>CM040431.1:4768323-5238614 GCA_022702705.1 Papilionanthe hookeriana x Papilionanthe teres | reverse complement strand
TAACACTCAATGGTCCAAGAGTATTGTCCAATCGAGAGAATCTCTCTGGGCCGTTCAATGGAGTGGTCCAGACTCCTTATTTGTAAGATAGCACTCTCATACTATATATAGAGCCATGAAAGGCCAGATGAAGAGCTGAACTTGGAATTGGTTGTTAGGTATGTGGCTCATATACCGGTAGTTGGAGTTTTCTTGGTGAAGAGGTGTGTCTCTTCATTTTTAGTGGGTTGGGGGGAGTGATGGTGAGTTAGTAATTTATCCGTGGGATTTTTTTATAAATAGATGTGTAATCCTATGGTTATGTTTGAACCGAACTATTCTAACTCCTCTGAAATAGTGAAGTCTGCCGCTCTGTTCCCGAGGACGTAGGCATCTTTGTCGAACCTCATTACATCTTTGTGTTTTTCTTCTGTTTTGTGTCGATTCCTGTTTGTTCTTTGCCCCAATATTTCATAACAATTGGTATTAGAGCTAAGGTTCCAGGGTGGAGGAGACCGACGCAGGAAGATCGAAGAAGAAAGGATTTTTGAGATTTAGTTTGCGGTAGAGGAAGAAGTTCGGTTCCGGTGCACTGCAGAAGGATTTAGATTTTAAAGAGTGAATGAAGGCTCAAATTGGGTGCTGGAAGGCTCGCATCTGTTTGACACATTTTGCAGAGAGTGGATGAAGGCGCAGATTGGGCGCTGGAAGGCTCGCAACAGTTTGGTGCAAAAAGAATTCATGGTTTCGATTGCGGAGAGTGCACAAAGGCGCAGATTGGACGCTGGAAGGCTCGCAGCAGTTTGTTGACCTGTTTGGGGTACTGCGGCAAAGGATTCACAAGGAGCTACCTGAAATTCGTGGCAAGAGGAGTTCCTGACTACACTGCTTGCGGGAAATTTTTACAGCAGTTCCAGGTGAATCTGTACGATAGAGCAGTTCGCAGGAGAGGACAGCAAAGTTCCGTTTTGGCTGAGGAAGGAACAGTGGTCTCACCAGTTTGTGCAGGCATTGCGCGATGTGGAGTCAAGTGACAGTTCTCGCGTGCTGGTAGGTTCGCGCAGGTCTTGCGCGAGGAGGAGTTCAGAGGTTCGCGGCAGATACTGTCGAACAGGTGCGACGTTTCATTTTTGTGGCTACAGGGCCAGCAACACAGAGGAGTTCACAAATAGTTACGTCGCTTGCGGGAAGAAGTTCGCGGGACAGGGAGTGACAGTTCGCTCCGTGTAGTTACGAGGCTGCGACAGGGAAGTTTGTGGGAGACAGGGCTTTGGCGCCGATTCGTGGGGACAGAAGATGTAACAGGCGCAAGCAAAAAAAAAAAAGCACTAGAGGGAATATTCCCTTCATCCATTTCCAGGCAGGGAAGGGTTCGGAGGAAGAGGGGAAACGATTCTTTTCTTCTGCTAGATATTTTCATCCCTACTAGGAATATTCCTCAGCAGATCTTTTCTTTAGCTAGATATTTTTCTTCAGCAAATTTTGCTTATTCCTCAGCCAGAATTTTGTAAATTTTGCTTAAGTTGAGAAGCGGTAAAATTTGAGAATAATGTCCAAAAAGAGATTGAAGTTGAGAGGGAAAATGAAGAAACTAAGGAACATGAAGAAAATGTTTCTAAAGAGATGGAAAAACATATCTCTCCACTTAAGATTAATTTAGAAAGACCACCACCACCACCATTTCCTCAGAGACTTGGATAGCAGGCTTGATCAATAATTTACTAAGCTTCTGGAGATATTCAAGAAGTTAACAATTAACATTCCTTTTGCTGAAGCACTAGAGAAAATGCCTAGTTATATGAAGTTCATGAAAGAAATCTTAACTAAGAAGAGTAAGTTTAGGGATCATGAGACTGCTGCACTAAGTGAAGAATGTAGTGCAATAACACAGTAAAACCTTCCTAAAAAACTTAAAGATCTTGATAGTTTTACTATCCCATGTAATATTGAAGACAGATTATGTGGAAAAGCTTTATGTGATTTGGGAGCTAGCATGAATCTCATGTCTTTATCGATCTTTAGAAGGTTAGTCTTAGGAGAGATTTCACCAACTACTGTAACCTTGTAGATAGCTGATCGATAGATTACTTATTCTAAAGGGTTTATAGAGGATGTACTAGTGAAGGTAAATAAATTCATTTTTCCTGTGGATTTCATTGTTTTGGATATGGAGGAAGATAAAGAAAAACCTATCATTTTAGGGAGACATTCCCTTACTACTGGACAACTATGATAGATGTGCAAAAAGGAGAGTTAAACATGAGAATTAATGACCAGAAAGTTATTATTAATGTGTTAAAGTAAATGAAATATCCAACAAAAGAAAAAGATGATGAATGTTACAGAATGGAGACTCTTAATTATTTAATGGGCGACCATTTCTGAGAAAACTATAAATACAAAATAAAACAACATGAATTGAAAGATGAAAATGAGAATGATTTCAGGATAAATCAACAGAGATAAACACTAAGGATTCAAATTATGTTCAAAATAATTTTGAAATCCTAAACGCTACTAAAATAGTAAACCTTTTATTTCGTCTTTTGAAAAATATCCTGAACGTGAGATGACGCATTGAAAGTATACTTTTCTAGGAGACACATCAACATTACATTTTTTAATATCTTTAGACTTAACTAAGGAAAAGGAAGAGAAATTAATAGACACATTAAAAAATCGTAAGAAAGCCTTTCGATGGACATTAGCCGATATTACAGGTATCAGCGCTTTAATCTGTATGCATGAAATTTTAATGAAAGAAAATTATCAACCTAGGGCAGATCCTCAAAGGAGATTGAATCCAATAATGAAAGATGTTGTTAAAAATAAAATTTTAAAGTTTTTGGAAGCTGTAATCATTTATCATATTTCTGATAGTTCTTGGTTCTGTCCAATACACTGTGTTCCTAAGAAAGGAGGGTGACATTAGTTGTAAATGAATGGAATGAATTAATACCGACAAGACAAGTCACTGGATGATGAATCTATATTGATTATAGAAAAATAATTCTCGCCACTAGAAAAGATCACTTTCCTCTACCTTTTCTAGATCAAATGTTAGATAGACTAGCTGGGCATCAATAATTTTGCTTTCTAGATGGAAATTCTGGATACCACCAAATATTTATTGCTTCTCAGGATCAAGAGAAGACAACATTCACAAGTCCCTATGAGCTTTTGCTTTTAGAAGAATGCCCTTTAGTTTATATAACGCACGTGCAACATCTCAAAGATGCATGTTGTTCATTTTCTGCGATCTAATTGAGAAAGGAATTGAAGTTTTCATGGAGGGCTTCTCAGTTTTTGGAACCTACTTTGATTCATGTTTAAAGCAGCTAGCGAGAGTTCTAAAATGTTATGAAGAAACAAACAACAAATAGTACTAGCAAACAAGAAATAAACTAACAACAGAATCAGCACATCTCGGAGGTAAATCAAGCTACTAATCACTATCTATAGCCTCGTCATCATCATCACCAAAAGAAAACTCCACATCCTTTGGATCAACATACGGTGTAAATCTAGGAGAGGTAGGAAACTGGATATCATGCTCACCCTTCAAGAATCTCACTAAAGACTCTGAATACTCAGCATCATAATCACTTTTCCTTTGGGTATAATCAGATAGATGATTAATCTTATTATTTATAGTATCTACTCTGCAGTGAGTTAGAAATAACTTATTCTGCAGCTCCAAAAATTGATCATGCATCGATTCCCACAAACTATATGGTGGCTCAGTAGTAGAAGTAGAAGGTCTAGAAGTAGAAGCTCTACCTGGAGTAGGTACAGAAGTAGAAGGACCAGTAGATCTCTTCCTCGAAGACGATCATAAATGCTAACACTCTCCTGCCCAATTGGCTTTGTAGTCTTCAACTTCTCCTCTGATAAATCAGCAGAAACTCCATTGCTCATGCACAAAGAATGAATCAAGGATGGGAATCCTAATCCCACAGAAGTGCTGGATCTAGCAATTGATTCCACTGACTCATAAATAATACTGCCAACATCTATCGACTTCCTCTCCTGAATGCAGTAGTTCAGGATAGCTCGATCTCTGGTAACTTCGCTCAGGTGGTTGGAAGGTAGAAGTGTAGCAGAAATAAAATAATGTCAAACCTTTAAAATACCATTTAGCTTAGAAGATTTGAAGTTTACCCATTTGTCGTTCCGGATCTTCCAAGTTCTAGTGCCATCAGTCAGATATGCAATAATCATCTCAAGATCTCCCTCAGATGGAGATAAACCAGAATAGTAGCATTCGATGGTAGGTGGCAGGCCGTAGAAAATATTCATCTGTTCCGGAGTAAATCCTACTCTGAGACCTCTAACGAAGACTTCGTATTCTTCCGCATCCAAAAAGTTAGCATAAAACTCGCGTACAATAGGAATAATGGCAACAGCAGTGAAATAACAGAATCGTTGCCAGTTGTGTGCAACGATCGTGTTCTCGATCATTTCACCAGGATTGTAAAAACTATGCTCCGAGATAAACTTTCTTGACGCCACAAATTCGTGATAATAAAAATGCACTGCCGCAGTCGAAAACTTGCTGCTGTCAAATTTTTCTCGTGCCTTTCCTCGCTTAGATTTTGGTGCCATCTAAACATGAAAGAAAACACAAATAAATTTAGGAATCAAAGATTTAAACTCTTTTTAAGCTTGAGAAACTTAAAATGAGTTTAAGAATCCATGGAGAAACTCTAAAAATCAAAATTTTTCTCAAAATTTTTGTTTTTAGCAAAAAATACGAAAGACTAGGGTAAGAATTAAAAATAAATGGATTAGAAGGTAGATCTGACCTCAAGATGAAGAAATCAAGTGATTTCGGGCTCAAAAACTTGATGTTTTGACCTCAAAATGGATCTATTGGTGGGTTTTTGCGAAAAAGAGGAAGGGGATGAAGCTTAGGCATCAACCATGGCTAATGGGATTTAAATGTTAATTTTCGTTAAACAGGCCGAACCGGCGCCTAGGCGCCAGACTCGCCTTTCACAAAAATCACTTTAAAAATTTTATTTCCACAAAAACTCATAAACTCAACTTCCAATTACTCAAATTATAGTGCTTCAGTTTCCAACTTCCAAAATATTTTCCAAAAATTTTAAAAATTAAAAATTAAATCCACCAATTAAACACAAGGTTTAAATCAAACTCTTCTAATTTCATTCATAATCTTCAATTTTGGTTCAATACAAAACAGATAAGTATAGTAAATATGATTCAAGTCCTAACAAACAATCAAACTACACAATTTCAAAGCAAATACAACACACATTGAACAATAAATCAAACACACCAACAATACAATCGATTTACTAAATTGATACAACGACACACTAATAAAAGTCTAGATCACACCACAATAACTATCTAATCTTCGAATTAGAAATTTCCATTCTCTTCGCAATTAAGATTACTCGGCCTACTTGGGAAGAATACTAACGCTCTCGAAAAATCCGTAGTCGTTTTCTCGTCGATCCATTTGTTCTTCGCATACATCTCCACTTGAGCATCTTGATAAGCCGCTAGATGATCAAATTGAAGCTTCTCCTGCCATTCCAGATGTTCAATTTGATGATACATCTCATGGAGGCGATCTCCAATACTTTTGAATTCCACTTCAAACTTATCTAGACGACTTGAAATTTTCTCCAAACTTACAGCGATAAAACCATTGAAGTAAGGTTGAGGATCCTTTGAACCTTCGTCTCTAGCCTCTTCTCCAAGATTTCTTCTCTCCATTTCTTCAAAAATTCTCTCTAATCTCTCAAGAATGAAGTGTCTAGGTCATAATTTTGGTTGCTTACGGATTGGGGACGAAGATGGGTGATATAAAGGAGAAAATCGTGTGAAAAACTGAAAATTTTCGGCTTTTACACGATCCAGTAACTGTGGCGCTTAGGCGCCAAATCTGGCGCCTAGGCGCCGGACCCATCGATACACAGTTTATTCTAGCGCTTAGGCGCCGAATTCTGGCGCCTAGGCGCCAATACCATGTTCGACTCCGTTTCGCCTATCGTCAAATCTCAAAATTTCGTTATCCAAAATAGGTAAATTGAATGGTAAGATTAATATAGACTTAGTAACATAAATTATAAAAAATCATAATGAAGGTTAACTTGATCTCCTTTTTACTCACACATGAAATGGAGTGATCCAACGTCCAAATTTTATATACTTCGAGATATATTTTAGCTTAAGTCAATGAAGACTTGTTAGCATCCAATTTTCTAAAGTTGTATAAAATTAGTCAAGACTGAGGCATAACCTTACATTGAAAATGTAAAAACACACAAAAATAACTATGGGTTGCCTCCCACAAAGCGCTTGGTTTAACGTCATCAGCCCGACCTAAATAAGTCTTTAATCAGGTTGACTTAACTCGTAAGCCTCTTTATAAATCATTTTAATGTCTCCCAAATAAGGCTCTAGTCTTATTCCGTTAACTTTAAATATTTTTCCTGTTTTGGGGTCTTTAATATCCACAACTCCATAATGGTATACTTTCTCAATTATATATGGTCCTATCCATTTAGATCTTAATTTTCCAGGAAAAAGTCTTAAACGAGTATTAAATAATAATACTTCTTGTCCAGGCTCGAATATTTTTCCTGAAATCTTTTTATCATGTAACATCTTCATTTTCTCTTTATAAATTTTTGCATTTTCATAAGATTCATTTCTTATTTCATCAATCTCATTTAATTGTAATAATCGTTTTTCTCCTGCAGTATTCAAATCAAAATTAAACTCCTTTATCGCCCAATAAGCTTTATGTTCAAGTTCAATAGGTAAGTGACAATGTTTACCAAAAATTAACCGGTAAGGTGACATTCCGATTGGGGTCTTATAAGCTGTTCTATAAGCCCATAATGTAGAATCAAGTCTATCAACCCAATCAGTTCTTTTAGGATTAACAGTCTTCTCTAAAATTCTTTTAATTTCTATGTTTGATACTTCAGCCATTCCACTTGTTTGAGGGTGATACGCAGTTGGAATTCTGTGTTTGATTCCAAAATTTTCCAGTAATGATTGAATTCTTATATTTCTAAAATGACTTCCACCATCTGTAATAATTACCTTAGGCATTCCAAATCTTGAAAAAATCATTTTCTTTAAAAATTTTGAAACACTTTTGGAATCACAGTTAGGTAAAGCTACAGCTTCAATCCACTTTGAAACATAATCAACTGCTAATAAAATATAAATCTTTCCAGAAGATGGTACAATGGTCCCATAAAGTCTAAACCCCATATATAAAAAATTTCAACTTCCAATATATAGTTTAAAGGCATTTCATCTTTTCTAGATCTAATTCCCATCCTTTGACATCGATCACATGTTTTCACATAATGTCTCACATCTTTGAACAAGGTAGGCCAATAATATCCTGAATTTAAAATTTTAAATGCAGTTTTATCTACTCCAAAGTGTCCTCCAAAGTCAGAATCATGACATTTTTGAATAATAGCAAAAGTTTCTTCATAAGGTACACATCTTCTAATTACAGAATCTCTTCCTAATTTAAATATATAAGGATCTTCTCAAATATAAGATTTAGCATCATTTATAAATTTCTTAATATATTTGTTATCCAATCCATAAGGTAGAATATTGCTAACTAAATAGTTAACTATATCTGCATACCAAGGTGTTTGGCATCCTTGAATAACATATAAATGTTCATCAGGAAATTTCCCGCTTATATTTTCCTCAGTAATAACATCATTCTTAATTCTAGATAAATGATCAGCAATTTGGTTATCAGTTCCTTTTCTATCTACTATTAGAAAATCAAATTCTTGTAGAAGTAAAACCCATCTTATCGATCTAGGCTTAGCATCTTTTTTGACATTAAATATTTAATAGCGGAATGATCAGTATGAACTATGCATTTGGTACCAAGAAGATAAGGTCTAAATTTATCAACGGCATAAACTATAGCTAAAAGCTCTTTCTCAGTAGTAGTGTAATTTCTTTGAGTTTCAGTAAGAGTTTTACTAGCATAATATATAACTTTGAAAATTTTCTCATATTATTGTCCCAATACAGCTCCAATTGCAAAATCACTTGCATCAAGCATTAATTCAAAGGGTTTATTCCAATTAGGTGCAATAATTATAGGTGCAGTTATTAATTTTTCTTTTAAAATATTAAAAGCATTAATACAGTCTTCATTAAATTCAAATTTAGCCTCTTTTTCCAATAAATGACAAAGAGGTTTAGTAATTTTAGAAAAATCCTTTATATATCTTATATAAAATCCAGCATGTCTCTGAAAACTTCTCAAATCAATAACAATAATAGGTGGTTGCACTTCAGCAATAATTTTCACTTTTGCTTGATCAACTTCCATCCCTTTTGTGAAATTTTATGACCAGGTACAATGCCTTTTGTGCCATAAATTGACATTTTTCCCAGTTCAGAACTAAATTTGTTTCTTTACATCTTTTCAGAACTTTGGAAATATTTTCCAAAAAAGATTCAAAAGAAGTTCCAAAGACTGAAAAATCATCCATAAATATTTCAATTCCTTTGTCAATCAAATCACAAAATATGGACATCATACATCTTTGAAAAGTTGCAGGTGCATTACATAAACCGAAAGGCATTCTTCTAAACGCAAATGTTTCATAAGGACTTGTAAATGTTGTTTTCTCTTGGTCCTCAGGAGTGACAGTTAATTGATGCTAACCAGAATATCCATCCAGAAAACAGAAATATGAGTGTCCAGCTAATTTATCAAGCATTTGATCCAAGAAAGGTAAAGAAAAATGATCCTTTCTAGTGGCATCATTTAATTTTCGATAATCAATGCAAATTCGCCATCCATTAATTTGTCTTGTAGGAATTAGTTCATTTTTATCATTGACAATGACAGTTACTCCTCCTTTCTTCAGAACACAATGAATAGGACTTACCCATTGGCTATCCGAAATAGGATAAATAATTTCAGCATCTAACCATTATAAAATTTCTTTTTTAACAACCTCTTTCATGATAGGATTTAATCTTCTTTGAGGTTCAATAGTAGGTTTAAAATCTTCTTCCATTAAAATTATATGCATACAGATGGAAGGGCTATTCCTCTTATATTAGCAATAGTCCAACCAAAAGCTTTCTTATAATTCTTTAACACTCCTATTATTTTTTCTTCTTGTTCTAAACTTAGTCTAGAAGAAATAATAACAGGTAAAGTTAATGAATTTCCAAGAAAAGCATACTTTAAATGTGCGAGTAACATTTTTAATTCCGAGTTCGGGGTTTTTTTAATTGAGGGTAAAAGTATATCATTTTGTGTTATGTCTAAAATTTCTCAGTTATCTTTAATATTATGAGTTTCTTCAGATAATTCTTCTTCTTTTAGTTCTTCATTTTCATCAGTTAATAATTAAATTTTTTCTTCAGAAATGATTTTACATCTTTCTTGATAATGTTTTTCAATTATATAATCAATAATATCCATTCAATAGCATTTTTCTTTATCAAGGTACTTCATTGATTTAAGAACATTGAATTTAATCTCTTGTTCATTAACTCTCATGGTTAATTCTCCTTTTTGTACATCAATCATAGCTCGTCCAGTAGCTAGAAAAGGTCTCCAGAAAATAATTGATATTTCTTTATCTTCTTCCATATCAAGTACAATGAAATCCACAGGGAAAATAAATTTATCCACTTTAACAAGAACATCCTCTATAACTCCTTTAGGGTAGGTGATAGATCATCAGCTAACTGAAGGGTTACAGTGGTGGGAGTAATCTCTCCTAAATTCAACCTTCAAAAAATAGAGAATGGCATGAGATTAATACTTGCTCCTAAATCACATAAAGCTTTTCCACAAAATTTTCTCCAATAGCAGAAGGTATAGTAAAACTTCCAGGATCTTTAAGTTTCTGAGGTAATTTCTTTTGAATTATTGCACTACATTCTTCACTTAATACAACAGTTTCAAAAGCTTCAATTTTTCGTTTCTTACTTAAAATATCCTTCATAAATTTTGCATAAGTTGGCATTTGTTCCAAAGCTTCAGCAAAATGTATGTTAATGGTAAGTTTCTTAAAAATTTCAAAGAACTTAGAAAATTGAAGATCAAGCTTCTACTGTTTTAGTCTTTGAGGAAAAGGTGGTGGTGGTTTTTCAACTTCCACATTAATAGGAATAACAATCTGATCTTGACTAAGAGAAGGAGTTTCTTTATGTTTTTCAATCTCTTCAACCTAAATCTCATTTTTAATTTCATTCTACATTCTTTCTTTTAATTCCTTTCCACTTCTAAGTTGCACAGCTTTAACATGTTCATGTTCTTTTCCAGTTTCTTTTGGATTGATGTCAACATGACTAGGAAGTATTTCTGGAGGTCTGTGATTAATTAAATTAGCAATTTGTCCCATTTGATTCTCAATATTATGAATAACAGTGTTTTGATTTTGTAATTGATTACTCATTTGTAAAATTAATTCTTTTATAGATAACTTTTTCTGTTGATTATTAAATTCAGGTGGTTTATAGTTTGAATTTACTTGATTTTTTCAATTTCCAGTTGGATAGGATTGATTATTACCCCATTATTATTATGAATTATTCCAGTTAAAATTAGGGTGATTTTTTCATCCAGGATTATAATAATTTGAATAAGGGTTATTTTTACTAGCAATAGCTTGTAAAGTTTCGATAGTTTGAGAATCTTCATTATTAACAGAGTTATTATGTGGTATATTGATAGCAAAATTATCTAATTTCTTAGATATTGCAACTACTTGTGAAGCTAAGATAGAAAAGGCTTCGTTATCATGAATACTTGCCATTCTTTTAGGATTAATCCTTTCAGAAGACCATTGAAAATTATTGTTAGCCATTTCTTCAATTAAAGCATAAGCTTCTTCAAATGATTTAGCCATTAAAGAACCTCCAGCAGCAGCATCAATAATTGACTTAAGTGATCTAATAAGTCTGTTATAAAATGTTTGAATAATTAACCAATCAGGTAAAGCATGATGAGGACATTTTCTTAATAGTTCTTTAAATATTTCCCAAGTTTCATAAATTGTCTCCCCATCAAATTGACTAAATGAAGTAATATCATTTCTTAATTTAGCAGTTTTAGAAGGAGGAAAATATTTAGCAAGGAATTTTTGTGTCATTTCAGCCTATGTTTTAATAGAACCTGTTGCTAATGAGTTCAACCACATCTTTGCTTTATCTCTTAAAGAAAAATAAAAGAGTCTAAGTTTAATAGCATCATCAGAAACATTGTTATATTTAAAGGTAGCACAAAGTTCTAAAAAACTAGCAAGGTGTAAATTTGGATCCTCATTTAGTGTTCCCCCAAATTGATTATTTTGAACCATTTGAATAATAGACGGTTTAAGCTCAAAAGAATTAGCATCTACGGTAGGTATTTGAATACTACTATGAAGTTCATCAACTGTAGGGTTAGCATAATCCCTTAATGGTTTGTAAACATTTTGTTCGTTAATTTCAATTGGATTTTGTAAATTATTATGTAAATTAGCCATCTCTTGATATTGTTGAATTTGTTTTCCTTTTTTAATTCTTCTAACAGTTCTTTCTAATTCAGAATCTAAAGGTAATAATCATTCAGATCCGTAACTACGCATAAAAAGTAAAAAAAAAGTAAGAAATAAAATTATATATATATTTTTTTTATTTTTGTTTTTGTTGTTTTTTTTTGTTTTTTTGTTTTTTTTAGACAATAAAAGAAATAAATAAAAAAATATTTAAAATAAAAAAATCTTTGCCTCCCCGACAATGGTGCCAAAAACTTGACCCTCGATCCGCAGTAATGCACCAAAACTTGGTTTGAATTCGCCAAACAATGCAGTAATATATGCTATCAAAAATATGTTATAGTCAATATTTTGACTTAAATAATAATAGCGGCTAGTGTATATAAATATAATTTTATGAAAAATATTTTACACACTAGGGGTACTACGCAAGTATACTTATCGCTTCAAGTAATATAGGGCTTTTAAATAAAGACTCCAGTATCGATCCCACGAGGAGGATTATAGATTTTTCTTTTAAATATTTTAATTTTATTTTTATGTATTTCTTTTAAAGTTAAAAAGTTGATATTTAATTTACTAGATGCAAAAATAAAGCAGTAAAAAAAGTAATGATTGATGTAAATAAAATAAGCAAACAACTTTCTTCCTTTCAATTAATCCAAGACTTTTTTTAGATAATAATATTTGTGGTGAATATAAATTTATGGTATTGTGCCAAATCGAAGCATTCCTATTCTTTACCTTCGCTTGATAATATAAAGAACATTGGCTAATCTCTAGATCAGGTCCAAATGTATTGTTAGTAGAATGGGTTAATCTAAGCTCACACTACTAGATGTCCAAGGGTGGCTATGGTCGGTCCTACTAGTGACCCTTTCCTTCTCTATAAACCAAACTACAAGAATTTAGTCTGTCACTTTAAAAACTTATCAATTCTATGCCCATTAAATATTATCTTCCTATTTATTTACATTTCTCCTTGAATTACCCGCGCAAGGCCTGCGACTACCCAAGGATTTATGTGATATCTACTAGTTAAGAGTTCATCTCCTTCTAGGTCTCAAAACTCTTCAACAGATTTTAATAATTTAAATAGCCAATTTAAATTGTAAATTAAGATCTGGTATTAATATCATCACAATGCTTAAAAGATATATATAGTTTTAATTCTCCAAAGAAAGTTATATTATCTTATTTATCTTTTCATAATTGAAAGGAGAAAGTAAAGTAACTACTCAGAACACATTGAATTTAAATAACAAAACATGTAAATGAAACTTTGAATCAAAATACAAATACTTATCTTAAGTGTTTCTCCAATTGAATCTCTGAATCCTTCTGACTCTAAAGTAAATAGACTTCAAAAGCAATGACTCTTCAAATACTCTCAATACAAACTCTGAATAAACTCACTAATTAATAAAAGAAACTATAAATATGGCCCTTAAAATATTTCTCTAATCTCTCTCTAAATGGAACTATAGGATATCTCTCTAATTTTAGGCTATATGGGGCGTGGGGCTAAGTTGGGCGTTTTTCTCTGAAGGAGTAGCCTCCTATTTATAGGCTTCTAGGGTTGCCTTGAGGCACATCTTCAAAATGTGTCCAGGTTCAATGAATCTTCTAGAAGGTGTGTTTGGTGCCTAGGTACCGGAATCTGGCGCCTAGGCGCTGAGTTCCACGTCCAGTTCTTCGTACCTCTTCACTTTGGATTGCACCTATTCGCAATCCTAACCGTTTCCAAGTGTCTAAATACAATGTATCACATGTCCTAGAATCCAGGAATAACTGTCAATCTTCTAGATGGTCCAATAACTGCTTACACCTTCAAAATAACAGTCCAAAAGTCGTCAAAAATCTTACAGTATTTTGTATCGAACTAGCGCTTAGGCGCCGGATTCTAGCGTCTAGGCGCTAGGCCAATTATTTTGACAATTTTGCATTTTGGCTCCATTTTTTCTCCTTTTTGCTCCTTTTTCATCTTTTTTTCTTTCTTGAACATTTTTGAATAACCTACATCCAAAACACAAAAATACCTTTCATTAAAGCATAATATCCTTAAGAATTTGACAAAAATTAAGGCATAAAATAGGTATTTTTTTCATGGATCACCAGGCCAATTATTTTGACAATTTTGCATTTTGGCTCCATTTTTGCTCATTTTTGCTCCTTTTTGCTCCTTTTTCATCTTTTTTTCTTTCTTGAACATTTTTGCATCACCTACATCCAAAACACAAAAATACATTTCATTAAAGCATAATATCCTTAAGAATTTGATAAAAATCAAGGCATAAAAATATGTATTTTTTTCATGGATTAATACCCTGAGCAATTGATTTCCCATATAATTAAGTATTCAAACCCTCTCTCCTCTCCCAATTTTTGAGTCCTACATAAACCTCCTTCAATCTTCAAATTAGAAATTCCTACACCTTCTATGAGGTGTACGAGGAAGTTCCCAGTCAAAATTGGGTCTTCCCGTGAGCCCTAACCCAGTTCAAGACTAAGCCGTGAGCCCATTTCAATGAAATCTTACCTCCACCCAATTTCATCTCAAATTGAGCATAGGGAAAGTTTCACAAGGACTTGGTGATAGTGTCTGTCAAGCTTAATTGAAGCTTCTCTTCGTTAAGACAAGGTATGACCATTTTACCAAAATTATGCTCAGGTCTGAACCTTTGTGAAGAAGACCAATTCAAAACACCCACATATCAGTATGGATGTGTTCTTTATGACACGATGAAGCTTTTGGAATGATTTCCATGAAGTTTCATTAAGATCCGAGTGAGATCTTGTGTTTGAAAGTAGACGGTATGCGGCTTATAACAGGTTGAGGAAAACGACAAGATGTCGTCCTATTTATGTACTAAAAATGGACGGTCATGATCTCGCCACACCGCTGTTTCATCCATACAAACTAGATGACATCGCAGGCCACGTGACCGCCCACATGGACATCCCCAGCCTATCAGACAACACCGTGTATGTGTTCAACGAGTCCTAGGATTGCGTTAGCACCTGCATGGAATTTTAGTGAAGTAAGAATTAAATAAATCCAGTAAATTCTATTTAACTTAGAAATTCATATATTAACAAGGAAAAATCACAAAAATACAATAAAAATATCCCTGAACTCAGGACATTGAGGAGAATAATGTGGAAACAAAATTTTGAATTAATGAATTATATTTAATTTGTAATTAGTTAATTGCCCTCTAGGTTAATTTAATTATAAAAAATTATTATAAATCAGAAAAATATGAAAATTTTAGGGATCAACCTTTAAGTCATTAGGAATACCCTCTGATTTTTCCAAGGTTAGGAAAATTCTCTTGCATGGGATTTCCTAATTTCTATGTAACTTTGTAATTATTTTTAATAATAATTATAAAAAAATAGAAAAAAAATAAATTAAATTGGAAATTGGTTAAGTAATTTAGGGTGACAGATTTAAACCTTAAAATGACAAATCTTAACCTTTGGAAAATTTAAAATGACATCTTAGTTTTTAGGGTAAAAAGTTATAAATCATAAATTTATATTTAATTAACCCTAAAATCTTTTAAAACTCAAATCATTACCTTAGCTTATCAAACATAGCCCATTTCACATTGGGTCTAGTCAAATTTGAGTCTAACTTCAAATAGACTCAAACTAAACCCTAATTATGTCTAAGACATCAACTAGACCTAATTAAACCCATTAAACCTTAGATAAATTAGGTTTAATACACATAAACCCTAATTAGATCTAAGACATCAATTAGGCCTAATTAAACCCATTAAACCTTAATTAAATTAGGTTTAATACACATAAACCCTAATTAGGCATAAGACATCAATTAGTCCTAAAAAAACCTTGTTAAGCCTTAATCACATTAGGTTTAACACCATAAACCCTAATTAAGTCTAAGACATCAATTAGATCTAATCTGTTAAGCCTTAATCTCATTAGGTTTAACAACATAAACCCTAATTAGGTCTAACTCCTCATTAGACCTGATTAATCACCTTAAATCCTAAATTACGATGGGTTTAATTCAAACTAAACATAATTAGGTCTAACCCAGTGTTGAGCCAAATTAACCCCAATTAAACCTTATTCAAATTAGGTTTAATACAAACTAAACCTAATTAGGTCTAACATAACATTAGACCTAATTGACCTTAATTAAAACTTAATCAAATCAGGTTTAATTAACCTTAACCTAATTAGACGTAACCACAACTAAGTCTAATTAATCAATTAAGTCTTACCCAAATTAGGTTTAATTAACCTTAATCTAAATAGACTTAGTATCAATTAAGTCTAATTTATCAACTAAACCTTATATAAATTAGGTTTAATCAACCTTAATTTAATTAGACTTAACCACAATTAAGTCTAATTAATCAACTAAACCTTATGATGCATTCGGACTTATATTGCAAGAATTTAGGAACTCAAATTGATATATTTTATAGTGATTTTGTTAAGTCCAAGCATTCAATGAAAGTATATGTATCGTATCAAGAAATACAGGGCTCTAATAGAGTCCTGGTTATCGATCCCACAGGGAAGTTTGGAATATATAAGAAAGTGTTCATGATACACCTAAAATATATAGTATTTTTATGCACATTTTTATATGTATTTCTAATTATATTGCACTTTAAGGGAAGGTATTTTGTGTTGTTCTTGCAGGTATGATGAAAATGGATGGTCCTGATGAAAGGAGCAAAATTTGATCAAATTTGGAGCAAAAAAAATGAAAAATTAAAATTTTGGCTTTGGCGGCTAAGCGCCGCTGGGCCGGCGCTTAGCCGCCAAAGTTAAAAATCGAAATCTAAAGGAATTTGGCACCAATTTCAAAGGGGATGGGATGCAACTCTTGGTGGTAACTTCCATAAATTCTTTTGGGCGGCAAAGTTGAATGAAGGGGTGCATTCTTTAGTAGATACATTGAATCTGGACACATTTTGAAGAGACACCTAGGCACCTTTTGGTTTAATTTTTAAAGAGAGTCTTAGGAATGACTAAGTGCTCTTCCACTTGCATTTTGAAGAGAGTTTTCATTAGGAGTAGGAGTAGAGAGTAGAAAAGGGGCTCTTCCACTTGCATTTTGAAGAGAGTTTTTCAGTATTTTACTTTTATTTTGTGAGAGTTTTTATTAAGAGTGGGAGTAGAGAGTAGAAAGGAGAAAAGGGTCTGAGTGAAGTCTTCTTCTTCCCACTTCTTTTCTTTCTTTTAGTTTAGTTTCTATTGAAGTCTGAAGTTTATTCTGAGTCATCGGAGTTGGGAGATCCACTCTGAGGAGTAGTTTAGTGAAGAGTTAAAGTTTCAGAGGAACTTCCTGAGTCTTGTAGAGAGAATTTTTAGATAAGTGTTTACTTTTGTTCTTACATTTAGTTTTTTAATTAATACTTGTTTTTGTTTGTTGTTTTTCTTATGGTTTGTAATTTCAAATCAATGTGTTTTTGTATTTTCTCAATGCATTATGAGTAGTTTACTTTATCTTTTTCTTTCTTAAATGGAGAAGTAATTAGTTTATGGAGAATTGTTGTGGAAAGTATAAGTGTTTAAAGTTGAAAGAAGTTGTGAAGATTGATTCTGAAAACCTTGTTTACTTCTTAATTTGGCCTGTTAAGTTGTAGAATTTCTTGAGATTATGTAAGATCCATTGCGGTATTATCTCATAAAAGTTAGTAAGAATCACAAGCAATTATATGGGTAAGAATTGTAGTCCATATAATTGAATGTAATATTAGAAGATATTTTTATGGAAGGGAGTAAAATTAGAGGATTTTAGAGTGACAAGCTAAAACCCCCTAATTTAGTTTGAAGTTTTGAGTTTTGTTATGAGAAGTTAGCCCCCAGTTGGTGGGAATCGAGGGAACTCTAGAGTGAGAGACTGGTATCTTCCCTGTCTAACCATGTTCAAAAAGATAAAAATTTCAAATTAACATATGTTCTTTATAGAACCAAGTAAGGATAAAGAGCACATTTGCTTCTATCTGTCACAATAAATTTAAATACTTCCACAACAATACTTTAATAATTATTACTACTTCATAAAAGGAAAGAAAAAGACATTCTAGTTAATAGGGTTTTACATAAAGTGTTATTATTTATTATAATTTTAATTTCTTGCTTAACATTTTATTAAGTAAATTTCAAAAGACAAATCAACTTTCAAAACTTTTCAAAATCAACACATACTTTCAAAAGCAATTAAAAAAAGTAAAAAGATAATTTTCTGATTCCTTTAAAGATTTTCATACTTTCTCTGTGGGTTCGATATCTCTGGGCTTAATAAGAAAGTCATATATTACTTGATAAACGATACGTATACTTGTGTAGTACCCCATATTATAAAATCATAATTTTCATATCTAAATCATCAGCACATATATTTATTCAGCGGAGTCAAGTTTTTGGCGCACATATATTTATCAGGGACCAAGTTTTTGGCGTCGTTGACGGGGAAAAAAATTAAATTGCATTTTAAAGGGAATTAAGAAATTTTAAATTTTTATTTTTCTTTGTTTTTGTTAGTGTGTTATGTTTTGTTTTGTTTTATTATTGAATGTGTAGTTCAGGTTCTGAGGGACTTGTGCCTTACGATTCTGAATTAGAAAGAACTATCTGAAAAATCAAAAAAATTAAAAATACAGAAAAAGATAAAAATATTCAAGAAATGGCAAATTGTCAAAATCAAAATGTAGGCATCCATCAAGAATTAAGACCTTTAAGAGATTATGTTAACCCTACAGTAGATGAACTTTGTGGTAGTATTCAAAATCCTGTTGTAGCTGCTAATTCTTTTGAGCTTAAACCTGTTATTATCCAAATGGTGTCTAATAATCGGCTTCGGGAGCAACAATCGAAGATTCTAATTTGCATCTTGCTAATTTTCTAGAGTTATGTGCTACTTTTAAATATGATGGTGTTTCAGATGATGCTATTAGACCTAGACTTTTTCCTTTCTCACTAAGGGATAAAGCTAAAATTTGGTTACATTCGTTACCACCTGGATCAATAAGAACTTGGGGTGAACTGTCACAAAAATTCCTTGCTAAATATTTTCCACCATCTAAGACTGCTAAGTTGAGAAATGATATAACATCTTTTGGTTAGTTTGAAGGGGAATCACTATATGAAGCATGGGAAAGATTTAAAGATCTCCTCAGGAAATGTCCACATCATGCGATACTAGATTAGTTAATAATTCAAACTTTTTATAATAGATTAGTTGGATCTCTTAGATCAATCATCGATGCTTCTGCTGGTGGATCATTAATGTCTAAACTATTTTCTGATGCTTATGCTTTAATTGAAGAACTGGCTACTAATAATTTTCAATGGCCATCTGAAAGGTTAAATCCTAAAAAGGTAGCTAGTGTTTATGAAAATGATGTTTTTACAATGTTAACAAATCAAGTGGCTGCTGTATCAAGGAAGATAGACCAATTTGGGATGAATTTTTCTCAGCCAAATCTCATGATTGAAGAAAATTCATTAGGCCAAATGGTTGATTTTTATTCTTCACCAGAAAATCTGAATGCTATAATCAAAATTAACAACCCATATTCCAATTATTATAACCCAGGTTGGAAGAATCATCCAAATTTTAACTGGAATACCAATAATCAGGGTGGTGTTAATCAACAACGGTGGAACCACCAAGTGAACCCATTGGGGAATTGGAACAACCAAGGTAATAATAATAATAGATTAACTTATTCTTCTATTTATAACAATGCTTTACAATATAATGAGAAGAAGTTGTCGATGGAAGAAGTAGTATCACATATGGGAAATCAATTACAAATTCAAGGAGCAAACATCAGAAATATAGAAAATCAATTGGGACAAATTGCAAATGCCTTAAGTAATAGATCTCAATGAATGCTTCCAATAATATTAAAGTGAATCCAAGAGAAAATAGTAAAGAATAAGTAAAAGCAATTCAACTGAGAAGTGGAAAAGAATTGGAAGGTAGAGTTTAAAAAGAAAGAAGAGATTGAAAGACCTAAAGAGGACACTCCAAAAGGTTTTGAAAGACCTATTTCTCCACCTAAGTTTGATTTAGAAAACTACCACCTCCATTTCCTCAGAGACTTCGTCGACAAAAGTTGGACAAGCAATTTTCAAAATTCTTAGAGATATTAAAGAAGCTTACCACTAATATTCCATTTGCTGAAGCCCTAGAACAAATGCCAAGCTAAGAGAAATTTATGAAGTATATTCTTATTAAAAAGAGGAAGTTTGAAGAAAATGAGACTGTTGCACTTAGTGAGGAGTGCAGTACGATAATTCAGAAAAAACTTCCTGAAAAACTTAAAGATCCTGGTAGTTTCACAATTCCATGTGTAATCAGAGAAATATTCTATGGAAAAGCTTTATGTGATTTGGGTGCAAGCATTAACCTTATGCTCTATCAATATTCAAAAGACTGGGACTAGGAGAAATAACCCCAACTACTGTAACTCTGTAATTAGCAGATCGTTCGATCACATATCCTGAAGGAGTTATAGAAGATGTTTTGGTAAAAGTGGATCAATTTATTTTTCCTGTGGATTTCATTGTGTTAGATATGGAGGAAGATAAAGAGATACTCATAATTTTGGGGAGACCTTTTCTAGCTACAGGCAGAGCCATGATAGATGTGCAAAAAGGGGAATTAATGATGAGGGTTAATGATCAGACTGTTACATTTAATATTTCAAAATTGATGAAATATCCTGCTAGAGGTAAAGAAGATGAGTGTTATAGGATGATGTTATTGAATATTTAAGTGAATGTCATTTCAAATTAACTTATGAAGATAAAGCTGAAAGAGAAGAATGGGAATATAAGCAAGGAGAGGAGTTATTTGATTCTGAAGATTTTCAAGAGGAAGATTTAAAGTTTGTTCATGAAAGTTTTGAATTGTTGGATATGACTGAGAAAGATGAATCTTATGGTCTATCAATTTAAAAACCTCATGAACTTGAGCTAAAAATGCTTCATAATCATTTTAAGTATGTTTTTCTAGGTGAATCTTCAACCTTACCTGTTATAATTTCCTCTCAATTAACTAAAAAAGAGGAAGAGAGTTTGCTTGAAATTTTGAAGAAGCACAAGAAAGCCTTTGGATGCACAATTACTGATATTAAAGGAATTAGTCATTCAATTTGTATGCACAGAATTCTTATGGAAGATAATTGCAAACCGTGGGCTGATCCCCAAAGGAGACTAAATCCTACCATGAAAGACGTTGTTAAGAAAGAAATTTTAAAGTGATTGGATGCTGGAATTATCTACTCTATTTCAGATAGTGCATGGGTTAGTCCTATTCACTGTGTTTCAAAGAAAGGAGGAGTGACTGTGACCATTAATGAAAAGAATGAAATGATACCAACAAGATAAGTTACAGGGTGGCGAATATGCATTGATTATTGAGAATTAAACCTTTCCACCAGGAAAGATAATTTTCCACTCCCTTTTCTAGATCAAATGTTGGATAGACTGACTGGGCATAAATACTTTTATTTTCTGGATGGATATACTGGTTACCACCAAATTCAAATTACTCCTGAGGATCAAGAGAAAACTATGTTTACCAGTCCTTATGGTGCGTTTGCTTTTAGAAGAATGTCCTTTGGTTTATGTAATGCCCCTGCTACATTTCAAAGATGTATGATGGCTATTTTTTCTTTATTTGATTGAAAAAGTGATTGAAGTTTTTATGGATGACTTTTTCAATGTTTGGAATTTCGTTTGAATTATGTTTAGAACATCTATCTAAAGTTCTAAAATGTTGCAAAGAAACTAATTTGGTCCTTAACTGGGAAAAATGCCAATTTATGGTAGCAGGAGAAATTATTTTAGGACATCGGATTTCAGAAAAAGGTTTAGAGGTTGATCCTGCAAAAATTCAAGTTATATCTAATTTACCTTGCCCAACCAATGTAAGGGGAATTAGAAGTTTTTTAGGACATGCTGGATTCTACAGGCGTTACATCAAAGACTTTTCAAAGATTACAAAACCTTTGTCATTTACTGGAAAAGGATGCAATTTTTAATTTTGATGATGACTGTCGTAAAGCCTTTGAAACATTACAAGAAAAATTAATCACTGCACCTGTAATAATTTCACCTACCTTTTGAATTAATGTGTGATGCTAGTGATTATGCTATTAGTGCTGTTTTAGGTCAGAAATATGATAAAATTTTCAAAGTAATTTATTATGTCAGTAAAACCCTTAATGAAGCTCAAATTAATTATATCATTACTGAGAAAGAGTTGTTGGCTATAGTATTTGCCTTTGATAAATTTCGATCATATTTAATTGGAACTAAATGTGTGGTGCATACTGATCATTCTACTATTAAATAATTAATGAAGAAAAATGATGCAAAACCGAGACTGATAAGATGGATTCTTCTTTTGCAAGAATTTGATTTTGAGATAGTAGATAGGAAGGGTTCTGATAATCAAATTGCTGATCATTTGCCTAGGCTTGAAATTGAAAAATCTCTCTGTGATATTGAAGAAATTAATGAACTTTTTCCTGATGAAAAACTATTCACTGTTAAGAATGGCGTGTTCCGTGGTATGCAGACATAGTAAACTTTATTGTCAGTAATATTATACCCTATGGTTTGGCATACCAAGAAAAGAAGAAATTTCTGTCTGATGCTAAGACTTATTTTTGAGATGACCCATTTTTATATAAATAAGGAAAGGATCTTATAACTCGAAGATGTGTACCTTTGGAAGAGACTTATGAAATTATTCAAAAATGTCATGATTCTGATTATGGGGGACATTTTGGAAGTGATAAAACTGCATATAGAATATTACAATCAGGATTTTATTGTCCTATAATTTTTAAGGATGTGAATGTTTATATTAAAAATTGTGATAGATGTCAGCGTGTAGGCAATATTTCTAGAAGAAATGACATGCCCCTCAATTATATGTTGGAAGTTGAAATATTTGATGTTTGGGGCCTAGATTTTATGGGACCATTAACACCATCTTTCGGAAATGTTTATATTTTGATAGCAGTAGACTATGTTTCCAAATCGATTGAAACTATTGCTTTACCTCGAAGTGATGCTCAAAGTGTTGCAAAGTTTTTTATAAAGAATATATTTTGTAGATTTGGAATACCAAGAGTAATCATAACTGATGGGAGAAGTCATTTTAGAAATGCGATTATTGGGAAGTTAGAAAAGAAATATCATATTAATCATCGCATTGCTACTGCTTATCATCCCCAGACAAGTGGTTTGGTTGAATTATCCAATCATGAAATTAAAAGAATATTGTAAAAAGCTATTAATCCAAATAGAAAGGATTGGTCAATCAAACTGGATTATACTTTGTGGGCCTATAGGACTGCTTATATAACACATATAGGAATGTCCCCATATAGGCTGATTTTTGGAAAAGCTTGTTATTTACCTTTTGAACTTGAGCATAAAGCATATTGGGCTATTAAAGAGTTAAATTATAATTTGAAAGATGATACTGAAAAGAGATTATTGTAATTTAACGAGCTTGAAAAAATAAGGAATGAATCTTATGAAAATGCTAAGATTTATAAGGAAAAGATGAAGTTATGGCATGATCAGAAGATTCTTACTAAAAATCTTGTACCAAGACAAACAGTTTTACTGTATAATGCTAGATTGAGAATATTTTCTGGAAAACTTAAGTCCAGGTGGATGGGTCCATTTATTGTGATAAAATTTATTCTTATGGAGCTGTAGATATTCAGATCCTAAGACTGGAAAAATATTTAAAGTTAACGGACATAGACTTAAACCATATTTTTCAATCAATAAATCTAAATATGATAATAATTTAATGTTGGGTCACTCAGAATGAGTTCTGGGTATGTCAGGTTGAAGACGTTAAAACAAGCGCTTTATGGGAGGTAACCCATAATTATCGGTGTGCTTTGCTTAATGTTTGTTTAGTGTGCTTTTGTTTGCTTGGTTTGGTTTGTTTTTATGTTTTTAGTGGTAGTAATTTGGAGTTTTTAAACTATAGTAGAGTTTATTTGACCTTAATTGATGATTTAGAGAAGTCAGAATGAAAATTTGGACACTTAGCAGACCTGTGCTAAATTGAGCACTGGCGGCTAAGTGCCGACTCGTTGGTGCTTAGGCACCGCAGTTATAAAAAACATGAAAATGAGGTTCTAGAAGCCTAGATCGTGGGGGAGTGGTTTTGGAAGTTATTTTGGAGTTTTAAAACATCTTGGGGCAGTTTTAGCACTTCTTAAGTCTATTAAAAGGACCTGATTTAAGAGAAACACTTGCCCCAAGTCCTATTTTCATTTTTGAGTCTTAAGAAGGGAGTTTTGAGTGCATCATTTATTCCTGGGAGAATGAGATTAAGAAGAACCAAGATTCTGACAAGAGTAAGTTCGTTAGTGACAATGCTAAAGAGTTATTCAAGAGATATCTCGCTGTTAGTATTCAAGGGATTGCTGAAATAATTGCAAAAATTGAAGCCCGAGTGACTTCAATGGAAGCAAAAATCCATGAAAGTAAACTGCATTTGGAGCACATGGGATGTCAACTCAAGATGCAATTCAGTCATTCAAGGTACGTAGAAGAAGCAGATAAGGCGATGTTTCTGAAGAACAAATGGATTGGAGAAGATGATTTAAGGATGAACAATTATCACCCGTTTTATCAGATTTATATTCCAGAAGGGTCAAATGAGAATCATATTGGTTCGGGATATAATCCGCCTAATGGAGAATGGAATTAAGAGTGCTTTGTTCTTATTTGTTTAATGTTCTTATGTGTTATGTTTAGTGTTCATGTGTGTTATGTTTGGTGTGTTTAGTGTTTATATTTAAGTATTAACTAAGCCTGATGATGTGATAGTTACATCCTGGAGATGTATACTTATCAGTTTGAGATTAAAGTCTCTTGTATTTAGAGAATTTCATCCTTTATGTGTGGATAGAAATTCTAGAATTGTATTAAGTGTTATGTTTGTTTTAATACAAGTTTGTGTTTGTGTGAAATTTGTATGGAATCAATGGATATTAAATTTTGATTTGGAGTATTGGAAGATTTATGTGGGGAGAAATAATTATTCTGGAGTAATTAAAGGTGATTAACAAAATGATTTAGTGCATATATCTTAATTGTGAAAATCTGTGTAGCCAGAGTACCGGTGCTTAAGTGCCAGATTTCATGGCTAAGCGCCAAGGGGTTCGCGCTTAGGCACCAGTTCGCGAAAATTGGTTCCCAACAGTTAAAAACCCGAAAATTGCAATTTTTAAACCACCCCATCATCTTCAACCTTCGGTTTATCAAGAAATAGGAGCATATGGCATCATATTGTGGATCATTTAAGAGCTGATCTCAACAAAAATTGTTAGATTTGGATTCCTTGAGGTAAGAGCACTACTCCTAAGTAAAATTTTTTTGATTTTCACCATGTATTTTGAGTACATTTTGGAAAATCTTAAAATCACTATTCATGGTAAAAATTTGAAGAAAAACTTGAGAAATTGCTTGGATTTAGTGAAAATATCATTTGGAGATAATTTCGCAAGTTTAGTTTGATTTTGGAATTTATGGTGACTTTTTCATGAATTTTTAGAGATGGCTCCAAAGTTAAAGCGTGCGAGAGAAAAGACCAAATTTGATTTTGACAAATTTGTTAGCACGAGAGTTGAGGAACGATACGTTGACGCACTGTAGTCACGTAAGTTGATTCCTGAGTGTGTATTTAATAAGCCAGGAGAAGTAATTGAAGATATGATTGCTAGAAGGAATTGGGAGAAATACTTTTGCTTCTCCGTTGTTGCTGTTGTTTCTGTGGTCAGAGAATTTTATGCAAATTTGCCTGCTGCATAAGAGAATCAAGTGATTGTGAGGAGGCATGAGGTCAACTTTTCTTCTGGGGCAATAACCACTTTTTATGGACTACCTCCTGACATGTTATGTTTTTATTCTAACTATCATCCTACGGAAGGTGAATTAGATGAGATCATGGAATTTTTGACTGATGGAAGAGGATTATGGAAAATAACAAATGATAGAAGAGTGAACTTTCCTGCTTCCAAATTGAATGTCACTTCTAAGGCGTGGCATTATTTTATCTCATCTAAATTGTTACCTTCGAGTCATACTAGTGAAGTAATGAGAGAAAGAGCTGTGTTGAACCATTGCATTCAGTAAGGGAAGCCTATTGACATTGGAGGTATAATTTATGATTATGTTTTGAACTGTGCTAGATCAACCACTACTGCAGGTATGGGATTTCCTTCCTTGATTAATTCATTATGTGAACAATCTTTAGTAAGAAGTTTTGTATTTTTGGATAAATAGAAGATTTGATTTTTATTCTTCAAAGCTTAAATTTCTTTTATTGAAGAGTAATTTTCAATTATTACTATTATGATTTTTAAGTGAATGATATATATCTGACCTTTATTTTAAATGGAAGGGTGGAATTCAAAATCATTAAAGGCCTATCCAGATACAGTAATCCTTGCATTATAAAAAAAGAGAGAGAAAAAGAAAAATAAAAAGAAAAGAAAAAGTGAAAAATAACATACGAAAAGGGAGGAGAAGCTTGAGGATTTAAGGGCCTAATCAAAAATTGGTTTCATACCTAAAGTTTAAGATATAAGTTCAGAGAAAATCTAAAGCTTAAGCTTATAATATAGTAAGTAAAATTATTTTCAAATAAATATTTTTAAGTGAGAAAAATGTGTTTGAGTCCTATATTTTGAAGAATCTACAAATATTTCTGAATTAGCTAGAAACTTATATTTGTTATTTTCCTTTACTTAAGAACTTTCTAAACTTTAAGTTGGTTTTAATTACTGAAATTTTTTCTAAATTTGACTATTCCATTTCTAGAACAAAATTTTATTATCTTCCTAAGAAAATCATTACATAATTTGCATGCTAAAATGTTTTATGAGATTAACTGTCACTTTAGGACAAGTAACATTTTAAGTTTGGGAGATTTTGATACACCTAAAATATATAGTATTTTTATGCACATTTTTATACCTATTTTTAATGATATTGCACTTTAATGGAATGTATTTTGTGTTTTTCTTGCAGGTATGAAGAAAATGGATGGTCTTGATTAAAGGAGCAAAATTTTATCAAATTTGGAGAAAAAACTGAAAAATCAAAACTTTAGCATTGGCGGCTAAGCGCCGCTGGGCCGGCGCCTAGCCGCCACAGTTAAAAATCAAAATCTAAAGGAATTTGGCATAAATTTCAAAGGTGATGGGATGCAACTCTTGGTGGTAACTTCCATAACTTCCTTTGGGTGGCAAATTTGAATGAAGGGGTGCATTCTTTGGAGGATAAATTGAATCTGGACACATTTTGAAGAGAAACCTAGGCACCTTTTAGTTTAATTTTTAAAGAGAGTCTTAGGAATGTCTAAGTGCTCTTCCACTTGCTTTTGAAGAGAGTTTTCATTAGGAGTAGGAGTAGAGAGTAGAAAAGGGGCTCTTCCACTTGCATTTTGAAGAGAGTTTTTACAGTATTTTACTTTTATTTTGTGAGAGTTTTTATTAAGAGTAGGAGTAGAGAGTAGAAAGGAGAAAAGGGTCGGAGTGAAGTTTTCTTCTTCCCACTTCTTTATTTTCTTTTAGTTTAGTTTCTATTGAAGTCTAAAGTTTATTCTGAGTCATCGGAGTTGGGAGATCCACTCTGAGGAGTAGTTTAGTGAAGAGTTAAATTTTTAGAGGAACTTCTTGAGTCTTGTGGAGAGAATTTTCAGATAAGTGTTTACTTTTGTTCTTACATTTAGTTTTTTAATTAATACTTATTTTTTGTTATTTTTCTTATGGTTTTTAATTTCAAGTCAATGTGTTTTTGTATTTTCTCAATGTATTCTGAGTAGTTTACTTTATCTTTTTCTTTCTTAAATGGAGAAGTACTTAGTTTATGGAGAATTGTTGTGGAAAGTATAAGTGTTTAAAGTTGGAAGAAGTTGTGAAGATTGATTCTGAAAACTTTGTTTACTTCTTAATTTGGCCTGTTAAGTTGTAGAATTTCTTGAGATTACGTAGATCCAATGTTGTATTGTCTCATAAAAGTTAGTAAGAATCACATGCAATTATATGGGTGAGAATTATAGTCCATATAATTGAATGTAATATTAGAAGATAATTTTATGGAAGGGAGTAAAATTAGAGGATTTTAGAGTGACGAAGCTAAAACCCCCTAATTTGGTTTGAAGTTTTGAGTTTTGTTATGAGAAGTTAGCCCCCAGTTGGTGGGAATCGAGGGAATTATAGAGTGAGAGACTGGTATCTTTCCTGCCTAACCATGTTCAAAATGATAAAAATTTCAAATTAACCTATATTCTTTATAGAACCAAGTAAGGGTAAAGAACACATTTGCTTCTATCTGTCACAACGAATTTAAATACTTCCACAATAATACTTTAATAATTATTACTACTTCATAAAAGGAAAGAAAAAGATATTCTAGTTAATAGTGTTTTACATACAGTCTTATTAGTTATTATAATTTTAATTTCTTGCTTAACATTTTATTAAGGAAATTTCAAAAGACAAATCAACTTTCAAAACTTTTCAAAATCAAGACATACTTTTAAAAGCCATTAAAAAAAGTAAAAAGATAATTTTTTTATTCCTTTAAAGATTTTCATACTTTCCCTGTGGGTTCGATATCTCGGGGTTTAATCAGAAAGTTATATATTACTTGATAAACGATACGTATACTTGCGTAGTATCCCATTTATAAAATCAAAATTTTCATATCTAAATTATGAGCACATATACTTATCTGGCGGAGTCAAGTTTTTGGCGCACATATATTTATCGGGGATCGCATTACAGTATAGGTAACTTAGCACTAGATTCTGATATTTAATTTGCAATTAAAGTTTACTACTTACTACTACTATGCAGGAAATAGTAACGATTAACTACACTACAATAACTTCTAACAACTTTAAAAATAGAATTAACTAACATACACACTAAACTAAGTATTTGAAATGTTTTTGATATATGAGAAAAGTATCTTTCCTCTTGCAATGAGAATATGATTTGTGGATTGATATGGAACAAACATTTATATTATTGTGTCAAATAGGAAATTAGATGATTCTTCACCCTTAAAAGAGTACCCCTATTCTAAGTAAGAAAAGAACATTGACATATCCTAAGTTTAGTCACTAACTCTAAGGCTAGGCTGGGAGGATACCTGCTCTCACTTTGGAGCTCCCACTCACCCATCACCCGAAGGCTAACCTTTGATATTAGTTACTAATCTTAGAACCAATTTGGGGATTTCAGCCTGTCACCCTGAAATCTCCACATTGAAGTCCATCAAAACCTAGTTCCTTATTCATTTGAACTCAATTCCCATGAACTATGCAATTCATCCATAGAAATTGAATGGATCTTTCATTATTGTTGTAGGAAATTAAATCCTTTCAAACTTAATGTTCAGCAACATATTTTAACATTTCAATTAGCCAAATCGAAAGTAAATTAAGTTCTAAATGAAAAACCATCACAATCTTTGCATTCCATTAAAAGCACATCAAATCCACATCAATCCATCATTACATCTCTATGCAAGAAGAATGACAAGGGAGACTACTCAGAATTCATGGAGAAGATACAATAAAACATGGATTTTATATATAAAAGAAAAGTTATACAAACCACAAAAGAAAATACAACTTGTCTCTTTCTCTACCCCAATGCAATTCCCTTGAAGTTCCTTTGAATCCTCTTCTCTCTTTTTTACAACACTTGATTCTCTCTTTAGAATGGAAAGAAAGAAGCAATCTCTCACTTTACCCTTTCTCCTTCACTCCTTAGAGAAGAATTCCTCTCAAATCCTCATTCTACACACTCTTCCCCTAAACCCTAACACTTAACACTCACTAAAACTACTCTAAAACTACTGAAGAAGCACACCATTTTCGTCCAAGAACAATTACTTATAAGATAGGGATGAAATCCCAAGAGTTTCCGTAGGCATCCCTCCAAAAAGTCTCCAAAACTCTTCAAATTTGAACTCCATCGACTTCGGGTGCCGGCGGCGCTTTATCGTGCAATTTAATTCTGGAGGCTCTGGATTTGGGCATCGGCGGAGCACATTCTGACGCAGGCGGAGCCCATTCTGACGCCGACAGCGCTAGAATACTTTTTCACCATTTTGTTCCTTTTTTGCTTCAGATTCATTCCTTTTTGCTTCTTTTCACTCCAAACGCCTCAAATCATCATACCTAGAACAAATCATGAAAAACATGTTTCTTTAAAGTGCAATATCACAAAAAATGAGTATAATTATATAGTAAAAACCGTATGCATTTTTGGTGCATCAGAATCCTCCAAACTTTAACTATTACTTGTCCTCAAGTAATCCTTTTACTACATAAAATATAACTCTTGGCAATGTACTTTTCAACTGTAAGACACTAAAATTTTTCATTCAAAAGAACATATTGGTTAGATTTTCAGAAAGAAATTTAGTAACACAGGTTAACACTATAGGTGTAAGAATATTCAACAATCAAGTCTAAGAGTTCTAGTCTTCTATTTATTTCAAGATAAACCATAATTTGTCATATTAAGAGTGCCTCAAAAGACTATGTGAAAAAGGAGTTCATGCAAACTTTATTAGAATGTAGGCTGGTGCTTAAAACATAAATTCAGAAATGAAATCAAGCACTCCCTTTAGTGTGATTCAAGTGAAGCCAATTTTTGATTAGGCATCTCCTCAAGCTTCTCCTCATAAACCTTCTTTTCTTCTTTCTTTTATTCTTTTCTTTTCTTTTTCTCTTTTTTTTTGGAATTATCTTTCAATCCTTCTTTTCTTTTCTCTTTCTTTTATTAAGGATTACTATATTTGGATAGCCCTCTAATGATTTTGAACTTCACTCTCCTCTTTCTTAAGTTCAAACCTGAAACATCTTTTTACTTTATAGTTAAGTATAAGCTTTATTATTCATCATAAAGTTACAATCTCTTCTAAACACATAATACTTTAAGTCCCTTAACATTTCAAAAATACAGTTTTATTTACTTTAAATAGTTGACTATAATCAAATCCTTTCATACCAAATATCTTACTTCTATAAAATCAACCTTTATCACTAAAAATTTTCATCCCATCCTTCCCTAATATTCAACCGAAATGAAAAGTTTAATCTTATACTGAGGTTCAACTGTCAGAAGTTATGCTAATATATATATTTTTGAAAACATAATAATTGAGAAGAAATAAAAGTTAGTATTTTTCTACCCTCCCCCAAACTTAAATTTTTCAATAAATTTAAAATAGTTTAGAGTAGAAGAAAACAAACTCTCTGTGCTGGGATCTTGAAATCTTCAACAGCTATCTGGTATTAGTCAAAATTTACAACTAGCAGGCATGAAATAATTAATAGCAGTGATATAACAATTTTTAAATATTTGCATGGGTAAAGAGAAATTAACATTAAACATCTAAACATTAACAGAACACTACAACATGAAACAAACTATCACAGTACTACACAGTCTAGCTAACAATTTTAATGTTTCAGTACAACATAACAATACACCAACAGAGTTACACAACATATGAAAAGTAAATACTACAACAGTACAACAACAGGGTTACATCATATGCAAAGCAAATGTCCACTACACCACATCAGTACAACACAACAAGAACAACATAAATAAAAACAAATAATCTACCAGTCTCCATAACCAGGATTAGCAGGGTCATCATCAGGGTCATCAGCAGGGTCCTCAGCAGGGTCAGGTCTATATGGTGTATAACTGGGGCAAGAAGGAAAAGCACATCAGACTCCCCTCTCATAAATTTGACCTGAGCATCATAATAAGCAATATCAAACTCAACTCTCCTCTGCAGATAATCTTCATTCACATCACTCCTCGCCTTAAATACATCCATCCGACCATGGAGTCTATCTACACTATGTCGGCACTATTTTTTAGGTCGTGTGTTTTATTTTGAAAAGGGGTCGCCTAACAGAAATTGTCGGCGAATTTTTTAAAATTTTAAATTTAGTTTAAATATATATAATTTGAAAAGTAGCATTTGATTTTGAAAATAATTTCAAATTTGAAAATTTTTAAGATATGAAATCAAACTGATTTCACATCCCAAATAGTTCACATAAACGAGCGCCGCACCACAAACCGTGTATCTATCCCGAAGAATAGACACACTGCTTGATAATGGGGCTCGATTAGATAAACTAGAAAGGTTTGTGAGATCCGTTTGGTCTGCGAACCAATTTTATAAGCCGACAAATTCCTCGCTTAATATGAAAGCATTAAACGAGGTTTATATTACTCAGGTTTTTTAAAATTCCCTATAAGGGCAAGCCCCTATAGTTAATTACATCTTAAGTGACGGGAATCACCTAAGAAAACTCTCGATAATAATCAATAATTCTGCTCTCAAGGATTTCAAAGTTTAAGTTTTCAAGGGATTAAATTTTGGAATTTCAATAGGGAATGGATCAAATTTGGAACATTTTGTTTTGGGAATTCAAAGGAAGAAAAGTAAGAGAAATCACAGATTCGAAGCGAATTTCGGTAATTTCCCAACTATCCTATTGTTTGGCTTGAGTTTAGGAAAGTCCTAATATTTATTTAATGTTTTGATCTTGCCAATTTTAATTAATTAGGGCTTATATTTGTATGATAAAATCACACAAATAAGCCTCGAAGATGTGAGGGTTTATGTCGTATCAGACGACTATCTCAGAATCCTAAGACCGGTTAGGGCTTAATTTGCAATGCAAATGCCTAACGAAGAGTTGAGGGTTTATGTTGCACTAGGCAAACTACCTCGAAGTCCTATGGCTTTGTTGTTTAATTCTAGGAAAGTTTTGCTGATGTAGATTCAAGTTTTGCTGACGACGATGGCCGTGCCGCCCACCCCGCTCCGAGCTCCTTGTTGTTGCAGAGGTTTAGTTTTAGAAGTCATAAATCAGGAGATGAGAGAAGTGTTTTGGTTTAGAGAAGTCTTAATTTCCAAGTGTTTTTGTGTTTTAATTAAAACAAATCTTAAAGTTGATTATAACGACATTGGTTAAGATCCCACGGTTCCATCCTTCCGGCGTCATTATTTTTATCAGATTCACTTAGTCCAGATGAATTTGTTAAACTCAACTGAGTGAGTTCCACACTTTCATTTAGACCGTGGGAAATCTCGTTAGCAACACGTAGGTTACATCATCCGAGGTATTCCAGATCATCCAACAGGACGTTTTAATTTAATTGTAATTGTAGTTTTGTGTTCTGTTTGTGATTAAATTTTGAGTTGTTTTATATTTTGAAATGTTGTGGCGGTGAATTTTATCTTGAAATGACTTTTAATTTAGTTTTGGTTTCGCTTTTAGGGACTATCCTAAAGGTGTGGGTTTTCATGCAACAGCTTGTTTATCATGCAAGAAAAGTAAGTGCGATGCGATTAATGAAATTGCAATAATGTAAATTGCAATAAAATAAAAGCGTACCCGGAGGGTCTTCCCGTCATCCCAAGCCGCACTTAAAACACAATTAGAATATTTAAGCAAGTTCCTAGGTAAAGTTAAGGTAAGGGTTATGGTTTTCTACCAAATTCCTAATCCTATACCTAGTCATTTCCTATGACGTCTAGGTTCCTCGTGTTTTTGTTTGAAGACGATTTTCTTCATCAAAGAACAATTAAATTCAATTGTTCTTATAAACATCCTATCATATTGAGAAAGTGTTTAAGAAGAATCTTAAACATCTTTTCAATATTACTAGAAGTTGCTTTCAAGTCCAAATGAATTTAATTATACAAATGAATTAATCGTCCGAGAATTTCAAGTTTTGTTGTTATCTTGCTCAGTGAACTAGGATGTTTGAATGTCCTATAAGTGAAGTAACATTTCATTTAATATTCTGTTTAGGCATTATGATAACTAAAGCTTTCGAGGGTAAATTGGTGTTCAAATGGTTTGTGATTTAGTTTAATTTCAATTAATGGGTTTAAATTTGGAATAGTGTTCAAGTTATTTTAGATTTATTTTGAATTCTTTATGTCTTTGGTGATGTTATATTTAATTCAACTTAATTTAATTTAATTTAATTTAATTTAATTTAATTTAATTTAATTTAATTTGTTTATTTAATTTAATTTAATTTAATCTTTAATTTAATTCACCTTTTAATTTTAATTTAATTTAATTTAATTCAATTCAATTTAATTTACTTAATTTAATTTGATTTTTAATTTAATTTTATTTTTTAATTTTAATTGAAATTTTAAAAGAGTTTAATAATTTAATTTTAGTTTAGTGATTAAGTCTTTTAATGTTTTGAATTTGAGTTATCATTTTAATTAAGAATTTAATATTAATGAGATAATTAATCTAGGGATTTTTAAATTAAAGAATAAATCTCTTCCTAATAATATCCCTATTTTAATAATTCCAATTTTATTATTCTTCCAAATTTAATCAATCATTTAATTAAGGTTTAATTATTTTAAATTGCTTAATGGATTTCTACCCTTTAATTATTTAAATTTCAATCATCCAAATTAGATAAGGATCAAATGTTTTACTTGTTAATTTTTTTATTAAACCTAAAGTTTTAATTAAGGATTAAAATTTTAATTACCACTTTACCCTTTAAGCTTGATAATTTCATAATTCACTAAATTGAGCTCAAATGAACTTGAAATTTTTATGTGACTCCACTCATATGTCAATAAAGACATGAGAGGAGAAAATGTGATTTTTCTGTATTTAATTTATTTATATAATTATTTTTGGTAGAAAATAGAGATTTCCAAAGAAAATTTAATAACATGACCAAGGGAAAGTTTTTGTCCTTAAGAAAATTAGGGGACATTTCTAATGACCAGAGGACCACTTGGACTAATTTTGGTGATTTTTTGAATTATATTATTTTTATTATAATTATTTTAAGTTTTGGAGTGTTAATTAATTTAAGAATAAAATAAATGTTGAAAAATAAATTTTATATTTTTCAAAAATCTCTCTGATATCAAGGAAATCAGAGAATCAAATTTTGTAATTTTCTGATTTTTCTATGATTTATTATAATTATTTTAGTGAAAATGCTAGAAAATACATTTTTTTAATTTTAAAATTACCCTAGAGCTTTAAAATTTAATATCTCAATAAATAGACCTAAGAAAAATATGGGTTTGTTCCTAAGTGATTAAAATTCAAAATGTGACATTTTGGTGAATTTTATTATTTTTGTGATTTTTATTATTTTTTAATTATTAAAAATATTAAAATAATATTAAAAATCAACTTTTTTAGAAAATTGAAATTTTAATTTTCTTAAATTCCCCTAATATCAGAGATGCTCCGAAACCAATTTGGTGAATTTTTGAAAGATATTTTGAAAGTTATGAATTTTTAAAGTTTAAAATGACTAAGTGGCTTAATCAACCCATTTAGTAGGGCTAACCAAGTCCAACTGACCTCAAATTTTTATGGTGGGTTCCTCTGATCCTAAAGATCAGTGGAGAATTGATTTCAAGTCAATTTGATTTATGGTTAGCTCTAATTAATTAGAGATCCATTTTGGGTGTTTAAGCCAATTAGGGTTGTTTTAAATGAACTAACTCAAAACCTATTTTTCCTAGGGTCCTCTCGGTCATAAGGAACATCACCAAATTTTCCTAGAATTTATTTCACAACATTCTATTTATTGGAATTAAAATACTCAAAACAAGTAACATGAATTTGAAAAATCAATAACTTTTCATAGGAAGGCCTCTCGACTTTGGAAAATTCAGGGAATGTTCCCAAATTCGGAGGCTTCAAAAGCCCTATGGTCTCATGCCATGGTGAATTGTATACATGCATGGAGAATTAAAAATATGCAGAGAGTAAATAAATTATTAAAAATAAAATACTTGATGGAATTAAATAATTTCTTTTCCACATTATTCTCCTCTCGTTCACTCGAGCAAGAGGGTATTTTTATTTTATTTTTATGATTTTCCTACACAAAGTTATGAATTTTTGAAGTTTAGGGAATCAAATAAATAGAAAATACCCCTAATTTTCTATTTATCCACGCGGCGCCGCGTCATCCTCGGCATCTCCGAATGCACACGTGTCGCGCTCCCATTCGACGCCGCCGCTTGAGTCGCAGCCCGGGCCCCGCGGTTCTCGTACCGTCTCCCGGTCCGACGCCATCCGAGCCGTCCGTCCGCGCGTGTATCGAATGGACGGCATCCGTTCATCGTCCCCGAGCGTCCTCACCCGAGAGCCGTCCACACTAAATCCCTATGATCTCACTCGATACTCAATGGATTTTCATGTTCTTATGCTCTATGGATTCGTCTTGAGAAGACGAACACATCCATACGGTTTATGTGGGAAGAAATTTACGCAATAGAAATGGAGAATGTTCAGAAGCTCGGGAAGAAGAGTGAGGCCATACCTTTGCTCGCAGAAGTGTGGCTTCGATCCGAGGGTTGTTGCACCTTCGATTGGATCCCGCAAGCTCCGGATGAAGTCTCCCGGTCCGGTGAATTGCCTAGGTAGGATTTCGACCACGACCGATCACAAAGCTTGAGAGGCCGGAGCAATCGGGTGGCCTCGGAGATGGGGCTTTTGCCGGTGGACACCTTCCTCGATCCGGTGAAGGTGTAGAACCAATCAATTTGGGGATTGGCTCACCGTGGAGAAATGTCCCGGTTTTGGGCTTGGATTTCAACTCCGAAATCGAGCTCACAGAGAAGAAATGGCAGGGGGATTTCAGTGCGAATCAAGTGCTCTGTGTATGGGGAGTAGTCTGGAACAATTTTGGCAGAGTTTCCTTAAGGTTTGTTTCAGCACCTCTCATAGCCGAGAGGGGTGGTGTTTAAATAGGAGAGGGTGGAGGGCCTCCCAGGGAGAGTTAGGGCTTGGGATCGCCTGCTCTCGGCAAGAGAAGAACAACTATAATGGCCACCTGGGGATGGGGCAGCTCAGCAAGGGAGAATTCCAAAGTTGGCTCACATGCGAGCTCTCGCCATGGTGTTTTCCGGCGGCTCAGTGGCCAGCCGGCCGAGCATGGGTCACCCTCAAGGTCGTGGGTCGTGGCCGGACTTGGTGCAAGCAATCGGCAAATGCCATGTGTAAAGGGCTTGGATTGAAATGGAATGGGGGAAGACCATTTTGGGTTCAAATGAGTCAACCCATGGTTTTGGGCTAGGTTCACCACCCAAGGCCTGGTCTTGGGCTGAAAAAGATCACTTGGGTCGCCCAAGAGAGAATGGTGTGGTCTCCATCCATGATGAGGTGGCTAAGCATGGTTTAGTGTGCGACATGCTTAAGGTAAAAAAGGGTTTAAGAAGGATTAGGAAAGGGGGTCCTCCTTTTGCCATTAATGGCTTGATCACATGTCAAGCCTTCCATGGCTTCATGTGGCTTGTCCATGGCTTGCATGGCTCACCTTTGGCTTGGGAAAAGTGGAGTCAATTTCATGGAAATAGATTTTAGCAATTTTTTGGTAATTTGATGGAAATTTGTATGAAACTTGATTTGGAATGATTTGATGATGAATTTAGGACTTAGGGAATGGCTTTTATTAAGTGGATGGCAAGTGGAGATGTCATGTGGGCTTTAGAGTAGATTTTGGGCTTTTTGAAATGGTTTTAGATAGGCTTTTAAGATGGTTTAGGAAAGTGGGCTTTTGAATTTTAAAATGGATTTTGGGATGAAATTTTAGTAAAGGCTTGGGCTAAATAATTGTTGGGTTTAGCTCATGGATGTGTCATGAGTGACTTGAAGCAAATTGGGGGTGATTTGGGTTTGAATTGGGTCGAATTTGGGTTCTTTTGGTGAATGGGCCAATATAGGTCCAAGTGGGCCAAGTTGGGCCAATGTTGGGCTAGGGTTGAAATTGATGTAAAATTAATGTTGAGAAATGTTTATGGGAGTGTTTCAAAGAAGTTTTGACTTTGATTGGGCTTTGATTTTGGGGTTTGGGCTCATTTGGGTTAGGTTTGGGTTTAGGTCAAAATTGGGCCTTTTAGCTTTGGGGTTGAATTTGAGTGGGGTTTGGGTCCAAATTTTGGGCAAATCATGTTAGTGTTTTGCTTGTGGGGATGCTAAGGAAGATTTAGAAAAGATTTGGGGCTAATTGGAGTTGAATTGGGTGAGTTTGGGTTAGGTTCGGGTCATGGGTCCAAATCGGGCTTTAAGGCCAAAAGTGAAATTGGATTCAAATGTCAATCAAATTGGACTTGGATTTGGTCTAGATTGGTATTGGGAATGTTGAATTGAAGTTTAGAATTGAATTGGACCAGAATTTGGGTCAATTGCGTAGGCTTGGTTTGACATTGGGTTCACTTAGGGTTAAAATGGGTCAAATTGGGGGTTTTGACAAAAGTGGGGTAAATTGACAAAATTGGCCCATGGTGTAGTTGGACAAAATGAAATTTGGAATATTTGGGATTTTCTGGAATTTTCTGGGTTTTTGGATTTTTGGGTCAAGGGGGGTATTTTGGGTATTTGGAGGGTATTGGGAGGTTTTTTTAGAATTTTTGGTATTTTTGGGTATGGATGATCAATTTGAGTAATGTGGAAATGTTTGGGATTGGTTTTGGGGAATTTTGGGTGATTTGGGATTTTGCAAATTTTGGGTAGTTTCAAGGGTTTTGGGTAGGCTAAGCGGGTGTAGGGTCCCGGGGGTCAAAAATTGAAAATTTGGAAAATCAAGATCGGGTAAATTTGAATGGAATGAAATCATTTTGGTTGAGCCATGAAGCCACATCAAGCCCCCATGAGCCATGAAGGGACTCATTTCGAGGCATTCACTATGTTGTTCCTAACCCTCTAGCGCAAGGGCTTAGGGGTTAAGGACCATCCATGTGAATCACCTACATGAGTCGAGAGGTCAAGTTAGGTATGGGTGTGGTTTTAGGAGGTGTGTGAAAGTGTAGTGTATGTGTAAGTCAGCCCTTCACTGCACCAGGCCACCTGTGGCGGTCCTAAGGCCAAAAAGTCCTATAGGAACTCATCCTTTAAACTTCCACACTTGATTTCAACCCTCTAGGTGATTAGGGGTCTACAGTCAAGTTTGTGGAGTTTGAAGGGAGTTTAGAAGTGGTTTGAAATTCTAGAAGGTGGATCCCAATTCTAGTCCTCTAAGATGGTCAAAGGAAAAGCCTAAGGCTAGATCCTAAGCACTAAAAAGAAGAAGAGAAGACCTCATCAAAAATGAGGTCAACAAATGGACCCCCAATAGGTGTGGTGAGCCGACGGAGCACACCGCGCGTATCGGTGTCGACCGAAGCGATCGGCAAAACCAACACGGATGTCCAAGTGACAAACTTAGGACGAAGTAGAAGAGTTTCCGTTGGGGAGTGTCAAGCATATCTCTGAAACTGGAGATTCCTGAACTCTCGCTGGGGAAAGGAAAAGGAGGTGAATTCCAAATCACATGATCTGGGGAAATTTCAATTTAGATTTTATTTTGTTTCAATTTAAGTTTCGATGTGTGAGTTTAGATTTCAATTTGGAGCTTCAATTTAAATTGAAGTTTGTCAAAATTAATTTGAAGGGATTTGATTTGAAAATGGAATTTTGAGGTTTTGGATGTAACATCTTCAACCTCAAAAGAAAATTGAATTGATCGGATTGAATCATTACAATGAGGAGAGATCTCAGAGTAATGCGGTATTGGATGTAAAATCCTTAACCTTAAGAGTTTGATTTTGGTGTATTTCATTGCAATAAGGAAAGAATTCTAAAGCAATGCAGTCTCGGATGTAAAATCCTCAACCCCAAAAGTTTGACTTGGATGTATTTCATCGCAATAGGGAAAGAATCCTAAAGCAATGCAGTCTCGGATGTAAAATCCTCAACCCCAAAAATTTGAATTGGATGTATTTCATCGCAATAGGGAAAGAATCCTAAAACAATGCAGTCTCGGATGTAAAATCCTCAACCCCAAAAGTTTGAATTGGATGTATTTCATTGCGATAGGGAAAAGAATCCTAAAGCAATGCAGTCTCGGATGTAAAATCCTCAACCCCAAAAAGTTTGACTTGGATGTATTTCATCGCAATAGGGAAAGAATCCTAAAGCAATGCAGTCTCGGATGTAAAATCCTCAACCCCAAAAGTTTGAATTGGATGTATTTCATCGCAATAGGGAAAGAATCCTAAAGCAATGCAGCCTCGGATGTAAAATCCTCAACCCCAAAAGTTTGAATTGGATGTATTTCATCGCAATAGGGAAAGAATCCTAAAGCAATGCAGCCTTGGATGTAAAATCCTCAACCCCAAAAGTTTGAATTGGATGTATTTCATCGCAATAGGGAAAGAATCCTAAAGCAATGCAGTCTCGGATGTAAAATCCTCAACTCCAAAAAATTTGAATTTGATTTTGATGTATTTCATTGAAATAGGGAAAGAATCCTAAAGCAATACAGTCTCGGATGTAAAATCCTCAACACCAAAAAGTTTGAATTGGATGTATTTCATCGCAATAGGGAAAGAATCCTAAAGCAATGCAGTCTCGGATGTAAAATCCTCAACTCCAAAAAGTTTGAATTTGATGTATTTCATTGTGATAGGGAAAGAACCTAAAGCAATGCAGTCTCGGATGTAAAATCCTCAACTCCAAAAAGTTTGAATTTGATGTATTTCATTGCGATAGGGAAAGAACCTAAAGCAATGCAGTCTCGGATGTAAAATCCTCAACTCCAAAAAGTTTGAATTTGATGTATTTCATTGCGATAGGGAAAGAACCTAAAGCAATGCAGTCTCGGATGTAAAATCCTCAACTCCAAAAAATTTGAATTTGATGTATTTCATTGCGATAGGGAAAAGATCCTAAAGCAATGCAGTCTCGGATGTAAAATCCTCAACCCCAAGAATTTGATTTGAATAGTCATTGACTTTGCAAAGATTTGTAATGTTGATTTGAAAAGTGTGGAATTTTGGTGTTTCGAGAATTTCATGAAAGTTGTAAAAGACTTTCATGGAAAGAAATGGATTAGGAGGGAATATGTAGATGTTACATGCCCCGTCCAAAAGAGTTGATCGGAAGTTGCTGGTTTGGATTGGATATAATTCCTCGCCATCAGATTCGATCCGTGTCATTGGAATCAACCGCTTCCATCCCAGACAAAGGGGAAGAGTAGAACGGATTGGATTTCGTATTTGGAAGATTGAATTTGAAATCGATTGAAATTTGATTTGAAATTTGATTTGAAATTTGATTTGAAATTTGGAAAGCTTGAATTCGAAATTTGATTTAGATTCGATTTGAAATTTGGAAGATCAAATTTGAAATTTGATCGAGATTGGATTTGAAATTTGATCGAGAATTTGATTCGAGATTCGAGTCGATTGAATTTGAAATTTGGAAGGATGAGTTTGAACTCGATTGAAATTTGATTTAAGATTTGATTTGAAATTTATGTTCATTTTGTTTGTCTTTTAATGATTCAAATTTTATTTTATCGTTTATTTAATGTTCATGTGAATTTGGTGTTCGTCATTTTTAGATTTTTAAGGAAAGTTTTCTTTTATCCTTTTTGTTTTATTTCTTTTCTCGTTCTTTGTTCGAAGTTCATTTAACTTTAATGGCGTTTCCCATCAATTTGCACGTAAGAGGTGAAGGCCAAAAATGTGACATGGTCACTTTCATTCCAATCATGTCGAAGATACATCATACAACTTGATCTGGCATATATTTCATACAATCCATGTAGACTCAAAACGGACTATGTATGATCTTCGTCGATCCATCAAAAGAAGCATCTGTCAAAAATCCATGTCTGAATAGTGGGGTACATGGTTAATAACATCACCTTCCAAGCCATCCTTGGCAAGGATGTCGGCTGGATGTACGTTGGAGGTGTGATATCTCCCATGTAACTCACAGCTCGTAAGGCCGGAGGCTCTCTAGCTCAGAGTCTGGTCGGAAATGGTAAGGTGTCTTCCTCGTCGTCCATCCTCCCGAAAGTAACCGAGATCCGCTTCACCGGTACTCCCGGTATGCAATGCTTAGCGATATCCGCTCCGTTGCCCTTCGGCATCATGACGGAACCTACCAGGTAGAGGTATCTTCACTAGCCCTCGGAACTCACCCGGGCCTCGCTATCCGGAGGTCGGATCCGAACATGATATTACACTCGTTCGGGAAAGAGACGTGCGAAAGGTCTCGACAAAGTCGTGGTGATCTATGTGTGGGGGTATGCGATCACCCCGCTTGTAGATGTTAATAATGCGACTATTGGGTATGCAATCCGCCGGCAGCATTCTCCATGTTATCAATCTCTTTACCATTCTCTTGATGACTAATGGCATCGGATCCACTTGCCCATGACGGAGTATTCCTGGTGGGTTTCCTTCCTGTCCTCCGCAAAGTTGTAACAAGCATCCACATTGTATCGTGATTCTTCCCTTCCCCGGCATCCATCTCCGGGGTTCCGAGTATGTGTTTTCCTTAGCGGCCTGCTCGGCCCATTCTTTTCAAATCCCGGATGCAATCCACGATTTGTTGTTGTTCATACTCTGAGAATACGTCTGTATGTAGCTCGAGGCCCTCTAGTATATTGATTCTTCTGCCTCTAATTCTCTCGAAGTATTCAAAGGTTTTCTTTTCAACATTCCGCATTCTCTCCGACTCGTATTCCGGAATGATCCGCAGATGGCGAGGCCCAGTGACATATTGTGGGATATACGGTTCAATCCCTTCACGTTCTCCCCGCATACCTCGGCTCCTCGGGGATGATGTCCGTCGGGACATCCCCCGGGTTGCTTCTGCAACAAGGTCATGCATTACCGGTGGTTTTATCCGGTGGCGTGGTAGCCTTCTTTCTTCCGGTCTTTCCGAGATTTCCCCGGTCCTTTACGTTATCCTAGGAGCTGGCCTCCTTTCTTCGGGTTCCCGGTGAATCGGTGTCCTCGAAGTGTATGTACCGGCATTAGCAACTGTCTCGTCGCGCTGGTCCGCAGCTAGTTTTGTTAACATCTTACGGATACGGCGATTCTTATTTCTTCGTTGCGTTGCTGTGAGAGTAGCTCTTCGAACTTCATGAATCTCTGTGGGCGTGGCGCCGACAAGCTCGCCCTCTCGTCGTAGCGACTACGGACTTCATTTTCTTATCTTCTTCGGTGTTTGCCTTTCTTTTCTTCGTCGCTGGATTGGTGGCTTGGGCCACCCACTTTCATCACCGTTCGCCCGGCAGTTCTTCTCGGTCAACGGGACCCGGCCACTTTCCTCGTATCAGTAGGCTCCGCCGGTGCGAAATCCGAGTCAATCTCGATTATCGCTCCATCTTTCACCCTCTTTTCATCGATTGCAAGGCTTACGCCATTCTTAAAGTTCGAGACCAACCGCCCGTTCGACATTTCCTCGCTAAAAGACAAGGAAAAGGATCAGGAGTCGTACTAAGAACAAGAACATTAAGAAAATGTTTATTAAAGATACATTTTTTTTATATATTTTTTTATATTTTCAAATTTAACAGGAATGAAGTAGGATAAGATCAGGGAAGAGATTTTGATTTGGAAAAGAAAACAAGGAAAACTTAATTATCATGACTTTATTTATTTTAGCACATTTTATTATTTTTTAGGTTCGGACCCAATCATAAGTAATTACTTCGCACGTGTTTCTTAGGGATGAAGAATTCATTCCTTCGAAACATCAGGTAGCGTAATACTTTTTCAAGTATCGTCCGTTGATCGGAAGCATATGTCATTCTCCCTGGCAATTCACTAGGCCGGTAGGAACCTCCCGAGGATATCGCTTCAACCACAAACGGTCCTTCCCAAGTGGGTTCAAATTTTCCTCCTATCTTGCGATGTGCAAGAATAGGTCTCTTGAGAACGAGAACTAAGTCACCAACTTTGAAGGTTCTTGGGCGGACCAGCTTGTCATGGGCTTGAACCATCTTAGCTTGGTATAGTTCTAAATTTTGTTGCGCTGCAAGCCTTTTCCCTTCCAGTGCTTTCCAATTCTTCTAGTCGTAATTTGGCATTCTCTTCCGTCGTGATTTTGTTTGCAACCGCAATTCCGAGTGAAGGAAGCCGAACCTCTAAAGGTAACACCGCCTCGGACCCATACACCGGAGCGTAAGGTGTAGCTTCGAGTAGGAGTTCGAAGGTTGTCCGTAGGCTCATAAAGCTTCTAACAACTTCTCGTGCCAATTTCTCTTATTATCGTCCAAAGTTTTCTTTAAGATTTGAACGAGAGTTTTATTAAAAGCCTCAGCGAGGCCGTTTGCTCTTGGGTAGTAAATTGTTGAGTATCGCCGGTCGATTCCGTGTCTCCTGACAAAATTGTTTATTTGCGTGCTTCTGAATGCTGACCCATTATCCGAGATGATCATGCGCGGCACTCCGAAACGGTAAACAACTTGGTTCTTGAAAACCGTAGCACGTGGTGTGCTTTAACTTCTCCGAGTGGAACCGCCTCGCCACTGGAAAAGTAATCCGTAGCCGCAAGAATGAAGCGATGTCCTTTTGAAGATGGTGGTTCTATTAGACCCACTATATCCGTGCCCCAACATTCAAATGGCCATGACACAATTGTCGGATGTAGCACATTCGGAGGTTGGTGTAGAACCACTCCGTGCACTCGGCATTGGTGACGACTCTCGGCGATTTTCATGCAGTTGGTCATCATCGAGGGCCAGTAGTACCCTAGTCTTTTAATTTTCATTTTCATCTTCGGACCTGACTGGTGAGCGCCACAGAGTCCTGAATGCACCTCTTTAACGATTTCACGGGCCTCAGACCCGCTTAGGCACCTTAGCCACATTTGATCAAAAGACCTTCTGTACAATGTGTTGTTTATTAGTGCGTAAGACAGAGTTCTTTTCGATCCGATGGGCCGCCGACCTATCGCCCGGTAGCTTTCCCGTTTGCAGTGAGTACATTAATGGCTGTCGCCAATCTTCTGTGTTTTATGTCACTGTTGCAACTGATTCTTTTTCTTTTTCTGATACGTGTATCGTGTCTATGTCGAGCTGTGATAGGACCTGACGTCCGTGAACTGACACTTCCACTGACTCATTTTGCGAACAGACAAATTCTTTTGCGAGGCGAGCTAACGCATCTGCTAAGGCATTTTCTTTTCTGGGAATTTTGTAAATCGTCACATTTGGAATTTGTTCCAACAACTGTATGGCATACTGGAAATATTGCTCGAGTCTTGGCTTTAAAATTCGTATCGTCCGATGATCCGTTGAATGATCAATTACGAATCCCCGTAGATGTTGATGTCTGTTATCCCCATTTGAATAGTTAATTCCAGTCCCGTTATGAGGGCTTCGTATTTTGCTTCATTGTTTGTACATGGTTCTGTTAAGTGGTAGGAGTATCTTAACATCCCCCGCTCCGGTGTTATAAAGATTAGCCGATTCCCGCCTTACGAGGCACTATCACTTGTGATTCTTCGTCTTTGTGTGCTCGAAGATGCTCCGTCAAAATATAATTCCCAACGTCGATCATCGTGGTCTTCTAAGCTCATTATTTGTTCATCCGGAAGTCGTCATCGAGAGGAGATTCGTCGGCGAGAGGGTGTGCTCGCGAGGAAATCTGCTAAGACTTGTCCCTTTACGGCACGAAGAGGCACAAAAGTTATATCGAATTGCAATAATATCATCGACCATCCGGAAAGTCCGCCGGAAAGTGTTGGACGAGTCATCAAGTATTGCAATGGATTAAATTTCGAGATCGAGTTGACCTTATGAGAAAGCATGTAGTGCCCGAGCTTTTGAGCGGCGAAGATCGGGGCCAAACAATGCTTTTCAATTGCGGGATACCTTACTTCCGTCGGAAGTAAACGACGACTTAAGTAGTAAAGAGCATTTTCTTTACCCTCTTCATTGACTCCGGCTAACTGTGGCTCCGAGAGAGTCGTCTAAAGCCGCGGTGTAAAGTATCGCGGTCTACTCGAGACCGGGTCGCTAAGACAGGAGGTGTCATTAAATATTGTTTAATGTCCTCGAAGGCCTTCGGCATTTCTCTTCCCAAATAAATTTGGCATCCTTTTTAACTAGTGCCGAGAAAGGCCGACACCTACCCGATAAGTTCGAGATAAAGCGTCGAAGATATGCCGACTTCCCTTGAAAAGATCGTAGTTGTTTTAAGGTTTTGGGAGGCGGCATTTCTAAGATAGCTTTAATCTTTTCCGGTCGATTTCAATTCCACGATGTCGGACAACGAATCCTAAGAATTTCCGGAGGTGACGCCGAAGGCGCATTTTAAGGGATTCATCTTAAGGTTAAATTGTCTTAATCGTTCGAAAAAAATTCTCAAATCATACGAGTGGTTTTCCTTTACTTTGCTTTTGATGACCACATCGTCCACGTAGCATTCGACTTGATTATGGATGAGATCATCAAAAATTCTTGTCATTGCTCTCTGGTAGGTTGCTCCTGCGTTCTTCAGTCCGAATGGCATCACTGTGTAGTAAAACACTCCGATCGGTGTTCTGAATACTGTAAGCTTTTCATCTTCTGGAGCCATTTTTATCTGGTTGTATCCTGAAGATCCATCCATGAATGAAAATATCTCGTGTGTCGAAGCAATGTCGATCATTAGTTCTGGGATCGGTAGAGGGAATTCATCTTTTGGACATGCCTTGTTTAAATCTCTGAAGTCCACACAAATTCCGATCCGACCATTCTTCTTTCGACCGGCACCACATTGGCTAACCAAGTCGGGTATTGTTCTTCACGGACAAATTTAGCGTCTATTAGCTTTTTAACTTCGGCTATGACTTGTTGTTTGATTTCTAGACGCATTCTTCTGGGACCTTGTCTGACTGGGACAGAAGTAGGATCCACTCCTAGCTTATGGACTGCGACCTCTGGAGCTAATCCTGGCATTTCATCATAGTTCCAAGCAAAACAGTCTTTAAATTCCATTAATAACTTGATTATTTCTTCGAGTCTTCTTTATCGAGTAAGGAGCTAACAAAGGTAGGTCTAGGCTCTTCGCTAGTACCTAAGTTAACTTCCGTTAACTCATCTATTGTAGATTTAATCTCTTCTTCAAATTCGGTGGAGCGTCTCCAATTTGTACATCTTCGAGTTCGTCTCGTAGTTTCCATGCAGCTTTTCATTAGACTCGCAAGTGACAACCAAGCAAAATTCGGTATCGTCAACCGATCCTATCGTGCCGAATCCGAGTCCATACTTTGAATCGGGTGGACGACCGGAGTTATTCCATAATTTTTCAAAATGTTGTGAGTGACCTTTTGTCCATTGTCGAGGTAAGAAACCACGTTGAATTAAATTTTGAACACAGGGAAAGTACCACTCAAAAGGTAATTCCATTAATTCTGATGAAGTGACATCTTCAAATTGTACATTATTTTCAGTTTTGGAGGAAGAAGCACCACGGTAGAATTTAATTGGCTTTGCACCGTCGCTACGTACCTCTTTGACCATCATACCCTCGATCTTATTAGAATGGATCGGGGTTAGGGTCATAGTATGTACGTAGTGGTTAATCTTCTCGTACATTGATTTGTATTCTTCATTCTTTTCATCTTCGAGGAGATCTTGAATTGCGGCTTCTTCCGACTTATTGCCGCTGCTTCTTGTTTGATTTCTTTTTCTTCTTCGGAACTCGTCTTCCAATCAACATTGATGGTCGGTTTCTCTCCGTCCAACTGTCCTAACGTCTCTACCACGGCCTCGTCCCCGGCCTCGACCTCGGATGCGAGTTGTGGAGAAACCTTCACCATCTCGCCGGAAGGGAGTGGTGAGTGACTCGTTGGACTAGAACTTCGGGTTCTTCGTTGTCTCGAACTTTCTTTGCTTCATTTGTTACGGTATCTCCGGAGAAGATTGTTTTCTTCGGTGGTGCATAATAAGTCGCGTCTTCATGGATTCCAATCTCATGTACGGAGAATGGTTGTAAGTCACCTTTGATGCACTCGTTCCCCTCCATCGTAGTATTTGATGCACCGATGTAGAGATGATGGTACCATCCTGTTTTCATGTATCCATGGTCGGCCCAGTAGAGCGTTGAACGACGTTTCTGAATCAATTATGTGAAATTTTGCGGTTGTCTTTGCTAATTCACCGGTCATCATTAGTAGAGTTATTGACCCGAGGGCTCTTTCTCCTTTCTGGTTGAATCCTATTAACAACATTTTGTCGGCCTCGAGCTCACGAGCATCAATTTCCAAGTATGCTAGTGTTCGAAGACTCATTATATTAATTGATGCTCCCGGATCCACCAATACTCCGGAGAGTGTAAACTTCCCAATTGTAATCGAAATGTACAACGATCGGTTGTGATCCGTCGTCCCAAGTAGTAGGTCATTGTCCGTGAAGGTAACACCTCGCTCGTTCCTTTAACGAGCAAACCTCATCTAAGGAATCTCCGGCCATTCGAGCTAAGCAAATTTCCGGAAGGCCTTGATCGAGCTTCTCTCATCTCCTTTGATAAGATGAGAGCGTTGTAAATGCTCGGTCTGGCCGGTAGTTTCCTAAGATGGGCTAGCACGTTGTAGTCCACTTTATTTCCATGTGTCTCGGCTTCTTCTCGAATTGGTATTTCTTCTGCTGGGGTTGGTTCTTCTTGAACAACCACCTGCTTTCCTTTGTCTTTTGGGTCCATTCTCGGAGGTAGAACTCTTCCACTTCTTAAGTTGACTTCTGTAATTTCTTCTGAATCTAGTGTTGAGTTTGCTGGTGTTTTTTCTTGAATTGGAATGACAGGTTCTTCCGGATTAACTTCAGAATCTGAAGGCTCAAACTCTATTGTGACTGGAGCTCCTTGAAACTCGCAGATAGATCCATTGCTTGTTGAACTCTCGTAGCCTCCTTGATGGATGTCTTCTTTGTCATTTTGATCGTCGAGATTGTGTATGATTTGAGAATTGTCATTGGTATCGAAATCGATGTCCGGATTGTCGCTAGTTACGTAATCGTTAGAAACAGTCAAAACGTAGCCAACGTCATCACCCTATCATTATATGATCCCACCGAAGTGAGCAGATAATCATACAAAGTCAGAGGTTCGAGGGATTTCTCCCCCGAATCAGAAACAACTATCCTAGGATAAGCAGCCCCTAGTCTAGCCTTAGAAGTCTCGGTCCTCTCTTCTTCGTCGATTTTCTTCTTCTCTTCAATCGTCTCCTCGTCGAGGTGGTTCTTCTATCGCAAGTGATAGTACCGGCTTAACAGGTTTCGAACTCTGAATTGAAGCTCGCACCGAAGCGGTTTGGATGCTGTCTAAAATCCTTTTCGAAGACCTTGTCCAAGTGGTAGTACATCCATCGTCAATCGTATAGCGATCTATCGGAATGATGGGATCAGTTGAGACAACATTGACGGAACCTCCTTTCTGGGGTTCCTTCATGTACTCCTTCGGATTGTTATATTTCCTTTCCGAAGGTTGTCATTGAGCCAACTTTTGAAGGTAATGCACTCTTCTATCTTGTGCCCAAGCATCCGGTGGTAGGGGCAAAAGTTGGGATCACCTTTCTTGTTGACTTCCTCTGGTCTTTTAGGCTCTGGCAGCTAGAAATCTGGAGTCTTCATCGGACTACGGAACATTTTCAGCACCGCTTCATTCTTGAATGGATATTCCTCGCTCGTAAGCTCCCTTAACGTACGTTGCGGATGAGGCGGTTGTTCATATCGTGGAGATGACCGATAGCCGGGTCGGGGTTGCTCGGTAATTCCGTCGAGGTTGTCGCGGCCGTTCGGACGATATTTGTATCGGTTGCTTGCCTTTGTCGACCGCCGCAACGATCCCGGATTTCTTTCGAAAGTCTTCACAGGCTTTTGCATGTCCATCTTGTCGGCGAAACTTAATTGCTTCGCCTCCTTCTTGCGAGCTCCCGGCCTTGCTTAACAACTTCTCGAAAGTCTTAATAAGTGAATCCTTTGAGGAGAAGTGCTATCGGGCCGTGAATGCTTTTAAGTAAGATGCCGATCGCATGTTGTTCTTGTAGTTGTGGTTCACACTTCATGCTTAAGTTCCTCCATCGATGTATGTAATCCACCAAAGTTTCATTCGGCTTTCGTTTCTCTATCACTAAATCACCTATAGTGATGTGGTGCTGAGCTCCGGCGAATCGCTTGATGAAGAGGTTCTCTAGTTTTGAGAAAGTCTTCACCGAACCATTTGGTAATCTCCGCATACCGGCCGAAGCGATCCCCGACGAGCCGCCGACGAACTCGTCGGAAGAGTAGTGCATCGCTCCCGCCGGCATTGCAACAACCGGCACGAAAGTGTGCAACATGCCGTCTGGGGTTCCCGGTTCCATCGAAGGTCTTGAACGAGAGGTGGTACGAAGCCTTTGGCACTGGACAGTCGTCGAATTCTTCCGGTAAGGTCTTCCCATCCGAATGGATGTCCCGCTCTTTGATTGTGCTAAGGCTTCTCGCACTCGTTGTTCCACCAAGCTCTTGATATCCTTTTCGGGGATCATACTTTGTGTTGTATCCTTTTTCAGCTGATCATCCCCATTGACGGATGTAATCTCATTTCCTTCATCTACAATGTGAATGACCTCTGGGGGTGTCTCTCTTTGTGGTTGCACCTGACTCTGGAAAGTGGCTAGAGCTACAGCCATCTCTTCCATCCTCTTCGCCATTTGGGCGATCGTGGCTAAGCATGGTTTAGTGTGTGACATGCTTAAGGTAAAAAAGGGTTTAAGAAGGATTAGGAAAGGGGGTCCTCCTTTTGCCATTAATGGCTTGATCACATGTCAAGCCTTCCATGGCTTCATGTGGCTTGTCCATGGCTTGCATGGCTCACCTTTGGCTTGGGAAAAGTGGAGTCAATTTCATGGAAATAGATTTTTAGGAATTTTTTGGTAATTTGATGGAAATTTGTATGAAATTTGATTTGGAATGATTTGATGATGAATTTAGGACTTAGGGAATGGCTTTTATTAAGTGGATGGCAAGTGGAGATGTCATGTGGGCTTTAGAGTAGATTTTGGGCTTTTTGAAATGGTTTTAGATGGGCTTTTAAGATGGTTTAGGAAAGTGGGCTTTTGAATTTTAAAATGGATTTTGGGATGAAATTTTAGTAAAGGCTTGGGCTAAATAATTGTTGGGTTTAGCTCATGGATGTGTCATGAGTGACTTGAAGCAAATTGGGGGTGATTTGGGTTTGAATTGGGTTGAATTTGGGTTCTTTTGGTGAATGGGCCAATATAGGTCCAAGTGGGCCAAGTTGGGCCAATGTTGGGCTAGGGTTGAAATTGATGTAAAATTAATGTTGAGAAATGTTTATGGGAGTGTTTCAAAGAAGTTTTGACTTTGATTGGGCTTTGATTTTGGGGTTTGGGCTCATTTGAGTTAGGTTTGGGTTTAGGTCAAAATTGGGCCTTTTAGCTTTGGGTTGAATTTGAGTGGGGTTTGGGTCCAAATTTTGGGCAAATCATGTTAGTGTTTTGCTTGTGGGGATGCTAAGGAAGATTTAGAAAAGATTTGGGGCTAATTGGAGTTGAATTGGGTGAGTTTGGGTTAGGTTTGGGTCATGGGTCCAAATTGGGCTTTAAGGCCAAAAGTGAAATTGGATTCAAATGTCAATCAAATTGGACTTGGATTTGGTCTAGATTGGTATTGGGAATGTTGAATTGAAGTTTAGAATTGAATTGGACCGAATCTGGGTCAATTGGGTAGGTTTGGTTTGACATTGGGTTCACTTAGGGTTAAAATGGGTCAAATTGGGGGTTTTGACAAAAGTGGGGTAAATTGACAAAATTGGCCCATGGTGTAGTTGGACAAAATGAAATTAGGAATATTTAGGATTTTCTGGAATTTTCTGGGTTTTTGGATTTTTGGGTCAAGGGGGGTATTTTGGGTATTTGGAGGGTATTGGGAGGTTTTTTTGGAATTTTTGGTATTTTTGGGTATGGATGATCAATTTGAGTAATGTGGAAATGTTTGGGATTGGTTTTGGGGAATTTTGGGTGATTTGGGATTTTGCAAATTTAGGGTAGTTTCAAGGGTTTTGGGTAGGCTAAGCGGGTGTAGGGTCCCGGGGGTCAAAAATTGAAAATTTGGAAAATTGAAGATTGGGTAAATTTGAATGGAATGAAATCATTTTGGTTGAGCCATGAAGCCACATCAAGCCCCCATGAGCCATGAAGGGACTCATTTGAGGCATTCACTATGTTGTTCCTAACCCTCTTAGCCAAGGGCTTAGGGGTTAAGGACCATCCATGTGAATCACCTACATGAGTCGAGAGGTCAAGTTAGGTATGGGTGTGGTTTTAGGAGGTGTGTGAAAGTGTAGTGTATGTGTAAGTCGGCCCCTCACCGCACCAGGGCCACCTGTGGCGATCCTAAGGCCAAAAAGTCCTATAGGAACTCATCCTTTAAACTTCCACATTTGATTTCAACCCTCTAGGTGATTAGGGGTCTACAATCAAGTTTGTGGAGTTTGAAGGGAGTTTAGAAGTGGTTTGAAATTCTAGAAGGTGGATCCCAATTCTAGTCCTCTAAGATAGTCAAAGGAAAAGCCTAAGGCTAGATCCTAAGCACTAAAAAGAAGAAGAGAAGACCTCATCAAAAATGAGGTCAACACACTAGCACTCTGTAGTCTCAACTGCTCCATAATATCAGATAAGGTAGGAGGCTCAGATGTAGATGGAAAATCTTAACTTGTAGTAGGAATATAAGTACTCCTAAGCTCAGCTCTGGCTCCTACATGAGACTCATAAGTACGGATAATATTCTTTGTAATTGGTCTCAAAGGTATGGCCACTTCTTCAGAACTACTGAACTCCACTCCAGACTGAACACAGAGGGCATGAACTAAAGCAGGATGTCCTAATCCTCCAGTGGTCTCGCCTCTAGAAATCGTCTGGATATTCTTGTAAATAATAGTCCCAATATCAATCTTTTTCATCTTCTGTATACAGTAGTTCAGAATCGCTCTATCTCTAGTAACTTTATTGTGGTGATAAGATGGTCATAGTCTCACAAAAATGAAATAATGTCAAGCTTTTGAAGCAACATTCATTGTGGAGGTGTGGAAATTTATCGACGGTTTTTACTTACATTCCATTCTCCTCGCCCGTCAGTAAGAAAAGCAATAACTTCTCTCATATTCTCCCTCATAGTGTCAAAGTTTTCATACTCACACACGAATGGTTCCCGAGTCTTGTAGAAAGCATTGATATGTTAAGGAGTAAACTCAACCAATTTCCCTCTAACAAGCACATACTCAGTCTCAGTCCATGGTATATTCGAGTAGAACTCTCTAACCACTCCCATAACAGCATTCGCACTGCAATAAAAATCGCTCCCAATTCTGCTCTGCAATCAATTGTTCTACAGATCCTCCAGGACTATCAAAAGCTCAATCCTGGATACACTTCTTATTGTGGAGGTAAGAGTTATAGCGAATTTGGGCTTTGACGTTAACGAATCTCTCCTCATCAAAATCCAATTTCCTCTTCCCATTACTCAACTTTGGAGCCATGTGAATTTCTAAAATTTACAAGAAAATTCCAATAAATTCAAAATTCACAATGTAACAAAATCCAAACACTATTCTAAACAAGTAAGAGCAAATTTCATCTTGGAAATCTCCAAATCTCTTCAAAACTCCAAAAATTTCATCATAAGCAATGTGAGAGATTTTCATGGTGAAAATCAAAAAATTTTAACTTAAAGTGAAGCTCTTACCAAGAGAAGTGTAAATCTGGTGTCGAAAAGCCTTGAAATCTCCTTAAATCCTAGATCTAGCAAGCCCTAGATCTTTAAAATCATGAAAATGGAGGAGGAAGACGAAGGAAAAGGAAAATTTCGCGGGTCCCAGGGAAAAAATCGCAAAATCGAGGGTTTTAGGCCTTTTTCTGTGTTTGGGCGCCGGCGGTGCTCGATAGGGCTCTGGCGGCGCTATATTAAAATAAATTGGCCAAACTCTCTGGATTTGGGCGCCGGCGGCGCCAGTCCAAAATATTTTCTGGGTCCGAAAATTTTTTTCATATTTTCGATCGTTTCGACGTCAACAAAGATGTTTAACACTTCAATAGGCATTTACATCATCCCATAATCAATAATTATCACAATTCTTCACACAAACAAAACACAAAAATCTTATATATATATATATATATATATATATATATATATATAATCCAAGTTACATCATAGTACATCAATATGTTCATTCAAACCAACTATTCTTAGATATTTAGTGCAGCAAGTACTCTACGATAGGCAAGCACTAAGATCTAAGCACACAATGAAAGTAAACACATCCAAATCCAAGTTCAAAGCAAATACTACACAAACCAAACATAACTGAACAAAGCAAACTAAGCACACAACAAACATAAGTAGAATCCATCAATTACTCCTCATCAGTTTCAGAACTATCCTCTCCTCTAAGTCTCCAATTGATTGCTAATGCACAAACAAGTTATATAATGGACGAAATGGAAATTCATCAGATGATTCCTCAGCAATCACAGCGTTCTTCTTCATCAGATTGATCAAGCCCATCTCAATTCGACCAGTGTGATCGAATTGCTCTTTCATTCTCCAATCTATATGATCAAAAAAATTAGAAATGTTATTGATTGCATTCATAACGTTTTTTACCTCAATATACAACTGTTTGATCCTCTTCAATATCATTCTCGAACCTTCAAGAAAATAGGGTTGAATTGGTTGTGAAGTCTGCGTTGGTTGATCAGCAAGCAAGTTCATGTCATCTTCATCTCCAACTGTCTGGTAGTTATAGGGATTAGTTGGATCAATAGGCCTCCATGAAAGAAGAACTTTTTCCCAACTTTAATAAGGAACCTGAGACTGACTACATAACAGAAATATGGGCTTGGACACCCGTCCACCATATTTAGATCCATGCACAATTAATCCAAGTACTGATTTTACAATGATATTACCAATATCAACCGGCCTCCCAGTTTGAATACAGAAATTCAAAATGGCGCTTTCCTTGGTTACCATGCTTATCTTCAATGTTGGAAATAACTTTGCCGAAATAAAGTAGTGCCACTGCTTTGATACTGGATTCAAGGATGAAGATGGGAAACTAATGTATCCATTCTCTCCAACTTCCCATTCTTCATTCTCATCCGTTAGATATCAATACACATCATTCATATTATCCCTCGTGGCATTGAAATTAGAATAAAGGCAAATAGGTATGTTCTAGATCATAAAGAGATCGTTAATTCGTGCAGGAGTGAATTGTACAACTCTACCACGCACAAATACGAACCTTGATTGAACCCGAGAAGATTTGCATAAAAATCTTTCACGACGGGAACAACAATGGCAGCGGTAGTGTAGCAAAGCACTTCCCAACCCCTCTCCTTAATAATCTCGTCAATTCAATTAGTAGGATTATCCATACCGCAATTAATGAAGCCTCTTTCATTGATAATCCTTCTTTTTTTCATCATCACTTTGTTGAAAAAATGTTGTGCTTCAAAACTTATGAACTTCCTTCGGTTGAAAACGCGAAATCGAGGGGTTTCAATGCGAAAGGAATCTATAAGATACGAATTGGGATTGGTGGTTTTCATTTTTCTGGAGTTAAGAAGTCAAAAATGGAGTTTAGGGAGTTATAAGGACGAAGATCCCGACAAAAACCGCCAAAACTCACATTTTAAAACTTAAAAATCGTCAAATAGATTTTGGGCGCCGGCAGTGTTCGATAGGGTGCCGGCGGCGCTCAAACAGGCAAGTTCAGTTTGTGGTCTGTGAGAGGGCGCCGGCGGTGCCAGTGGTAAAAATTCTCACCGAACTTCATTTGATCCAAAATATTCTAATATCTCAATTCGATCCATCGTTTATCAAAAAAATTTTAGTATTTAGGAGTAATTAGGATTAAAAAACAACTATCAAAAAAGCACAAATACAACATACAAGCAAACACACCATAAAGATGCATATGGGTTGCCTCCCATAAAGCACTTAGTTTAATGTCGTCAGCCCGACAAACCATTCAGTTAATCGAGATGACTCAGCATTAAAACCTCTTTGAAGCCAGGTTAAAACCTGTCAAAGTAAGGCTTTAATTGATGCCCATTAACCTTGAAAATCTTTCCAGTATCAGGATCTTTAATATCAAAAGAATGAACTTTTATTACTGTAAAAGGTCCTAACCATCTATACTTGAGCTTTCCATGAAAGAACTTCAATCTTGTGTTGTATAATAAAACTTTTTGTCCAAATTCCAAGTTCTTTTTCAATATCTTTTGATCATGCCATAACTTCCTTTTTTCTCTATAAATCCTATCATTATGATAAGATGCATTTCTAATATCTTCCAATTCATTCAATTGCATAAATCTTTTCTCTCCAACATTTTTCAAATTAAAATTTAACTATTTTATCGCCCAATATGCTTTATGCTCCAATTCAACTGGTAAATGACAAGTCTTACCAAACACTAGTCTATAAGGAGACATTCTAATAGGGTTTTTAAAAGCAGTCCTATAAGCCGATAAAGCAGTATTTAATCGAGTAGACCAATCTAGTTTATGATTATCCACAGTTTTCTCCAAAATTCTTTAAATTTCACGATTAGACACTTCTGCTAAACCGTTCATCTGGGGATGATAAGCAATAGAGATTATATGAATAATATTATATTTCTCAATTAATCTCTTAATTTGATTATTCCTGAAATGGGATCGACCATCAATTATGATCACTCTCGGCATTCCATATCTTGTAAATATATTTTTCTTTAAAAATTTTGAAACTCTCCGAGCATCACATCTAGGTAAAGCAACAGCTTTAATCCATTTTGAGACATAATCAACAGCAACCAATATATATAAATTTCCAAATGAAGGAGTAAATGGTCCCACAAAGTCTAATCCCCATACATAAAAAATTTCAACTTCCAAATTATAATTTAGAGGCATTTCATTTCTTTTAGAGATATTACCTACTCTCTGACATCGATCACATGATTTAATATACCTATAAACATCTCTAAAAAGAGTAGGCTAATAAAATTCAAATTATATAATTTTAAAAGCAGTTTTATCAACACCAAAATGACCTCCAAATTCAGAATCGTGACATTGTTGAATAATCAAATTAGTTTCTTCTTGTGGCACACATTTCCTAATAATCAGATCCTTACACTATTTAAATAGATAAGGCTCATCCCAAAAATAGAATTTTGCATCATATATAAACTTCTTCTGTTGTTGCCTTGTTAAATCAGGTGGTACAATATCACTTACAATATAGTTTACAATATCAGCATACAAAGGCAAATTACTTTCCATAATAGTATAGAGTTGCTCATCAGGGAAAATTTCAGTAATTTCTTTTTTAAATTCAGATAATTTATCATAGTCTATTCTTTACAGATGATCAGCTATTTGATTGTCAACACCCCTCCTATCAACTAACATAAAATCAAATTCTTGCAGAAGAAGTATCCATCTAATTAGTCTAGGTTTCGCATCCTTCTTTTGCATTAAATATTTGATAGTCGAATGGTATGTATGCACAATAATTTTAGTTCCAATTAAATAAGGTCTAAATTTTTAAAAAGCAAATACTATAGCTAATAACTCTCTTTCAGTTGTGGTATAACTAATTTGAGCCTCATTAAGAGTTTTACTAGCATAGTAAATGACTGAAAACTTTATTATGCCTTTGCCCCAATGCTACTCTGATCGCATAATCACTAGCATCACACATAAGTTCAAATGGTTTCTCCTAATCAGGTGAAACAATTATAGGTGCAGTGATTAATTTTTCTTTTAATAATTCGAAAGCTCTCAAGCATTCATCATTAAAATCAAACTTTCTATCATTTTCTAACAGTCGGCATAAAGGTTTAGAAATTTTAGAAAAATCTTTAATATATCGCCTGTAAAATCTAGCGTGTCCTAAGAAACTCCTCACCTCTCTCACAGTAGTGGGTGGCGGCAATTTCTCAATCACTCTAATTTTAGCAAGATCGACATTCATACCATGTTCAGAAGTTTTATGCCCAAGCACAAATCCTCCTACAACCGTAAATTGACATTTCACCCAATTCAGAACTAGATTTGTTTTCTCACAAAGCTCCAAAACTTTTGTTAAGTTTTCCAGGAAAATTTCAAATGAAGTCCTAAATACAGAGAAATCATCCATAAAAACTTCTATTGCATTATCTATCATGCTACTGAAGATAGACATCATACATGTCTGAAATGTTGCAGGCGCGTTACATAGTCCAAAAGGCATTCTTTGAAAACCAAAGGTTCCATAAGGGCTAGTAAATGTTGTCTTTTCTTGATACTCAGGAGCAATAGGTATTTGATGGTAACCAGTATATTCATCCAGAAAACAGTAGTACTTGTGTCTAACAAGTCTATCTAGCATTTGATCGAGAAAAGGAAGAGGAAAGTGATCTTTTCTGGTGGTGGCATTTAATTTCCTATAGTCAATACAATTCGCCATCCATTAATTTGTCTTGTGGGTATAATTTCATTACATTCATTCACTTCAACAGTCACTCCTCTGTTTTTTGGTACACAATGTATTGGACTCACCCAAGCACTATCCGAAATAGAATAAATAATTCCAGCATCCAGCCATTTTAAAATCTCTTTCTTAACTACATCTTTTATTATAAGATTCAATCTCCTTTGCGGATCGACTCTGGGTTTATGTTATTCATCTAATAAAATTTTGTGCATACAAATTGAAGAACTAACTCCTTTAATATCTTCCAAAGTCCATCCAAAAGCTTTCTTGTATCTTTTTAAAGTTTCCAACAACTTTTGTTCTTGGTATTCATTTAGTTCCGAAGATACAATAACTGGCAAGGTAGATGATTCTCCTAAAAGCATATACTTTAAATGATTAGGGAGAGTTTTCATCTTAAGTTCAGGAGGTTTTATGATAGATGGAATTAAGATTTTATCTCCACCTTTCATAGTGTCTAATACTTCAAATCTCTCCTAAACATACTCCAAATCTTCATTCTTCTTACTGTCTAAATTTTCTTCACCTTCACTTTATTCTTAAAACATATTTTTATATTCTTCTTCTTTTTCAAATATATTTTCAAAATGATCGTTTCTCAAATAATCACATACCTTCATCCTAAAACATTCATTATCTTTTTCCATTGAGGGATACTTCATAGATTTTAAAATACTAAAGTTCACCTCTTGATCATTAACTCTCATAGTTCATTCTCTTTTTTGAACATCAATTACCACTCTTCCAGTAGCAAGGAATGGTCTTCCCAAAATGATTGGAATTTATTTATCTTCCTCCATATCAAGTACAATAAATTCCACAGGAAAGATAAATTTATCCACTTTCACTAACACATCTTCATATTCAACTCAATTACAAGAAAAACCTGAATATAATGATGAACAAGATAAAGTGATTGAACTAGGATATAGAAGAGAATTTGAGGATAAATTTCAAAAGAACTTTGAATTGAGAAAAAAGGATAAGGATATTGGAAGACCATTGGAAGAAATTCCTAGGGAATTAGAAAAACATATTTCCTCAATTAAGATAGATCCTCCATCATTTAATAATTATAAAGTGGAAGAATTAGAAGATAACTTGAAATAGAAGAATGAAATAGAATAATTTGATCCTGAATCTGAATTATCTAGAGAGAATCTGATCCAAAATTTAGGAGATCTTGAATTATCATATAGAGATCTATTTCTTATGAATTTCAAGGATGATATTAATATGTAAATTCAGAAAATTAATAGAAGGATATTGGATCTAGAAAGAAATATGAAGAATAATGATATAAATCAATTTGAAAAAGAAGAACTGAAAGAAAAATTACAATTTGAGGATTTTGTAGGAATCCATGGATCTTAAAAGGAATGGGTGATTGATCAAGGATTACTTAATTGGAATTTTGATCCAGGAGGAATCATTTGTCGAGCCCGCGACGTTACAAACAAGCGCTTTATGGGAGGCAACTTAAAGTTATCAGTGTGCTTTGATTTAGTATGCTTGAGAGTCATGATTGTTAGTGTTGCGTTGTGTTTGCTTTAGTATGGATTGATTAGCTTAATTCATGTTTGGATTAGTGGATTGACTTGATCATTATGTGTCATTATGGATTGATCAGTTATATTGTTTATTGGTAGATGTTTAGATTATTAGTAGTTTGATTAGATCTTTTTGTGTCATGAGGGAGGTGATTCCATAACTTCTTATTATGGTTAGACTTGTATGTTCTCTTGTAGTAGTTAGATTGACGAGGTCACTATAACTAGGGTCTTACTCGGACTTGAGTTTTACAAGAGATATCATGAATTTGAACAATGAAAGCTTCATCTTAATTTTGTTACATCCTTTCTCTACCTTTTTTTTCATTTGATAGAAGTCATGAACCTATTTGATGAATAACTTGTGGATGATCTTACACTATGATTTATAACAGTTATAAGTGCTTAATTATAGGGATTAAATGATGCCTGAGATTGGTGCCTAGGAACCAATTTCTCAAGGATAATCTTATCTTTGGGATTATGATCTATAAAATCATTTTAAAATGTACCTAATTTATTAGTGTAATGATTCCATTAGAAATTGGAAGTAAATCAGTGTGATGTGATGAGTTAATGGAAGAATTGACCTCATTTATCTTATGTGTGTTTATATTTGTGTTACAATTTTATATAATAATTGAAGAACATTTTTATATTTCCTTGCTAATACTTGCTATGCTAGTTAAACTTTCATTTAGCGAATTTCATTCTGGCATGATTAGTATAGATTTACTTTATGCTGCATATTGTTCTGTCCTAATGAATACTTGTAAATGGTTTTGATGGACATTTGTGGTAGATAGAATTTCTAAATTGTTTTCTTCCTGCTTATATTTTCTGTATCGAATGCTATATATGTTAAAACTTGAGTTAAAGTGAAAATACTTCCTTTTAGTGTAATTTTATTACAAGCTTGTTTTATGTTAGATTTACTTTCTCCTACAGTCATTCTATCTTGATTATGCATGTTTATGAATTTGATAGGATGTTGAAGTAGTAAGTAGATTCAACCTTTACTTTTTCTTCCTGCTACATTTTATGGAATTAATTGCAAATATTTTAAATTTTAAGTTTGGGGGAAGAAAAATTTTTAAAATGTAACTTTATTTGTCCTCAGTAGCCTATATTTAATTTGATATCACTTTTAAAATGACTTATGGCATGTGGTGTTACCTTTAGGTTACTTGATTTGGATTTTAGGAATGTTAGAAAATAACTTACTTGAAATCCTATGTGAAGAAACTGTTCTAGAGTTAAGATATTTTGTAGGAAATATTGGAAAAATGATTTTTCTATTTATGGTAGAAAGAGTTGAATATTTGAAAAGCTAAAATTCTTAGATTTATACTTAATGAGAATTGAGCCTTTATTGAAAACATTTTTCGAACTAATAATTACACTTATAAAAAGTGAGGGAAAGTTTTGAGTTTTGGATTTTAGAGAGAGGATAGTGAAATTCAAAATTATTAAAGGTCTATCCAGATATAGTAATCCTCACATAAGAAAAAGTAAAAAAAGGGATTAAAAATGATCCCAAAAAAAAGAAAAAAAAAGGGATCGAAAATGATCCCGAAAGAAAAGAAAAAAAAAGGAAGAGAAAATAAGTGAGAAGAAGCTTGAGGAGAAGCCTAATAAAAAATTAGCTTCACTTGAATCTTTTTAAATGAAAAGACTTAAAAATAATCCTAAGCTTATTCTTATTTCAAAAGGTATTGGTTAAATTAGAATATATAATGTGCTTAAATTTCATTTTTATACTTTCTATGAATCTTTAGTATGACAATTTTTAATAACTTTTGAAGTAAATAAAAAAATCAGGATTCCTAAGTTGAATATGAGATATTCTTACACTCTAGTCCTAAGTTGATTTGCTAGAATTTCTCCTATGTTGTACTATAATATTTCTGAGATGAAATTAAAGAAAACTCTACTGAAACCCACAACTACAAGTCAACATATTTAGTTTTTAAAGTTATAGTGTTACTTGAGGACAAGAAACTGTTAAGTTTGGAGGTATTGACACACCTAAAATATATACGTTTTTTGCTATATAATTTTACTCATTTTTTATGATATTACACTTTAAAGGAAATTATTTGTATGTTTTTGATTTTAGGTACAAGAAATGGTGATTGGAGCAAAAATAAGCAAAAACGGTGCAATTTGGAGCAAAAATGAGCAAGAAAACAAATTTTGGCTTGACACCTTTTGATAAGTCTTTCTAGGTTTAATATCTTTTACACTTCTTACATATTTTTGAATGAGATTACACTTTAAAGAAATGTTGTTTTATGCTTATTTTGTAGGGCTATCTGTTAGGAACGCAACGTAATTGAAACGGTGCGAATCGGAGCTGAAACGGAGCTAAACAGAGCAAAATAGTGAAGCTGCGCAGGATGGGCGCGGGGGCGCCCAAACTGGCGCTAGCGGCGCCAGAAGCCCGAGAGCACAAAAAATAGGGCACTTGCAGCGCCCTATTCAGCGCCGGCAGCGCCTAAGATGGCCTGAATGCGATATTGGGCGGTTTTTGGCTAAACACATCGAATCTGGACGCTTTTTTGAGAGTTGATTAATGTTGATCACTTGTTTTTAAAATTTTTGTTTTAAGGAAAGATGTACCCACTTATAAATCTAAATGTCATTTTTTCATCTTTATCATTTTTGTTTTAATGTCCGTTATTTTCGTGGCTATCCTAAAAGCTTTGGTTTTGTTTTTGATTTTGTCATTTTAATGTCTTGTTTTGTTGTGTTTTGTTTTGTCGATGTTGTTGTTTTGATGCGTTGTTTAGTCTCATTTCCATAATGTCGTCGAAATAGAAACAGAGTTAACCACCCTATAACATACAAAGGAAATCTAAATGAAACTTGTCTTCATCCTACAAGGAAAATATTGTCGAAAACAATGTCATAAAAATGTTGATATGCCAGAATTTATAGGATGTCGAAAGTTGAAATGTTGATTTAGTATGCCTTGAATGTTGATTTATGTAAATTTATTTCGATTTGGTTGAAATTTTATGTCGAGTTAAGTTTGATATGGGTCAAACTTAAGTTTTGACTTGAATTAAAATTAAGTTTAAACCTAAATTTTGAGTTCAAATTATAATTTGGAGAGGAAAGTTAGGTTCAATGTAGATTGAATCTAATTGCTTGACTTCATATGTTTATTTGAACTTAAGTTAAAATTTAAAGCTAGATTCAATGTAGATTGAATCTAATTTAACTTAAGTTCATGTGTTTTGAACGTAAGTTAAAATTTAAAGTTAGATTCAATATAGATTGAATCTAATTAACTTAAGTTCATGTTTGTTTGAACTAAGTTAGGTTTAATTAAAATAGACCTAATTAAGTTTTAAGCCTTATTTAAATAGTACTTAAAGGATAATTAAGTCTAAATAGATTAGACTTAATTAGAATTATAGAACATCTAAGTCCTTTTTTTGTAAGGCTTAAGGTTTAATTAAATTACAATTTAATTTAGCGGGATTTGAGATTATTTGGGCTTTATTTGAGTAAGGTTTAAACATTAATTAAATTACGTAGTTAGACTTAACCCAATTAAACCTTAATTAATTAAATTACAATATATAGTGAACTTAATTATAGTTTTAAGTTTGATTAAACCTTAGTTGATTAAGGTTTAATGGTTTAATCGAAGTCTAATGTGATAGACTTAATTATGGTTTAAGTTTGATTAAACCTTATTTAGTTGTGGTTTAATAGTTTAATTAGCACAATGTGATAGACTTAATTATAGTTTAAGTTTGATTAAACCATAGTAAGTTAAGGTTTAATAGTTTAATAAAGTCTAAGTTGATAGACTTAATTATAATTATAGTTTGATTAAACCTTAATTGGTTAAGGTTTAATAGATTAATTAAGTCTAATGTGGTAGACTTAATTATGGTTTCGTTTGATTAAACCTTAATTGGTTAAGGTTTAATATATTAATTAAGTCTAATGTGATAGACTTAATTAAAGTTTAGGTTTGATTAAGTTTAATTTAGTTAAGACTTAATGGTTTAATTAGATACAATGGGTTGAACTTTAATTAGGAGTTTGGTTGATTAAATTAATTTAAATTAGTTAACACTTAATGGTTTAATTAGGTCTAACGGGTTAAACCTAATTAGGGTTTTAGATTAGATTAAAATTAAATTAGTTAAGACTTAATGGTTTAATTAAGAATTAAGGAAACCTAATTGGGGTTTAGATTTGATTAAGTATAATTTAGTTAAGACTTAATGGTTTAATTAGGTGCAATGGGTTAAACCTAATTAAGTTTAATTTGTCTTAAACCTAATGTAATTGGAGTTTAAGGTGTTAATTAAGTTTAATATGTCCTTAAACTCAATTTAAGTTTGATTTTGTATTAAACCTAATTTAGTTAAGGTTTAATGAATTTAATTAAGTTTAATATGTCCTTAAACTTAATTTAAGTTTGATTCGTATAAAACTTAATGTAATTAAGGTTTAATGAATTAATTAAATTTAATATTTCTTTAAACTTAATTAAAGTTTAATTTTGTATTAAACCTAATGTAATTAAGTTTTAATGAGTTAATTAGGTTTAACTTGTCTTTATATCTAATAAAAGTTTAATTTTTGTATTAAACCTAATGTAATTAAGGTTTAATAAGTTAATTAATTTAACTTTTCTTTAAACCTAATTAAAGTTTAATTTTTGTATTATACCTAATGTAATTAAGGTTTAATGAGTTAATTAGGTTTAACTTGTCTTTAAACCTAATTAAAGTTTAATTTTTGTATTAAACCTAATGTAATTAAGGTTTAATGAGTTAATTAGGTTTAAGTTGTCTTTAAACCTAATTAAAGTTTAATTTTGTATTAAACCTAATGTAATTAAGGTTTAATGAGTTAATTAGGTTTCACTTGTCTTTAGACCTAACTAGGATTTTAATTTTGTATTTAAACTTTAATGTAATTAAGGTTTAATGAATTAAATAGGTTTAGGTTGTCTTTAAACTTATTAAAAGTTTGATTTAATTTTATTTGGATTTAGACTCATCATTGGCTTAATCCATTATGAAATGGATTAAGTAAATGAAGAAAATGGTTTTGAAATATTACTTTTAATTAATAAATCTTAACCTTATTTTAAAATGTCTTCTAAAATTGATTTAATGGCTTAAGAATTATTGTTTTAGGATTATTGTTTGTCACCTAAAATTCTTAACCATTTTTGAATTTAATTTTCAATTTTCAAATTTTATAATTTTTTTGAAAATAATTATAAAGTGTCATGAAAATTAGAAAATCATATCTAGAGAGCTATCCTAGCCTTAGAAAAATTAGGAGATATGTCTAAGGACTTAAAAAGGTTCTTCCCTAAAATTTTGATATTTTTCTGGTTTGTAAATAATTTTTAATAATTAAAACACTCCAGAGAGTATTTAATTATTTCAAATTTAAATAAGAGAATAAAATTATGATTTTAAATTTCATAATTTTTCTTCTCTTCGGAAACTTTCCGGAGAGTATTTTTATTTTATTTTTAGGAGGTCTGTGCAAAAAGTTATGATTTTTTGATTTGTTTAAGGTTAATTTGAATTAACCTTAGCAATGAAAATTCTTCGGCCCGACACGTGTCCTCGTACGGGTAGAAGCCGCGGGGGGCCGATCGTGCGCGGATCGGACGAGAAACATCGGCGTAATCGATCGGCGCCGTACGTTCCTTTTGGAACGGACGACGAGAAGATTAATCCCATTAATTCGAAAATTTTTTGAACCGTCCACCTTAAAGGTTCAATTATCACTCATTCTCGAAGTAAGTGGTTATTTTTGAACCTATGGAATCGTCCCCAGAGATGTAGATCGCGTAATACGGTGATCATAATTTTACGGGGTAGTTTAGTCCGCTGATTTTCCTATTATACTAATTATTTTGGATTAAAAAATCCATGCAACCAGCCCTGCAAATAGTCTTGAGCTTGATCGAACTTGTTGGTCATCCTCTAGTGATCACAAAGAAGTTCTTTGTCACTTCAATTTGGATTTGCGGCTAGCCTTGGTGGGTAATTTTGGAAAAGTAGCTTGGTTTGGGTTTTAGCAGGTGGCTCGATGGGGCTTATCTTATGGCTTGATTTTGGGTTAAGAATGGATTGCTAGATCCTTAACAAGATTTTTTGTGTTGGGAGCTAAAGGATTTGGGCAACCTATGAGTCTCTAGGAATTTTTCCTTCTCCTCGTAGGTTCGGGTAGGGGCATTTTATAGCCATGGGAATGGTTATGGATAAGTTTGGGCTGGTTAGGCTCACTTGGGGGAGTTGCTATCTCATCCATAAATGTTTCTTAAAATGAAATTTCAGTTGTGATAATGATAGGTTGGCAATTTCCATGCTTAATCACCATGAACTTAACCATGTTAAGGAAGGGTGGTGCTTGCTTGATTTTTCCTTAGCTTCCTTCATTGGAAAGTTTGGGAGGTGGACATGGCTGTAGGAGAATGCCTTGGATCAGCCTCCCCCATGTAATTCATTTAGCACCTCCGTGAATTGAATGGTAGGATGACACATATGCTAATTTTCCCTCATTCCCATGTCTTAGCCATAATTGCTCTCAAATTGTCGCTGATGAATTTTTCATTGTTTTGTTTCACTTTTATTGGGTAGAGAGGAGGCTTGTGTGGTGACTCAAAGAGCTAAGGCCTCCATCATCCGCCACCTCGTTAAGGATTCATGGGGAGATGACACATATCCATTTAATTTCTTTAATTTTCTCGTTTTTTATTTATGAGATCACCATATGAGGTAATGGTGATCTAAGCTCTTCCCTCTCGTATTGGTGAAGATGTGAGGTGTTAGATGAGTCACCAAAGGTTTTCTTAGGGTTGCATGGTGACACATCATTCTTTCATAATGATGAAGGCATCACCACATGTGTTTACCATGGTTAATATGATATATGATGGGTTATCCATGGGTTATTTCATTTTTAATGGGTTATATGGGTTGTGTGTAACCGTATGAGGTCGTGTGTGTGATGTCGTAAAGGAGATTTGGAATTTTGGAAAACCATAATGTCATAGGTTAAAATTCCATTTAACTATCCTTTCTTATTTAATTTACATTTAATTAATTATGTCATTAATTAAAATATTTATAATTATTTTATTAATCAATTATTAATTGGAAATAATTCGAATCGATTATTTGATTAATTTTCATGACATTTTTTTTATTTAAAAAATTTGATTTTGTCTGTTTCATGACTTTTTAATTTAATTTTTCATTTTAATTAATTATGTCATTAATTAAAAATATGATAATTAAATTATTGATCAATTAATTAATTAAAAATATTTTAAAATTGAGTATTTGATTAATTCCATTATTTTTAATTAATTTGTGCATTTTATCATTTTATGGCTTTTAATTTAATTTTCATTTTAATTACTTATTTCATTAATTAAAATTTTTAAAATTAAATCATTAGTCGAATAATTAATCAAAATATTTTTAAATTAACTATTTGATTAATTTTGTAATTTTTATTTCATTTTGGTGCATTTTGTCATTTATGACTTTTAATTTAAATTTCTTTTAATTAATTGTGTCATTAATTAAAATATTGAAAATTAAATTATTAGTGAATTAATTAATCGAAATAATTTTGAAATTAATTATTTGATTAATTTTGTCATTTTGGGGTCTTAAACGGGTCATTAGATTGATAATTGGTTTTTGGTTAAAAATTGACCAGAGTTTGACCAAAGTTGACTTTTTGGGTCGAGGACTTTGTTGGGTCGATGAGGTTAGTCATTGGGTTAGGTTTGACCATTTTGACCAAAGATGACTTTTTGGGTCGGGTTGACCTGTTGGGTCAGTAGGGTTGGTCATTGGGTTAGGATTGTCATTTTGACCAAAGTTGACTTTTTGGGTCGAGGTTGACACATTTGGGTCGATAGTGTTGTTCATTGGGTCGGGATTGACCATTTTGACCAAAATTGACTTTTTAGGTCATGGGTTGACCTATCATAAAAATGAGGTCAACAAAGGGGCCCCAGTATGTGTGGAATACTACATAAGTATGTTGCACATATTGAAAATTGGCCAGTGGTACGAATATTTATTGTCGAAATGTCTCATAATAATCGGAAAATGAGTGGATGTCATATCGTTCTTTAAAGAATGTCGAGATGTCTCATATGTCGGTTTTGAGAAGGAACATCATGCAATTATGTCCTTTCTCGAGGAATATTCATTGGAATGCCATAATTTACGTGTCTAGAAAAAGACTTGTAATCGATAACGGGAGAAAGCGGTGTCATATTTCATTTCTCGAAATCTTAATGTCGATGTTTAGTTAGAGGATTGCCATAATTTCGTGTCGGGGAAAAGGACATACATCTGATAACCCGAGAGAGAGAAGCTGGATGTCATGTTCATTTCACCGAAATGTCGATGTCGATATTTAGTTAGAGGAATGCCATAATTTACGTAATCGGAAAATGACTTATATCCGATATAGGAGAGAAAATGGATGTCATATTCCATGTTTCTCGAAATGTCGATGTCGATGTTTAGTTTTGAGGAATGCCATAATTTTCGTGTCGGGGGAAAAGGATTTACATCCCGATAACTAGAGAGAAAAATGGATGTCATATTCCATTTCTCGAAAATGTCAATGTCGATATTTAGTTAGAGGAGTGCCATAATTTCGCGATTGTCGGGAGAAGGACTTACATCCAATAACTAGAGAGTGGCAGACTCACTAAGATATTTGTTGGGGATTTGACCTGTATAGGCCGAATGATAATTCTCGTGTTAGTTATCATAAGTTATTCATCATGTAATTTTAGTTCATTTTGGCATTCTTGGACTGACGATCTATTATGGTCAGCTAGGAAGTATCTCACAAGATTTCATTCCACTTCGATAATGTACATAGATAGCAAATATTTACGGTACATTATGTATTATATAATACACACATGCACACTTTGCAAACTACTACGTCAAAACTTCTCATATGCGGTAGACCTACCACAAAATGTCTAACACTACGAGACATTGTTTATTGCATATGGCTTAGGTGTTTAAAAATTCATGGGGTCATGGTAACTCTGAGGGTTGTAGCTCTTCTAGTTACGAGTGATGATTGATATTCCTCGGGACGCATTTCGGGGCGCATTCTTCTCGGTGTTATCGATATGCTCTGTCGACTCGCACTCGGTATATTGTGTTTTGAAACATCGGCTCCTTTGCCTTGCAAGACTAAAGCTGATCCCGTAGTAAGAGAATCGATAAGATGTGAAATTCTCCATGGCCCATGATACATATTTATCTCCGAAACGAATAGAACATTTTGTTCATGAGGGAAAAGAGTGCAAAAAGGTCTTTGAAAATCACGGCTTATCAATATGAGGTGGTATACGGTCGCCCTCATTATATATATATTTATAATTGACTATTTGGAATACAATCGGTAGGCATTATATTCCACATTATGAGTCGTCCCCAATAATTTGAATAATGACCGTCGGTAGTGGATACGTTCGTATTGTAGTATCCACACACAGGGGATTGCGGTCATATCTACGGCTTATAGTTATAACAACATCCATATTCACGCGACCTTTTCCACCGAATCCTTCTATTTAATTCAGAGTACATCCTTCTTTTTAGATGTCACAGCTACTTTATGATCACGTGCTTCCATCACATGATCAGTAATGGCACCTTGTTCCACTTCGTTAAAACTGGGTGAACAATTGAATGCCTTCCAATATATTAATGGTTCGACCATTAATATATTGAAATTGTTCAAAAATTTTCTCTTGATAGTTCTAATACGTTTCACTTCCCCTTGAGGAAGCAATTCATCTGTCATTTTATTACTTATTTTCGTGAGATCCAATGCGGCTCGTTAGGAGTGGGAGTGAATATTGTCCTTTCAATTCTCTCCTCTTCTTTGATATTTCTTCTTCTAAGACATAATATGTCTCTTTAGAGATGTTTTCAAGTAGTGAAAATTCTAATCCATCATCTTCTTTTACGCAATTTCTTGAGCCGTTTATTGCGATTTCACCTTTGGGCTCTTGTCATTCCAGAAGCTAATTTCTTTACCCCGGTAGTAGATGCCATTCCATCTTGCGGGGGTGGAATTGCCATTAACGACTTCAATTTTCCATTATCAATAACATTTTGTTTCAATAGCTTGTTGTCGAAGCTTGAACTCTAATACAAAATGGTTTTCCTTCTGCTTCTTGTTGATTGGCGAAAGGATAGTAAGGTACGTCGTAGAGTAATTCAACTTGAGAGAGCTCGAAAATCGAAGTGGATTCTAGATCCTTTTTCAATACATTGTCGGTCGAAATTTAAAAAAACACCACTTCGGAATGTGAAAAGTTTGTTGCGCATACATTTTTCTTTAAAACAACAGGATAATTTAACATTTTAGACTTTTTATTTTAAGGGATGACACTTATAAACATTTGTTTGATAGCAAAGTAGATATCCCAAAACATAAAAGTCAAGATTCGTATTACAAAAATAGTTTGAAGAAAAGTTTTTTTTTATTATCCCGAGTTTATAAATAGGACATCATTCATTTTTTTTATGTCGCGTAATATTTCTTTAGGAAACGACCATTGATTGGAGGTAAGATTCTTTCTCCTTGACAATCCACTAGTTGGTAAGATCCTCACGGAATATGTCTTTTGATTACATATGGGCCCTCCATATTGGTTCAAATTTACCACCTATCTTTCGATGGCTTAGTATAGGTCTTGAAGAACTAAAACTAATTCACCGATTGGAAGGTTTTGGGGAGAACTAATTTATCATGGTCTCGTATCATTTTTTGCTTGATACGAGTTTGAGATTTTGCGAGCTTGTAGTACTTACCTTCTAAACTCTCGGGATTCTTTAAATTGTAATTTGGCATTTTCCTCTTCGGTTATTTTATTTTCTATTGCAACTACGACGGAAAGAGATTTGGACTTAGAAATTGGTAAAATAGCCTCGAAACCGTATACGAAGTAAACTGTGTTGACCGCGTTGGTGTTTGAAATGTAGTTCTATAGGCCCATAAAGATGCTATTAATTATTCATGCCAACTGTCTTGAAGTGTTGACTAATGTCTTTTCAAAATTTGAACCAATGTTTTATTGAAGGATTCGGCTAAACCATTAGCTTTAGGATAATAGATTGTAGAATACCTCCGGTCTATCCCATGTCGTTGGATAAAGTTGTTCATTTTTGTATTTTTAAATGCCAATCATTGTTTGATATGACCCTTTGAGGAATTCCAAATCTATAAACAATATGTGTCTTAAAGAAATAAAGGACTTGTTACTGCCTTGACTTCTACAGCGATATTGCTTCTACCCATTTGGAGAAATAATCGGTGGCTGCTAGAATAAATAGATGACCCTTAGATGATGGAGGATACATAGGGCCCACTATGTCTGTGCCCCAACATTGAACGGTAAAAAGTAATAGTTAGATTATGGGAACGTTTGAGTGAGCAGTGTAAAACTACTCAACGTGTATTTGACATTATTGAGCATTTCTTTGTAACGTCAAGGAATGATCGGTCATCATTGTCGGCCCGATAATATCAATCCTTTTATTTTCATGTTCATTTTATGTCTAGATTGGTGTGCGCCACATAAACACCGGAATGGACCTCCTTAACAATCTCTTGAGCTTCGGCTTGGTTTAGCGCCCCTTAACCACATTTGGTTAAAAGATCGTTTATAAAGGACATCATTTATTCGGCATATGATAATGCTCTTTGTTTAATTTAATTGGCAATGGAATTGTTTCGGGTAACCTTCCGGTTTCTAAATATTGAATAATTGGTTGTCACCGATGATCCTTTTCATCATTTTGTTGTTACTTGTCGGCATATTTTTAGGTTTGTGTTTTTATTTTGAAAAGGGGTTCGCTATCGAAGTTGTCCGGCGAATTTTTAATTTAATTTAAATAAATAACTTTGAAAAGTAGTATTTGATTTTAAAAATAATTTTTAAATTTGAAGGTTTTAAGACATGGTCATAGATCTCACATCCCGAATAGTTTATATAAACGAGCACACCACAAACCATGTATACATCACAAGGATAGACACCTTTGCTTGATGATGGGGCTCGATTAGATAAACTAAAAGATTTGTGACATACATTTGATGCAACGAACCAATTTTATAAGCCGACAAATTCCCACTTGTAATAATGAAAGCATTAAACGAGTTTATATTACCTGGAGTTCTTTAAAATTCCTATAAGGGCAAGCCACATAATTAATTACATCTTAAGTGATGAGAATCACCTAAGAAAACTCTCGATAATAATCGAACAGTGCATCGGGAATTTGAAAGTTTAAGTTTTGAGAGTTGAATTTTGGAATTTCGATAGGGAATGGATCAAATTTGGAAGATTTTATTTTGGGATTTCGAAAGGAAGAAAGGTAGGAGAAATTACGGATTCGAGACGAACTTCGGTAATTCCCCAGAAGCCTTTATTGTTTGGCTTAGATTTAGGAAAGTCCTAATATTTATTTAAATGTTTTGATCTTGCGATTTTTAATTAATTAGAGCTTATATTTGTATGATAAAAATCATACAAATAGCCTCGAAGATGTGAGGGTTTATGTCGTATCAGAGGCCGGCGCACTCCCGGAATGCGGTTAGGGCTTAATTTGCGATACGAATGCAACGAAGGATTGAGGATTTATGTTGCACTAGGAAAACTACCTCGAAGTCTAATGGCTTTGTTATTTAATTCTAGGAAAGTTTTGCGAAGTAGACTCGAGGTTTTGGCGATGACGATGGCCGTGCTGCACTGCCATGCTCCGAGCTTCTTGTTGTTGCGGGGTTTAATTTTGAAATCTAAATCAGGGGATGAAAAGTGTTTTGGTTTAGAGAACATTTTAATTTCAGTGTTTATGTTTAATTAAAACAAATCTTGAAGTTGATTATAACGACACCGGTTAAGATCCCGCGGTTCCATCCTTCGGCATCATTATTTTTATCGGATTCACTTAGTCAGATGAATTTGCTAGCTATTTGAATGAGTTCCACACTTTCATTTAGGCAAGTAGAAATCCCGTTAGCAACACGTAGGTTATCATCAAGTATTCTAGATCATCCAACACCAAGTTTTAATTTAATTGTAATTGTAGTTTTGTGTTTTGTTTGTGATTAAATTTTGAGTTGTTTTATATTTTGAAATGTTGTGGCGGTGAATTTTATACGGCAATGACTTTTAATTCGAGTTTTGGTTTTAGTTTTAGGGACTATCCTAAAGGTGTGGGTTTTCATGCAACGGTTGTTTATCATGCAGAAAAGTAAGTGCAATGCGATTAAATAAGTTGTGATAATGTAAATTGCAAAAAGTAAATTCTTGATAAAATAAAAGCGTGCACAGGAGGGTCTTCTGATCATTCAGTTTTGCACTTAAAACACGATTAGAATATTTAAGCAAGTTCCTAGGTAAAGGCTAAGGTAAGGGTTATGGTTTTCTGCAAATTCCTAATCCTTGCTAGTCATTCTCCTATGACGTCTAAGTTCCTTGTGTTTTTGTTTGAAGACAATTTTCTTCATGTGAAAAGAATAATTAAGTTGATTGTTCTTATAAATATCCTACATCACATTGAGGAAGTGCTTAAGAAGAATCTTAAACATCTTTTTGATATTTCTAGGATTGTTTTAGTCAGAATAGATTGATACACAAATGAATTAGTCATCAAAGGAATCTCGAGTTTTGTTATCTTACTCGGTGAGCTGAGATGAATGTCATATGGGTAAAATAACATTTCATTTAATATTACGTTTAGGAGTTATGATAACTAAAGCTTTTGAGGAGTAAATTGGTGTTGGTGGTTTGTGATTTAGTTTAATTTCCATTAATGGGTTTAAATTTGGAATAGTGTTCAAGTTATTTTAGATTTACTTCAGATTCTTTATGTCTTTAGTGATGTTATATTTAATTCAACTTAATTTAATTTAAATTTAATTTAATTGAGTTTTAATTATTTAATTCAATTTAATTCAATTTAGTTTGATTTGATGTTACATTAAATTAATTTGATTTGATTTAATTCTAATTTAATTTGATTTAATTTAATTTAATTTAATTTAATTTAATTTAATTTAATTTAATTTAATTTAATTCATTTAATTTAATCTTTAATTTTTAATTTGGTTTAACTTAATTTAATTTGATTTTATTTATTTAATTTAATTTAATTTAATTTGTTTATTTAATTTAATTAATTTAATCTTTAATTTAATTCAACTTTAATTTTAATTTAATTTAATTTAATTTAATCAATTTAATTTACTTAATTTTATAATTTTAATTTTTTTTTAATTTAATTTTTTTTAATTTTAATTGAAATTTTTGAAAGAGTTTAATAATTTAATTTTAGTTTAATGATTAAGTCTTTTAATATTTTGAATTTGAGTTATCATTTTAATTAAGAATTGAATATTAATGAGATGATTAATTTATGGAATTTTAAATTAAAAAATAAATCTCTTCTTTAATAATATCCATATTTTAATAATTCGATTTTATTATTCTTCCAAATTTAATCGATTATTTAATTAAGGTTTAATTATTTTAAATTGCTTAATGGGTTTCTATCCTTTAATTATTTAAATTTCAATCATTAAAATCGGATTAGGATCAAATATTTTACTTGTTAATTTTTTATTAAACCTAAAGTTTTAATTAAGGATTAAAAATTTTAATTAAACTTTTACGTTTTAAAATTTAATAATTTTAACTCAACTAAATTGAACTCGAATGAACTTGAAATTTTTATGACGACTTCACTCATATGTCAATAAAGACATGAGAGGAGAAAATGTGATTTTTCTGTATTTAATTTATTTATATAATTATTTTGGTAGAAAATAGAGATTTCCAAGGAAAATTTAATAACATGACCAAGGGAAAGTTTCTGTCCTTAAGAAAATTGGGGGACATTCCTAATGACTAGAGGACTACATGGACTAATTTTAGTGATTTTTGAATTAAATTATTTTTGTATTATAATTATTTTAAGTTTTGGAGTGTTAATTAATTTGAAGCCAAGAATAGTATTTGAAAATGGATTTTATATTTTTCAAAAATCTCTCTAATATCAGGAAATCAGAGAATCAAATTTTACAATTTTTCTGATTTTTCTATGATTTATTATAATTATTTTAGTGAAAATGCTAGAAAATACATTTTTTTTAATTTTAAAATTACCCTAGAGCTTTTAAAATTTAATATCTCACTAAATAGACCTAAGAAAAATATAGGGTTTGTTCTTAAGTGATTAAAATTCAAAATGTGACATTTTGGTGAATTTTATTATTTTTGTGATTTTATTATTTTTAATTATTAAAATATTAAAATAATATTAAAAAATCAACTTTTTTAGAAAATTGAAATTTTAATTTTTTTAAATTCCCCTAATATCAGAGAGGCTCCAAAACCAATTTGGTGAATTTTTGAAAGATATTTTGAAAGTTATGAATTTTTAAAGTTTAAAATGACTAAGTGGCTTAATCAACCCATTTAGTAGGGCTAACCAAGTCCAATTGACCACAAATTTTTATGGTGAGTTTCTCTGATCCTGAGTCAGTGGAGAATTGATTTCAAGTCAATTTGATGTATGGTTAGCTCTAATTAATTAGAGATCCATTTTGGAGTGTTTAAGCCCGATTAGGGATGTTTTAAGTGAACTAACTCAAAACCTATTTTTTCCTAGGGTCCTCTGGTCATAAGGAACATCATCAAATTTTCTAAATTTATTTCACAACATGCTATTTATTGGAATTAAAATACTCAAAACGGTAACATGAACTTGAAAAATCGATAACTTTTCATAGGGATGACCTGCGACTTTGGAAAATTCAGGGAATGTTCCCAAATTCAGAGGCTTCAAAAATACTGTGGTCTCATGCCATCGTGAATTGTATACATGCATGGAGAATTAAAAATATGCAGAGAGTAAATAAATTATTAAATAAAATACTTGGTGAAATTAAGTAATTTCTTTTCCACATTATTCTCCTGCAATTCCTTGAGCAAGAGGTATTTTTATTTTATTTTTATGATTTTCCTACACAAAGTTATGAATTTTTGAAGTTTAGGGAATTAAATAAATAGAAAAAATCCCTATTTTTCTATTTATCCACGGCGACGCCGCGTCGGCCTCGGCAGCTCCGAAACGCCGCGTGGCGCGCTCCCATTCGCGCCGCCATCGGAATCGGCGGTCCGAGGGCCCGCCCGGTTCTCTTCACCGTCTCCTTGTCCCGATGCCATACGGCGGGTACGTCCGCGCGTGTATTGAATGGGCTGACATCCGTTCATCGTCCCACGGCGTCCTCGCCTAGAAACCGTCCACACTAAATCCACAGATCTCACTCGATACTCGATGGATTTTCGTGTTAGCATATACATGGATTCGTATTGAAGGAAGCCGAATACATACATGCGGTGATCATGCATTGAAATTAAAGCATTTAGTGAGAATCTCCGAAGCTCGGGATGAAGAATTAGCTCATACCTTTGCTCAGAGGAGTGTGGCTTCGATCGAGGTTGTTGCACCTTCGATTGGATCCCGGCTCCGGATGAAGTCTCTCACAGTGCAGTGGTGCACAGGTGTGATTTCGGCCAGTAGATCCGCAAAGCTTGGAGGAAGGAGCAAGGGTTGGGTGGCACGGAGATGGGGCTTTTGCTGGTGGACACCTTCCCTTGGTCTGGTGAAGGTGTAGAACCAATCAATTTGGGGATTGTCCTTGTGGAGAAGTGTTCGGGTTTTGGGCCTAGATTTACGGCTCGGGAATTGACTCGCGAAGAAATGGCGGGGGATCTCGGTGGGGATCAAGTGCTGCGTATGGGGAGGGTACGGAACAATTTTGGCAGAGTTTCCCTTAAGGTTTGTTCAGCACCTCTCATGGTAGAGAGGGGTGGTGTTTAAATAGGAGAGGGTGGAGGGCCTCCCGGGGAAGAGTTAGGGCTTGGGATCGGTTGCTCTTGGTAAAGGGGAAAAACCGACTACAATAGCCCTTTGGGGATGGGCCCATTTCCGGCGGGTGAGAATTCCGGGTGGGCTCACATGTGAGCTCTCGGCCATGGTGTTTTCCGGCGACCCAGGCGGCTGGCCGGCAGGCATGGGTCACCCTCGGGTCCGGGTGGGTCGGGGCCCAGAGGATTGTGCGATCAATTGGCCATGGACATGTGTAAAGGGTTTGAATCGAAATGGAATGGGAGAAAATTTATTTTGGTCTAAATGGGTCAACCCTTGGTTTTGGGTTAGGTTCACCCTCCAAGGTCAATTTGTTTGAAGGAAATCACTTGGATGAAGCTTGATTAGTGGGGTCAAGTCACAATCCAAGTACAATTAAGAAATCTAAGCATGGTTTAGTAGAGTCGTAGGTAGTTAATCACTCTTAAGAGAATATGGAAAGGGCCTCCTCCTCTTGCCATCTTGGGTATGGTGAGGTGGAAAGTAGATTCCATGGCTCTCATGGCTCCCATGTGGCTCATGCATGGCTTCATGGCTCACCTTTGGCTTGGGAAAAGTGAAGTCAATTTCATGGAAATGGATTTAAGGAAAATTTTAGTATTTAAGGGTGATTTGGCATGAGGCTTGATTTGGAATTATTTGATGATGAATTTAGGACTTAGGGAATGGCTTTAATTAAGTGGATGGCAAATGGAGATGTCATGTGGGCTTTTGGTTGGATTTTGGGCTTTTAAAATTTGGTAAATGTGGGCTTTTAAAATGGTTTAAGGGAATGGACTTTTGAATTTTAAAATGGATTTTGGGATGAAATTTTGGTAAAGGCTTGGGCTAAATAATTGTTGAGTTTAGCTCATGGATGTGTCATGAGTGACTTGAAGCAAATTGGGGGTAGTTTGGGTTTGAATTGGGTTGAATTTGGGTTCTTTTGGTGAATGGGCCAATATAGGTCCAAGTGGGCCAAGTTGGGCCAATGTTGGGCTAGGGTTGAAATTGATGTAAAATTAATGTTGAGAAATGTTTATGGGGGTGTTTTAAAGAGGTTTTGACTTTGGTTGGGTTTTGATTTTGGGGTTTGGGCTCATTTAGGTTAGGTTTGGGTTTAGGTCGAAATTGGGCCTTTTGGTTTTGGGTTGAATTTGAGTGGGGTTTTTGGGTCTAAATTTTGGGTAAATCATGTTAGGGTTTTGTTTGTAGGGATGTTAAGGAAGGTTTAGAAAAGATTTGGGGTTAATTGGAGTTGAATTGGGTGAGTTTGGGTTAAGTTTGGAGTCGTAGGTCCAATTGAGCTTTAAGGCCAAAAGTGAAGTGGATCCAAATGTCAATCAAATTGGACTTGGATTTGGTCTATATTGGTGTTGGGAATGTTGAATTGAAGTTTAGAATTGAGTGGACCAGAATTTGGGTCAATTGGATAGGTTTGGTTTGACATTGGGTTCATTTTGGGTTAAAATGGGTCAAATTGGGGGTTTTGACAAAAGTGGGGTAAATTGACAAAATTGGCTCATGGTGTAGTTGAACAAAATGAAATTGGGAATATTTGGGATTTTCTGGAATTTTCTGGGAATTTTCTGAATTTTGAATTTTTTGGGTCAAGGGGTATTTTGGGTATTTGGAGGGTATTGGGAGGTATTTTGGAATTTTTAGTATTTTTGGGTATGTATGATCAATTTGAGTGATGTGGAAATGTTTGGGATTGATTTTGGGGAATTTTGGGTAATTTGGAAATTTTGGGTAATTTCGAGGGTTTGGGTAAGTGAGTGGTGTAGGGTCCAGGGGTCAAAATTGAAAATTTGGAAAATTGAAGATTGGGTAAATTTGAGTGGAATGAAATCATTTTGGTTGATCCATGAAGCCATATCAAGCCCACATGGGCCATGAGGGGACTCATTTGAGGCATTCAACATGTTGTTACTAACCCTGCTTAGCCCGAGGCTTAGGGGTTAAGGACCATCCATGTGAATCACCTACATGAGTCGGGAGGTCAAGTTAGGTATAAGTGTGGTTTTAGGAGGTGTGTGAAAGTGTAGTGTATAGGTGTAGTGTGTGTGTAAGTCAGCCCCTTCACGAGACCGGGCCGCACGGGGCGGTCCACAGGCCCGAAAAGAGTCCTATGGAACTCATCCTTTAAACTTCCATTTGATTTGAACCCTCTAGGTGATTAGGGGTCTATAGTCAAGTTTGTGGAGTTTGAAGGGAGTTTAGAAGTGGTTTGAATTTCTAGAGGGTGGGTCCCAATTCTAGTCCTCTAAGATAGTCGAAGGAAAAGCCTAAGGCTAGATCTAGCTAAAGAAGAAGAGAAGACCTCATCGAAAATGGGAGTCCAACAAATGGACCCACAATAGGTGTGGTGAGCTGACGGAGCACACCGCGCGTGTGGCGTTGACCGAATAGATCAACAAAACAAACACGGATATCCAGTAACAAACTTAGGATGAAGCGAGAAGAGTTCCATTGAAATTGTCAAGTATATCTACGAGAATGCAGTTACGAACTCTCGGCTAGGGAAAGGAAAGGAGGTGAATCCCAAATCACATGATGCAGGGAATTCAATTTAAATTTTGTTTCATTTCATGTTCGAAGTCATGATGTGTGAGTTTAGATTTGATTTGGAGTTTTAATTTAGATTGAAGTTTGATTTAAAAATTAATTTGAGAAAATTCGGATTTGAAAGGAGAATTGAAACCTAGGTTCCAATCTCGGGGCTATAGCGGAATTTGAGTACCGGCCTCGGAGTGGGAATCGGAGTTTAAGTGTCGATTGAAAAGGATGAGAATCGGGAATTTCGTCTTGATCTCGAAAGGGATGAGAATTGAAATTTAAGTATCGATCTCGAAAGAGAGTCGAAATTTAGGCATCGACCTCGAAGAGGATGAGAATCGAGAATTTAGATACTGATCTCGGAATGAGAACTAGAATTTAGGTACTAGTCTCGAAATGAAATTTGGAATTTAGTTGCCGATCTCGAAAGTTTAAATTGAAATTTAGGTATCGATTGAGAATCGGGGAGTAGGTATCGATCTCGAGATGAGAGTCAAATTTAAGTACCGACCTCGAAGGAAAATTTGCCGGGGTAGGTACCGGCCTCGAGTTTAGAATTGAAATTTAGTATCGATTCGAAAGAGAATCGAAATTTAGGTATCGATCTCGGCATGAAAATTTGGAATTTAGGTACCGATCTCGAAATTTTAAATTGAAATTTAGGTATTAATTCGGATGAGAATCGAGGTAGGTATCGATCTCGGGGTAAAAGGCAGAATTCAAATTGCCGGTCTCGGAAATTTTGAATTGTTAGGTATCGGTCGGATGAGAATCGAAATTTGGAGTATCGATCTCGGAATGAGCGGGGTAGGTGCCGGTCTCGGAAAATTTGAATTGAAATTTAGGTATACGGTCGGATGAGAATCGAAATTTGGGTATCGATCTCGGAATGAGAGGCGGGGTAGGTACCCGATGCCGGAAATTTTGAATTGAAATTTAGGTATCGATTCGGATGAGAATCAAAATTTAGGTATCGATCTCGGAATGAGAAGCTGGAATTTAGGTACCGATCTCGGAAATTTTGAATTGAAATTTCTTGTGGAGATTTGGATTAGAATCGAAATTTAGGTATCGATCTCGAATGAGAATTGGAATTTAGGTACCGGTCTCGGAAATTTTGAATTGAAATTTGCGCTGGAGATTTGGATTTAGCGGGAGATCGAAATGAGATTTGAAAGTGTTTCATATCCCATGGGAATCAATCAAAGTCGATTACTTGGCGAAGGGTACAAACCAATCTTCGGATCAGAGTGAAAATTTTCGTGATTCGCGAAATCATCCCGAGAGAGGGTTTCAAGGGAGGTCTAGAATAGATCTTGATTTGAAGAAGGATTGGAGGGTTTGAGAAGATGGGTTTAAACTAGAATTCAATTTGGGCTTTAAATTTACTTTGTTTGTCCTTTAACTATCCCATTTTTTGTTGTTTATTTGGTGTTCATGTGGATTTGGTGTTCGACATTTTTTTTTTAGACCTTTTTTTTTAAGGAAAGTTTTCTTTTATCCTTTTTTTATTTCTTTTTTACATTCTTTGTTCAAAGTTCATTTAACTTTAATGGCGTTTTTTTCCGGTCAATTTGCACAAAGGAGGTGAAGGCGAAAAATGTGACATGGTCACTTTCATTCCAATCATGTTGAAGATACATCGTACGACTTGATCTGGCATATATTTCATACAATCGAAAGTATGGCTTCAAACGTACATGTATGATCTTCGTCGATCCATCAAAAGAAGCATCTATCAAAAATCCATGTACGAATAGTGGGGTACATGGTTAATAACATCACCTTCGAAGACATCCTTGGCAAGGATGCCGAGTCGGAATGTACGTTGGAGGTGTGATATCTCCCATGTAACTCACGGCTCGTAAAGGCGGAGGCTCTCTAGCTCGGGTACGGAAATTTGGAAATGGTAAGGTGTCTTCTGTCGTCCATCCCCTTCGAAAGTAGCGAGATCCGCTTCAATGGTACTCACAGTATACAATGCTTAGCGATATACGCTCCGTTGCCCTTCGGTATCATGACGGAACCCTACCGGTAACGGTATCTTCACGGCACTTCGGAACTCACGGGCACCTTTATACGAGTCGAATCCAGAACACTTGTGATGTTACACTCGTTCGGGGAAAGAGGCTGTGCGAAGGGTCGACAAAGTCGTGGTGATCTATATGTGGGGTATACACAGTCCACCCTGGTTTGTAGATGTTGATAATGCATTTATTGGGTATGCGATACGCGGCGGTACCCTCCATGTATATCAATCTCTTTACCATTCTCTTGATGACTAATGGCATCGAATCCACTTGCCCATGACGGAGTATTCCGGTGGAGGTTTTCCTTCTTGTCCTCACTTAAAGTTGTAACGGCATCCACATTGTATTGTGATTCTTCCCTTCCACGGCATCCATCTCCGGGGTTACGAGTATGTGTTTTCCCTTAGGCGGCACACTCGGCCATTCTTTTCAAATCTCGGATGCAATCCACGATTTGCTATTGTTCATACTACGAGAATACGTACGTAATAGCTCGAGGCCCTCCGGTATATTGATTCTTCGCACTCTAATTCTTTCGAAGTATTGAGTTTTCTTTTCAACATTCTGCATTCTCTCCGGCTCGTATTCGGAATGATGCAGCAGATGGCGAGGCACAGTGACATATTGTGGGATATACGGTTCAATCCCTTCACGTTCTCACCGCATACCTCGGCTCCTCGGGGATGATGCTGTCAGGACATCTGGGGTTGCTTCTACAACAAGGTCATGTATCCTTTGGTGGTTACATGCAGTGGCGTGACGGCCTTCTTTCTTCGATCTTTGTGAAATTTCCGCAGTTCTTTACGGTATCCTAGGAGTGGCATCCTTTCTTCGGGTTCTGGTGAACCGGTGTCCTTGAAGTGCGTCTTGGTAGTAGCAGCGTCTCGTCGCGGTCGCGGCTGGTTTGTTAACATCTTACGGATTCGGCGATTCTTATTTCTTCGTTGCGTTCTTTGTGGTAACGCCCGAACTTCCTGAATCTACGTAGGCGCGGCGGCGGCCACAAGCCTGCCCTCTGGCATGGCGACTACAGACTTCATTTTCTTATCTTCTCCAATGTTTGCCTTTCTTTCTTCTTTATTTGGATTGGTGGCTTAGGCCCACCAACTTTCGTCAACTGTACGCAAGGCAGGCCTCGGTCGTAGGACCCGATCCCCTTTCCTCATGTTGTAGGCTGTTGGTGCGAAATCCGAGGAGTTAATCTCGATTATCGCTCCATCTTTCACCCTCTTTTGATCGAGTGCAAGGCTTACGACATTCTTAAAGTTCGGGACCAACCGCTTGGATTCCGACATTTCCACGCGAAGGAACGAGGAAAAGGATCGGGGGTTTGTCTTGGGAACAAGAACATTAAGAAAATGTTTATTAAAGACACATTTTTATATATATATATATATATATATTTTTATTTTCAAATTTTTAACGGGAATGAAGTAGGATAAGATCGGGGAAGAGATTTTGATTTGGAAAAAGAAAAGCAAAGGGAAAACTTAATTATCATGACTTTATTTATTTTAGCACATTTTATTATTTTGAGTTCGGACCCGATCATAGTAATTACTTCGCCGTGTTTCTTAGGGATGAAGAATTCATTCCTTCGAAACATCAGGTAGCGTAATACTTTTTCAAGTATCGTGCGTTGATCGGAAGCATATGTCGTTCTCCCCCAGCAATTCAACGGGGCGGTAGGAACCTCCCCAGGTATCTTTGCTTCAACTACAAACGGTCCTTCCTAAGTGGGTTCAAATTTTCCTCATCTTGCGGTGTGCGAGAATAGATCTCTTGAACGAGAACTAAGTCACCAACTTTGAAGGTTCTCGGGCGGACCAATTTGTCATGGGCTTGAACCATCTTAGCTTGGTATAATTCTAAGTGTCTTTGCTTGTTGGTACTTTTCCCTTCCGGGCTTTCTAATTCCTCGTCGTAATTTGGCATTCTCATGCAGCCATTGATCTTATTTGTGACTGCAATTCGAGTGAGCGGCTGAACTTCTAAAGGGCAACAACGCACTCGAATATACCAAAGCGTAAGGTGTGGCTTGAGTAGGAGTTACGAAGGTTGTTCGTAGGCCCATAAGGCTTGCTTGGCTTCTCGTGCCCAATTTCTCTTAGTATCGTCCAAGGTTTTCTTTAAGATTTGAACGAGAGTTTTATTAAAAGCCTCGGCGAGCCGTTTGCTCTTGGGTAGTAAATTGTTGAGTATCGCCGGTCAATTCCGTGTCTCGACAAAATCGTTGATTTGCGTGCTTCGAATGCGACCCCGTATACGAGATGATCTGGCGGCATCGAAACGGTAGACAACTTGGTTCTTGAAAAACAACAGCACGTGGTGTGCTTTCACTTCTACGAGTGGAGCGCCTCTGCCCACTTGGAAAAATGTCTGTAGTAGCAAGAATGAAGCGATGTCCTTTTGAAGATGGTGGTTATCGGACCCACTATATCGTGCTGACATTCGAATGGCCGCGGCCTTGGTGTCGGATGTAGCACATTTGGAGGTTGGTGTAGAACCCTCCGTGCACTTGGCATTGGTGACGGCTCTTGGCGATTTTCATGCGGTCGGTCATCATCGAGGGCCGGTAGTACCTAGTCTTTTAATTTTCATTTTCATCTTCGGACCGGCTTGGTGAGCGCCACGAGTCTGAATGCACCTCCCTTAACAATTTCACGGGCCTCGGACCCGCTTAGGCACCTTAGCCACATTTGTTCGAAAGACCTTCTGTACGATGTGTTGTTTATTAATGCGTAGGCCGAGTTCTTTTCTTGATACGATGGGCTAACGGCTATCGTCGAGTAGTTTTTCTGTTTGTAGGTAGTCTATCGATAGTACATTGCCAATCTTGCATGTTTTTAAATCCTTCTTGCAAATTTGATTCTTTTTCTTTTTCGATTTGTGTGTGTGTACGTAAATTTGTGATGGGACACATTGCCGTCCCCTGAGCGCGCTTCAACTGATTCATCTTGCAAACGAGGCAAATTTTTTTTGCGAGACGGGCTAAAAGCATGCACTAAAGCATTTTCTTTCACGGGAATTTTGTAGATTATCGCATTGGAATCTGTTCAACGGTATGTGGCATCTTTGGAAGTATCGCTCGAGCCTTGGCTTTGAAAGAGATTCTATCTTGTCCCATTTGATACGATTTGAATGATTATTGAATCCCGTAGATGTTGATGTCCATTATCCCCATTTGAATAGTTAATTCGATTGGTATAAGGCTTCATGATACCTTCATTGTTTGTACATAGTTCATCAGTGGTGATGTCTGTATCCCCCACTGGTGTTATAAAGATTAGCCCGATTCTGCCCTTCTTAGAGACTATCTGTAGTTGCCGTCTTTGTGTGCGAAGATGCTCCGTCGAAATATAATTCCCAACGTCGATCATCGAGTCTTCTCGAATTCATTGTTTGTTCATCGGCAAGTAGTCGTGGAAAATTCTGTAGGCAAAGGGTGTGCTGCGAAAGTACGCTAAGACTTGTCCACATACGGCACGGAGAGGCACGAAAGTTATATGGTAAATAATATCATTGACCATACGGCAAGTACGCGGAAAGTGTCGGACCGAGTCATCGAAGTATTTTGATGGATTAAATTTCGAGATCAGGTTGACCTTATGAGAAAGCATGTAGTGCTGAGCTTTTGGCCGGCGAAGATCGGGACGAACAGTGGCACCGATTGCGGGAGACAACACTTCGTCGAGTAAACGGCGGCTTAAGTAGTAAAGAGCATTTTCTTTACCCTCATCATTGACTGAGGTAACGGGGCTCAGAAATCATCTAAAGCCGCGGTGTAAAGTATTAGCGGTCCCCACTGAGGCCCAAAATTTCTTAAGACGAGGTGTCATTAAATATTGTTTAATGTCCTCGAAGGCCTTCGGCATTTCTCTTCCAAAATAAATTTGGCGTCCTTTTTAACTAGTCTTGAGAAAGTGAGCCACTGCTGACGAGTTTGAGATAAGCGTCGAAGATATGCCGGCTTCCTTGAAAGGATCGTAGTTGTTTTAAAGTTTTGGGAGGCGACATTTCTAAGATAGCTTTAATCTTCTCAGAGTCGATTTCAATTCCGATGTCGGACAACGAATCTGAAATTTCCGGAGTGACGCAGCGCATTTAAGGATTCATCTTAAGGTTAAATTGTCCTAATCGTTCGAAAATAATTCTCAGATCCATACGGAGTGGTTTTCTTCTTTTTCTTGATTACCACATCGTCCGTAGCATTCGACTTGATTGTGGATGAGGTCATCAAAAATTCTTGTCATTACTCAGTAGGTTGCTCTGCGTTCTTGATGGGCCATCTTGTGTAGCAAAATACTCGATCGGCGTTACGAATGCTGTAAGCTTTTCATCTTAAAGGAGCCATTTTTATCAGTTTGTATCACGAAGATCCATCCATGAATGAGAATATTTCATGCATTGAAGCAATGTCGATCATTTGTTACGGGATCAGTAGAGGGAATTCATCCTTTGGATATGCTTGTTTCAATCTGCGAAGTCCACAAGTCGATACGATGTTCTTCTTTACGGCGGCACCACATTGGTAACTAGGTCGGGTATTGTTCTTGGAATGAGAATTTGGTGTCCCCATTAGCTTTAACCGGTATGACTTGTTGTTCGATTTCTAAACGCATTCTGGGACCTTGTCGGCCCGGGATAGAAGTAGGATCCACTCTAGCTTATGGTGTTGCGACCTACGGGCCCAATCACGGCATCTCATCGTAGTTCCGAGCAAAACGGTCTTTAAATTCCATTAATAACTTGATTATTTCTTCGGAGTCTTCTTTATTGAGTAAGGAGCTAAAAAGGTAGGTGTTTGCCAGGCTCTTCGGCTAGTACCTAAGTTAACTTGTAACTCATATTTATTGTGAATTTAATTTCTTCTTCGAATTCACAATTGGAGCGTCTCGATTTGTAAATCTTCGAGTTAGTACGTAGTTTTCATGCGGTTTTTCATTAGATTCGCAGTGACAACCGAAGCAAAATTCGGTATCGTAGTGATCCCTATTTGTGCGATCGAGGTGCCTTTGAATTAGGTGGGTGACAGGAGTTATTCCATAATTTTCGAAATGTTGTGATTGTACTTGTCCATTATTGAGGTAAGAAACCACAGTTTGAATTAAATTTTGAACACGCGGGGAAGTACCATAAAGGTAATTACATTAATTACGATGAAGTGACATCTTTCGAATTGTACATTATTTTCGGTTTGGAGGAAGAAGCACCACGGTAGAATTTGATTGGCTTTGCACCGTCGCTACGTACCTCTTTGACCACCATACCTTCGATCTTGTTAGAATGAATCGGGGTTAGGGTCATAGTATGTACGTAGTGATTAATCTTTTCGTACATTGATTTGTATTCTTCATTCTTTTCATCTTCGAGAGAGATCTTGAATTGCGGCTTCTTAGACTTATTGTATTTGCTTCTTGTTTGATTTCTTTTTCTTCTTGAGTATCATCAATCGACGTATTCATTTGGTTTTCCTCATCAGCTTGTCTAGTGTCTCTACCACGACCTCGTCCCGGCCTCGACCTCGGATGCGAGTCGTGGAGAAACCTTCACCATCTCGCGGAAGGAGTGGTGAGTGGCCCATTGGACTGGGCTCTCTCGGGTTCTTCGTTGTCACGAACTTTCTTTGCTTCATTTGTTACGGTATCTCTGGAGAAGATTGTTTTCTTCGGTGGTGCATAATAGTACGTCTTCATGGATTCCAATCTCATGTACGGAGAATGGTTAGTCGCACTTTGGTCTGTATTCACTTTCCGTCGTAGTATTTGATGCAACGATGTAGAATCGTGTTGTATCTTTCTTTCATGTATCCATGGTCGGCCCAGGTAGAGCGTTGAACGACGTTTGAATCGATTATGTGAAATTTTGCGGTTGTCTTTGCTAAGTCACCGGTCTTCATTAGTAGCGTTATTGACCCGAGGGCTCTTTCTCCTTTCTGGTTGAATCCTCTTAATAACATTTTGTCGGCCTCGAGCTTTCATGAGCATCGATTTCCAAGTATCTTGGCGTTCGAAGACTCATTATATTGATTGATGTCACCGGATCCTCCCGATACTTTGGAGAGCGTAAATTTTCGATTGTAGCGGAAATGTACAACGGTCGGTTGTGATCTCGCATCCCAAGTAGTAGGTCATTGTCCGTGAAGGTAACACCTCGTTGTTCCTTTAATGAGCGAACCTCATCTGGAATCTCACGGCCGTTGAGCTAAGCAAATTTGGATCGAGTAAGGCGTTGATCGGGGCTTCTCTAAATCTCCTTTGATAAGATGAGAGCATCGTAAATGCTCAGTTTGGCCGGTAGTTTCCTAAGATGGGCTAGCACGTTATCGTCCTTTATTTTCATGTGTCTCGGCTTCTTCTCGAATGGGTATTTCTTATGCTGGGGGTTGGTTCTTCTTAAACGACCACCGCTTTCCTTTGTCCTTGGACCCAGTACTCGGAGAACAGAACTCTTCCACTTCTTAAGTTGACCCACGTAATTTCTTACGAATCTAGTGTTGAGCTCGCTGGTGTCTCTTCTTAAATTGGAATGACGGGTTCTTCGCTTTGGATTGGCTTCGAAATGCGAAGGCTCTAACTGTGTATTTGGAGCTCCTCGAAACTCGCGGATAGATTCGTTGCTTGTTGAACTCTCGTAGCCTCCTTGATGGATGTCTTCTTCGTTATTTTGATCGTCGAGATCGTGTATGATTGAGAATTGTCGTTGGTATCGAAATCGATGTCCGGATTGTCGCTAGTTATGTAATCGTTAGAAACGGTCAAACGTAGCCAACGCCATCACCCTTATCATTATATGATCCCATAGAAGTGGCTTGAGATATTCATATAAAGTCGAGAGGTTCGAGGGATTTCTCCGAATCGAAACAACTTATCACAGGATAAGCAGCCCTGATGCAGCCTTAGGAGTCTCGGTCCTCTCCTCTTCGTCGATTTTCTTCTTCTCTTCCTGATCGTCTCTGGTGGTGGTTCTTCTATCGCAAGTGATAGTGATGCGGCAATAGGTCTCGAGCTACGGATTGAAGCTCGCACGAAGCGGTTTGGATGCGCATCTAAAATCTTTTCGAAGACCTTGTCCGACGATAGTCCATCCATAGTCGGTCGTATAGGGATGCATCGGAATGATGGGATCGAGTTGAGATAACATTGACGGAACCTCCTTTGCAGGGTTCCTTCATGTACTCCTTCGGGATCATTATATTCCCTTTCCGAAGGTTGTCGTTATTTAACTTTTGAAGGTAATGCAATCTTATTTTGTGCCAGAAGCATCCGGTGGTAAGGGCGAAAGTTGGGATCACTTTTCTTGTTGACTTCCTACGGTCTTTTAGGCTACGGCGGTAGGTACGGAGTCTTCATCGGACTACGGAACATTTTAGCCTTTGCTTCATTCTTGAACGGATATTTGTACGCTCGAAGCTCCCTCAATGTATGTTGCGGACGAGGTGGTTGTTCGTACGCCGGAGATGGCGAATGCATTTAAGGTTAAAGTTCTTGGTAATTCGTGTGGTTGCGGCCGTTCTGGCGGTATTTGCATCGGTTGCTTGCCTTTGTCCGCTATGCTCGCAACGATCCTGGGATTTCTTTCGAAAGTCTTCACAGGCTTCGCCTCCGTCTTGTCGGCGAAACTTAATTGCTTCGCCTCTTCTTGCAAGCTTCGGCCTTGGCAACAACTTCTCGAAAGTCTTAATAGTGAATCCTTTGAGGAGAAGTGCTATCGGGCCTTGAATGCTTTTCTGCAAGTAGATCTTGCTGTTGCATGTTGTTCTTGTAGTTGTAGTTCACACTTCATGCTTAAGTTCACTTAGCTCGAGTATGTAATCCACGAAGTTTCCGGTCGGCTTTTTGTTTCTCTACCACTAAATCACCTATAGTGATGTGGTGCGAGCTCCGTAGAATCGCTTGATGAAGAGGTTCTCTAGTTCTGAACGTCTTCATAGGAACCATTTATTGATGCATACCCGGTCGGCGATTCTGCGACGGTGTGAGCGTCGGAAGAGTAATGCATCGCTCCCCGCCGTGGCATTGCAACAAATGGCACGAAAGTGCGCAACATGCGTCGGGGGTTCCGGTTCCATGAAGGTCTTGAACGAGGAGGTGGTACAAAGCCTTTTCGGGTATTGGACGATCGAATTCTTGAGGTAAGGTCTGCCGTCCCAGAATGGATGTCCCGCTCTTTGATTGTCTTGGAAGCTTCTCGCTTTTGCTGTTCCACCAAACTCTTGATATCCTTTTCGAGGATCATACTTTGTGTTGTATCCTTTTTAGTGATCATCCCCGTTGACGGATGTAATCTCCTTTCCTCCGTCTACGATGTGAATGACCTACGGGGTGTTTCTCTTTGTGGTTGCACTTGACTCGGAGAGTGGCTAGAGTTTCTGACCATCTCTTCCATCCTTTCGCCATTTGAGCGATCGTGTCGTCTTTCTCCTGTTTGCCTTCTCATCGATTACGGCTCCTCTCTTTGCGGCTGCGACAAGGTCCCAGAAGAATGCGTCTAGAAATAGAACAACAAGTCATAGCTAAAGTTAAAAAGCTAATAGACGCTAAATTTGTCCGTGAAGAACAATACCCGACTTAGCTAGCCAATGTGGTACCAGTCAGGAAGAAGAATGGTCAGATCAGAATTTGTGTGGATTTCAGAGATTTAAACAAGGCATGTCCGAAAGATGAATTCCCTCTACCGATCCTAGAATTGATGATCGACATTGCTTCAACACATGAAATATTCTCATTCATGGATGGATCTTCAGGATACAACCAGATAAAAATGGCTCCAGAAGATGAAAAGCTCACATCTTTCAGAACGCCGATCGGAGTATATTGCTACACAGTGATGTCATTCGGACTGAAGAACGCAGGAGCAACCTACCAAAGAGCGATGACAAGAATTTTTGATGATCTCATCCACAATCAAGTCGAGTGCTACGTGGATGATGTGGTCATCAAAAGCAAAGTAAAGGAAAACCACCTGAATGATTTGAGAATTGTTTTCGAACGATTAAGACAATTTAACCTTAAGATGAATCCCTTAAAATGCGCCTTCGGCGTCACCTCCGGAAATTCTTAGGATTCGTTGTCCGACATCGTGGAATTGAAATCGATCCGAAAAAGATAAAAGCTATCTTAGAAATGCCGCCTCCCAAAACCTTAAAACAACTACGGTCTTTTCAAGGGAAGTTGGCATATCTTCGACGCTTTATCTCGAACTTGTCAGGTAGGTGTCAGCCTTTCTCGGCATTAGTTAAAAAGGATGCCAAATTTATTTGGGATGAGAAATGCCAGAGGGCCTTCGAGGACATTAAGCAATATTTAATGACACCTCCTGTCTTAGCAGCCCTGAGCCTCGTGTAGACCGCTGATACTTTATACCGCGGCTTTAGACGACTCTCTCGGAGCCCCGTTAGCCCAGGTCAATGATGAGGGTAAAGAAAATGCTCTTTACTACCTAAGCCGTCGTTTACTTCCGACGGAAATAAGTTATCCTGCAATTGAAAAGCATTGTTTGGCCCTGATCTTCGCCGCTCAAAAGCTCAGGCACTACATGCTTTCTCAAAAGGTCAACCTGATTTCGAAATTTAATCCATTGCAATACTTGATGACCCGTCCGACGCTTTCCGGCAGACTTGCCAGATGGTCAATGATATTATTCCAATTCGATATAACTTTCGTGCCTCTCCGTGCCGTAAAGGGACAAGTCCTGACAGACTTCCTCGCAGCACACCCTTTGCCGGCAGAATCGCCTCTCAATGACGACTTGCCAGATGAACAAATAATGAGCTTAGAAGACCCTGATGATCGACGTTGGGGATTGTATTTCGACGGAGCAACTTCAGCACACAAAGACGAAGAATCGCAAGTGATAGTGCCCGGTAAGGCAGGGATCGGATTAATCTTTATAACACCGGAGCGGGGGATGTTAAGATACTCCTATCACCTGACAGAGCCGTGTACGAACAACGAAGCGGAATACGAAGCCCTCATAACAGGACTGGAATTAACTATTCAAATGGGTATAACAGACATCAACATCTACGGGGATTCGCAGTTAATCATTCAACAGATCGCCGGACAGTACAGAATTTTAAAGCCAAGACTCGAGCAATACTTCCAGTATGCCATGAAACTGTTGGAACAAATTCCGAATGTGATGATCTATAAAATTCCCAAAAAAGAAAACGCTTTAGTGGATGCGTTAGCCCGTCTCGCAAAAGAATTTGCCTGCTTGCAAGGTGAATCAGTGGAAGTGTCAGTTCAGGGACGTCAGGTCCTATCACAGCTCGACATAGACACAATACACAAATCAGAAAAGGAAAAAGGATCAATTGCAGCAAGTGACGGAAAACACGTAAGATCGGCGACGACCATTAATAGACTACCCGCAAACAGGAAAACTACCGGACGATAGGTCATTAGCCCATCGGATCAAGAAAAGAACTCGTCCTACGCATTAATAAACAATACATTATACGAAGGTCTTTTCGATCAAATGTGGCTGAGGTGCCTAAGCGGGTCCGAGGCCCGTGAAATTGTTAAAGAGGTGCATTCAGGACTCGTGGCGCTCACCGACCGGTCCGAAGATGAAAATGAAAATTAAAAGACTAGGGTACTACCGGCCCTCGATGATGACCGATCGCATGAAAGTCGCCAAGAGCCGTCACCAATGCCAAGTGCACGGAGTGGTTCTACACCAACCTCCAAATGTGCTACATCCGACAATCGCGTAGTGGCCATTCGAATGTTGGGGCACGGATATAGTGGGTCCAATAGAACCACCATCTTCAAAAGGACATCGCTTCATTCTTGCGGCTACGGATTACTTTTCCAAGTGGGCGAGGCGGCTCCACTCAGAGAAGTGAAAGCACACCTCGTGCTACAGTTTTTCAAGAACCAAGTTGTCTACCGTTTCGGAGTGCCGCGCAGGATCATCTCGGATAATGGGTCAGCATTCAGAAGCACACAAATCAACAATTTTGTCAGGAGACACGGAATCGACTGGCGGTATTCAAACAATTTACTACCCAAGAGCAAACGGCCTGGTCGAGGCTTTTAATAAAACTCTCGTTCAAATTTTAAAGAAAACTTTGGACGATAATAAGAGAAATTGGCACGAGAAGTTATTAGAAGCCTTATGGGCCTACCGGACAACCTTCGTAACTCCTACTCAAGCTACACCTTACGCTCCGGTGTATGGGTCCGAGGCGAGTGTTACCCTTAGAGGTCCAACTTCCTTCACTCGGAATTGCAGCTTGCAAACAAAATCACGACGAAGAGAATGCCAAATTATGACTAGAGGAATTGGAAAGCCCGGAAGGGAAAAGACTTGCAGTCGCAGCGAGAATTTAGAACTATACCAAGCTAAGATGGTTCAAGCCCATGACAGATCGGTCCGCCCAAGAACCTTCAAAGTTGGTGACTTAGTTCTCGTTCTCAAGAGACCTATCCTCGCACACCGCAAGATAGGAGGAAAATTTGAACCCACTTAGGAAGGACCGTTTGTGGTCGAGGCGCTTACTCAGGAGGCTCCTACCAGCCTAGTGAACCGCCAAGGGGAACGACATATGCTTCCGATCAACTGGACGATACTTGAAGAAGTATTACGCTACCCGATGTTTCGAAGGAATGAATTTTTCATCCCTAGAAGCACGGGCGAGGTAATTACTTATGACTGGGTCCGAACCCAAAAATAATAAAAAATAAATAAAATCATGATGATAAAGTTTTCCTTGTTTCCTCTTCCATGTCAAAATCTCTTTCCTGATCTTATCCCACTTCATTCCTGTTAAATTGAAAAATACAAAAGTAATAATAAAAAAAATGTCTTTAATAAACATTTTCTTAATGTTCTTGTTCTTAGTATAGCCCCCGATCCTTTTCCTTGTCTTTTCGCAGGGAAATGTCGAACGGGCGGTTGGTCCTGAACTTTAGAAATGGTGTAAGCCTCGCACTCTACGAAAAGAGGGTGAAAGATGGAGCGATAATCGAGATCGACTCGGACTTCGCACCGGCGAGCTCGCAATACGAGGAAAGTGACCGGGTCCCGACTGACCGAGAGGAACCGCCCGACCGGACAAGAATGAAAGTGGGTGGCCCAAGCCACCAATCCAACGAAGAAGAAAAGAAAAACAAACACCGAAGAAGACAAGAGAATCAAATCCGTAGTCGCTACAGCAGAGGGCGAGCTTGTCGCCGCCGCGCCCACGTAAACTCGGGAAGTACGAAGAGCTACTCTCACGACAACTCAACGAAGAAATAAAAATCGCCGTATCCGCAAGATGTTAACTAAATTAGCAACGGACCGAGTGCGACGAGGCAGCTTGCTACCGCGCACATACACTTCAAGGACACCAATTCACCAGAACTCCGAAGAAAGGAGACCAGCTCCGAGGATAACGAAGAGACCAGGGAAATCTCAAGAAGAGCGAAGAAAGAAGGCTACAACGCCACCGGACAAAGCCACCGTAATGCATAACCTTGTTGCGAAGCAACCCCGGAGGATGTCCCGACGGACACCATCCCCGAGGAGCCGAGGTATGCAGGAGAACGTGAAGGGATTGAGCCATATATCCCACAATACGTCACCGTGCCTCGCCATTTGCAAATTATCCCGAATACGAGCTAGAAAGGATGCGGAATGTCGAGAAGAAAACTTTTGAATACTTCGAGAGAATCGAGGCGGGAGGATCAATATACTTGAAGGCCTCGAGCTACATACGTACGTGTTCTCGAATACGAACAACAACAAATCGTGGACTGCATCCGGGATTTGAAAAGGATGGGTCGAGCAGGCCGCCTAAGAGAAAACACTTACTCGGAACCCCAGAGATGGATGCCAGGGAAACGAAGAATTACAATACAATGTGGATGCTGCTACAACTTCGCAGAAGACAGGAAGGGAAACCCGCCGGGAATACTCCGTCATGGCCAGGTGGATCCAATGTCATTAGTCATCAAAAAGATGGTAAAAAGAATGATAACATGGAGGGTACTGCCGACAGATTGCATACCCAACAGTTGCATCATTAACATTTACAAGAAGGGTGATCGCATACCCCCGCACATAGATCACCACGACTTCGTCGACCTTTCTACACGCTTCTTTTCTAAACGAATGTAATATCATGTTCGGATCCGACCTCCGGATAGCGAGCCCGGGTGAGTTCCGAGGGCCGATAAAGATACCATTACCGGTAGGTTCCGTCATGATATCGAAGGGCAACGGAGCGGATGTCGCTAAACATTGCATACCAGGAGTACCGATGAAGTGGATCTCGGCTACTTTCGAAGGATGGACGACAGGAAAACACCTTACCACTTCCAACCGCACCCGAGCTAGAGAGCCTCCGGCCTTACGAGCCGTGAGTTACATGGAAAATATCACACCTCCAACGTACATCCATACGGCATCCTTGCCAAGGATGGCCTGGAAGGTGATGTTATTGACCATGTACCTCACTATTCAGACATGGATTTTTGACAGATACCTTTTTGGATAGATCGACAAAAATCATACATAGTCCGTTTTGAGTCTATATGGATTGTATGAGATGTATTCCAGATCGAGTTGTATGATGTATCTTCAAGCATGATTGGAATGAAAGTGACCATGTCACATTTTTGGCCTTCACCTCTTTTGTGCAAGTTGATCGAGAAACGCCATTAAAGTTAAATAAACTTCGAACAAAGAACGAAAAGAAACAAAAAAAAGAATAAAAGAAAACTTTCCTTAAAAATCTAAAAAGGATAAACTCCAAATTCACGATAAAATAAAATTTGAATCGTTAAAGGACAAACAAAATGACCACAAATTTTAAATCAAATTTCAAATTCAATCTTTCCAAATCTTAAATCAAATTTTAAATCAAATTTCAAATTCAATTTTTTCCAAATCTCAAATCAAATCTCAAATCAAATCTCAAATCAAATCTCAAATCAGATTTCAAATCAAATCTCAATCAAATTTCAAATTCGATCTTTCCAAATTTCAAATCAAATTTCAATCAAATTCAAATTCAACCTTCCAAATTTCAAATCAAATCTCAATCGAATTCAAACTCAACCTTCCAAATCTGAAATCCAATCCGTTCTACTCTCTCCCTTGTCTGGGATGGAAGCGGTTGATTCCATTGACGCAGATGGAATCTGATGGCGAGGAATTGTATCCAATCCAAACCAGTAACTTCCGATCAACTCTTTTGAATGGGATATGTAGCACCTACATAATCCCTCCTAATCTATTTCCTTCCATGAAAGTCTTTTACAACTTTCATGAAATTCTCGAAACACCAAAATTCCACACTTTTCAAATTAACATTACAAATCTTTGCAAAATCAATTACCATTCAAAATCAAACTTTTGGGGTTGAGGATTTTACATCCGAGACTGCATTGCTTTAGGATTCTTTCCCTATTGCAATGAAATACATCAAAATCAAACTTTGGGGTTGAGGATTTTACATCCGAGACTGCATTGCTTTAGGATGCTTTCCCTATCGCAATGAAATACATCAAAATTAAACTTTTGGGGTTGAGGATTTTACATCCGAGACTGCATTGCTTTAGGATTCTTTCCTTATCGCAATGAAATACATCAAAATTAAACTTTTGGGGTTGAGGATTTTACATCCGAGATCGCATTGCTTTAGGATTCTTTCCCTATCGCAATGAAATACATCAAAATTAAACTTTTGGGGTTGAGGATTTTACATCCGAGATCGCATTGCTTTAGGATTCTTTCCCTATCGCAATGAAATACATCAAAATCAAACTTTGGGGTCGAGGATTTTACATCCGAGACCGCATTGCTTTAGGATTCTTTCCCTATCGCAATGAAATACATCAAAATTAAACTTTTGGGGTTGAGGATTTTACATCCGAGATCGCATTGCTTTAGGATTCTTTCCCTATCGCAATGAAATACATCAAAATCAAACTTTGGGGTCGAGGATTTTACATCCGAGACCGCATCGCTTTAGGATTCTTTCCCTATTGCAATGAAATACATCAAAATCAAACTTTGGGGTTGAGGATTTTACATCCGAGACTGCATTTCTTTAGGATTCTTTCCCTATCGCAATGAAATACATCAAAATTAAACCTTTGGGGTTGAGGATTTTACATCCAAGGCTGCATTGCTTTAGGACTCTTTCCCTATCGCAATGAAATACATCAAAATCAAACTCTTGAGGTTAAGGATTTTACATCCAATACCACATTGCTCTGAGATCACTCCTCATTGTAATGATTCGATCCAATCAATCCAATTTTCTTTTGAGGTTGAAGATGTTACATCTAAAACCACAAAATTCCAATTTTCATTTCAAGTTCAAATTCCTTCAAATTAATTTTGACAAATTTCAATTTAAATTGAAACTAAAATTGAAATCTAAACTCACGCATCAAAAACTTAAGCCAAAGCAAAACAAAATTTAAATCAAAATTTCCCCGGATCTTGTGATTTGGAATTCACCTCGTTTTCCTTTCCCCAGCGAGAATTCAGGAATCTCAAGTCTCAGAGAGATACTTGACACTCCCCAGCGGAAACTCTCCTACTCTGTCCTAAGTTTATCACTTGGACTTTTGTGTTGGTTTCGTTGATCGCTTCGGTCAACACCAATACGCGCGGTGTGTTGGGTTAGCACACCACACCTATTGGGGGTCCATTTGTTGACCTCATTTTTGATGAGGTCTTCTCTTCTTCTCTTTAGTACTTAGGATCTAGCCTTAGGCTTCTCCTTTGACTATCCTAGAGGATTAGAATTGGGACCCACCACTTAGAAATTCAAACCACTTCTTAACTCCCTGCAAACTCCACAAACTTGATTGTAGACCCCTAATCACCTAGAGGGTTGGAATCAAATGTGGAAGTTTAAAGGATGAGTTCCTATAGGACTCTTTGGCCTTAGGACTGCCCTGGGTGGCCTGGTCTGGTGAAGGGCTGACTTACACATACAACACCTATACACTACATTTTCACACACACCTCCTAAAACCATACCCATACCCAACTTGACCTCCTGACTCATGCGGGTGATTCACATGGATGGTCTTTAACCCCTAAGCCCTCGGCTAAGAGGTTAGGAACAACATAGTGGGTGCCTCAAATGAGTCCCTTCATGGCTCATGTGGGCTTGATATGGCTTCACGGCTCAACCAAAATGATTTCATTCCACTTACATTCACCCAAGCTTCAATTTTCCAAATTTTCAATTTTTGACCCCCGGGACCCTACACCCGCCTAGCCTACCCAAAACCCTTGAAATTACCCAAATTTCTCAAAATTTCCAAATTACCCAAAATTCCTCAAAATCAATCCCAAACATTCCCACATTACTCAAATTGACCATCCACACCCAAAAATACCAAAAATTCCAAAAATACCTCTCAATACCCTCCAAATACCAAAAATACCCCTCTTAACCAAAAAATCCAAAAATTCAGAAAATTCCCAGAAAATTCCAAAAAATCCCAAATATTCCCAATTTCATTTTGTTCAACTACACCATGGGCCAACTTTATCAATTTACCCCACTTTTATCAAAATCCCCAATTTGATCCATTTTAACCCAAAGTGAACCCAATGTCAAACCAAACCTACCCAATTGACCCAAATTCTGGTCCAATTCAATTCTAGACTTCAATTCAACATCCCCAACACCAATCTAGACCAAATCCAAGCCCAATTTGATTGGCATTGGGATCCAATTTCACTTTTAGCCTTAAAGCCCAATTTGGACCCATGACCCAAACCTAACCCAAACTAACCCAATTCAACTCCAATTAACTCCAAATCTTTTCTAAACCTTCCTTAACATTCCTAAAAACAAAAACACTAACATGATTTGCCCAAAATTTAGACCCAAAACCCACTCAAATTCAACCCAAAGCTAAAAGGCCCAATTTTGACCTAAACCTAAACCTAGCCCAAATAGGCCCAAACCCCAAAGTCAAAACCCAACCAAAGCCAAAACCTCTTTGAAACACTCCCATAAACATTTCCCAATATTTATTTTACATAAATTTCAACCCTAGCCCAACATTGGCCCAAGTTAGCCCAATTTGACCTATATTGACCCATTCACCAATGAAGCCCAAATTCAACCCAATTCAAACCCAAATCACTCCCAACTTGCTTCAAATCACTCATGACACATCCATAAATCAAACCCAACATTTATTTGGCATGGCCCTTTGCAAAAATCTCCACCCAAAAGCCCATTTTGAAACTTAAAAGCCCACTTACATGAAACCTCCTAAAGCCCATCTCCACCAAAATCCAAAGGGCCAAAATCAATCCAAAACCCATATGACAATTGCTCTACACCATATTTTCAATTAAATCAATCCCTAAGTTTCAAAAACTCATCATGAAGCCATTCCAAATTAAGCCCCATACAAATTCCCATCAAAATGCCAAAATTTTCTTAAACCCATTTCCATGAAATTGACTTGACTTTTCCCAAGCCAAAGATGAGCCATGAAGCCATGCATGAGCCACATGGAAGTCATGAGAGCCTCTTTACATGTCACCATGCCATTTTGGGCAAAAGGAGGAGACTCTTTCCTTAATTCCTAAAGGTGATTAACCACTCCCATGATTCCCCTTAACCATGCTTATGCCTAATTGTGCTTGGATGGTGACTTCACCCTACTGATTATGCTGAGCCAAATCACTTTCTCTTCAGCCTAAACCAAGCCTTGGGTGGTGCACCTAGCCCAAAGGGATGGGTTGACCAATTTGAGCCAAAATGAGCCTTCTCTCATACCATTCTAATCCAAGCCTTTTACACATGGCATTTGCCAATCGCCTACACTAAACCCCATCCCTGACCCACCCGAACAAGATGGTGACTAGTGCACGGCCGGCCAGCCACCGGGTCGCCGGAAAACACCATGGCCGAGACCTCGGGAGGAGCCAAACTTTGGAATTCCACCTCGCTGAGTTGCCCCATGCCCAATGGCCACCATGGTTGTTCGCCCTCGACCTAAGCAGTCGATCCCAAGCCCTAACTCCCCACGGGAGGCCCTCCACCCTCTCCTATTTAAACCTCACCTCCTCTCGGCCATGAGAGGTGCTGAACCAAACCTTAAGGAAACTCGCCAAAATCATTCCAGCATCAATCTCCACACATAGAGCACTTGATCCCCACCGGATTCCGACCCAATTCCCTCCAGTTGAGCTCAATTTTGAGCTCAAACTTCAGCATAAAAACCAGGACACTTCTCCACAGTGGATCAATCCCCAAATTGACTGGTCCTACACCTTCACCAGACCAAGAGGAGAAGTTTCCCACTGAAAGCCCCATCTCCAGGCCACCCAATTGTCCCAGCCTCCAAGCTTTGTGATCGGCTGTGGTCACTTTCATAGCTAGACAATTCACCGAGCCAAGGGACTTCATCTGGAGCTTGCTTGGACCCAATCGAAGGTGACACAACTCTCAGATCGAAGCTTCACTTCTCTGAGCAAAGGTATGGACTCACTCTTCTTCCCGAGCTTACAGAGATTCTCCATTTAATTTGAGTCAATTTAAATACATGTTTACCATATGGATGTGTTCGTCTTCTCAAGACGAATCCATAGAGCATAAGAACACTAAAATCCGTTGAGAATCGAGTGAGAAATTAGGGTTAGAAGGTTGACGGTCACGGGTGCACACCAGTCGTAGACGATGACCATGAACCGTCGGATCGAGCGTGTATCGAGTGGACGGTCTGGATTGAGTCGGACAGCGCGTTGGTACGTGACCCGCGGGGCCCTGGATCGCTGAGTCAGATGGCGGCGCCGAATCAGAAGACGCCGCGTGGAGCTTCGGAGATGCCTAGGTTGACGCGGCGCCGCGTGGATAAATAGAAAATTAGGTTATTTTCTTATTTATTTAATTCCCTAAACTTCAAAAATGCATAACTTTGTGTAGAAAAATCAGAAAAATAAAATAAAAATACCCTCTTGCTCAGTGAACAGAGGAGAATAATGTGGAAAAGAAATCATTTAATTTCATCAAGTATTTTATTTTTAATTATTTATTTACTGTATGCACATTTTCAATTCTCCATGCATGTGTATAATTCACCATGGCATGAGACCATAGGGCTTTTGAAGCCTCTGAATTTGGGAACATTCTCTCAATTTTCCAAAGTCAGAGGCTATCCCTATGAGAAGTTATTGATTTTTCAAATTTAGGTTACTGTTTTGAGTATTTTAAATCCAATAATTAGCATGTTGTGAAATAAATTCTAGGAAAATTTGGTGATGTTTCTTATGACCAGAGGACCCTAGGAAAATAGGTTTTGAATTAATCCACTTGAAATAACCCTAATTGGCTTAAACACCCAAAATAGTTCTTTAATTAATTAGAGCTAATCATACATCAAATTGACTTGAAATCAATTCTCCACTCGACCTTTAGGATCGGAGGAACCCACCATAAAAGTTTGAAGTCAATTGGACTTGGTTAGCCCTACTAAATGGGTTGATTAGGCCATTTAGCCAATTTAAACTTTAAAAATTCATAACTTTCAAAATACTTTTCAAAAATTCACCAAATTGGTTTTGGAGTCTCTCTGATATTAGGGGAATTTAAGAAAATTAAAATTTCAATTTTCTAAAAAAGTTGATTTTTTTTATTATTTTAATATTTTAATAATTAAAATATAATAAAAATCACAAAAATAATAAAATTCACAAAAATGTCACATTTTGAATTTTAATCACTTAGGAACAAACCCCATTGTTGACCTCATTTTTGATGAGGTCTTCTCTTCTTCTCTTTAGTACTTAGGATCTAGCCATAGGCTTTTCCTTTGACTATCCTAGAGGATTAGAATTGGGACCCACCACTTAGAAATTTAAACCACTTCTTAACTCCCTGCAAACTCCACAAACTTGATTGTAGACCCCTAATCACCTAGAGGGTTGAAATCAAATGTGGAAGTTTAAAGGATGAGTTCCTATAGGACTCTTTGGCCTTAGGACTGCCCTGGTGGCCTCGGTCCGGTGAAGGGTTGGCTTACACACACACTACACCTATGCACTACACTTTCACACACCTCTTAAAACCACACCCACACCCAACTGGACCTCCCGACTCATGAAGGTGATTCACATGGATGGTCCTTAACCCCTAAGCCCTCGGTAAGAGGGTTAGGAACAACATAGTGGATGCCTCAAATGAGTCCCTTCATGGCTCATGTGGGCTTGATATGGCTTCATGGCTCAACCAAAATGATTTCATTCCACTTACATTCACCCAATCTTCAATTTTGCAAATTTTCAATTTTTGACCCCCAGGACCCTACACCCGCCTAGCCTACCCAAAACCCTTGAAACCACCCAAAATTTGCAAAATCACCTAAATTACCCAAAATTCCTCAAAATCAATCCCAAACATTCCCACATTACTCAAATTGAGCATCCATACCCAAAAATACCAAAGATTCCAAAAATACCTCTCAATACCCTCCAAATACCCAAAATGCCCCTCTTAGCCAAAAAATCCAAAAATTCAGAAAATTCCCAAAAAATTCCAGAAAATCCCAAATATTCCCAATTTCATTTTTTCTAACTACACCATGGGCCAATTTTGTCAATTTACCCCACTTTTATCAAAACCCCCAATTTGACCCATTTTAACCCAAAATGAACCCAATGTCAAACCAAACCTACCCAATTGACTCAAATTCTGGTCCAATTCAATTCTAAACTACAATTCAACATCCCCAACACCAATCTAGACCAAATCCAAGTCCAATTTGATTGACATTTGGATCAAATTTCACTTTTGGCCTTAAAGCCCAATTTGGACCCATGACCCAAACTTAGCCCAAACACACCCAATTCAACTCCAATTAACCCCAAATCTTTTCTAAACCTTCCTTAACATCCCCATAAACAAAACACTAACATGATTTCCCCAAAGTTTAGACCCAAACCCCACTCAAATTCAATCCAAAGCTAAAAGGCCCAATTTTGACCTAAACCTAAACCTAGCCCAAATAGGCCCAAACCCCAAAATCAAAACCCAACCAAAGCCAAAACCTCTTTGAAACACTACCATAAACATTTCCCAACATTAATTTTACATCAATTTCAACCCTAGCCCAACATTGGCCCAAGTTAGCCCAATTTGACCTACATTGGCCCACTTACCAAATGAACCCAAATTCAAACCAATTCAATTCCAAATCACACCAAATTGACTCCAAACCATTCATGAAACATCCCTAAACCAATTGTAACATTTATTTGACATGGTCCTTCACAAAATTTTCACCCAAATGCCCATCCTAAAATCAAAAAGCCCACTTCCCTTAAACCTTCCTAAAAGCCCACTTCCTTCAAATTCAAAAGCCCAAATTCATCCAAAGCCCACATGACACTTCCCCTCATCATCCATTTAATCAAAATCACCCCTAAGTTTCAAAATCATCAATTAAACAATTCAAAATCAAGCCCCATACAAATTCCCATCAAAATACCAAAATTTTCTTAAAACCATTTCCATGAAATTGACTTAACTTTTCCCAAGCCAAAGATGAGCCATAAAGCCATGCATGAGCCACATGGAAGCCATGAGAGCCTCTTTACATGTCACCATGCCATTTTGGGCAAAAGGAGGAGATTCTTTCCTTAATTCCTAAAGGTGATTAACCACTCCCATGATTCCCCTTAACCATGCTTATGCCTAATTGTACTTGGATGGTGACCTTTCCCCACTAATCAAGCTGACCTAAACCACCTTCTCTTCAGCCCAAACTAGCCATGGGGAGGTGCACCTAGCCCAAAAGGATGGGTTGACCCAAATCAAGCCAAAATGGCTTCTTCCCCATTCCACTTTGATTCAACACCTTTACGCATGGCTAATGCCAATTGACTGCACTAAGCCCCAGCCCTGACCTCCCTGATGACAACAGTGACCTGACCCTGGCCGGCCAGCCACCACAGTCGCCGGAAAACTCCATGGCCGAGACATGGGGAGGAGCCAAACTTTGGAATTCCACCTTGCTGAGCTGCCCCATGCCCAATGGCCACCATGGTTGTTCTGCCCTTGACCTAAGCAGCTGATCCCAACCCTTGGCCATCCCTGTGAGGCTCTCCAGCCACCTCTATTTAAACACCACCCCTCTCGGCCATGGAAGGTGCTGAACCAAAACCTTAAGGAAACTCTGCCAAAATCATTCCAGATCACTCTCCACACATAGAGCATTTGATCCCCACTGAAATCCCCCTGCCATTTCCTCTCTGTGAGCTCAATTTCAGAGTTGAAATCCAAGCCCAAAACCAGGACACTTCTCCACAGTGAGCCAATCCCCAAATTGATTGGTCCTACACCTTCACCAGACCAAGGGAAGAAGTCCACCAGCAAAAGCCCCCTCTCCAGGCCACCCATCTGTTCCAGACTCCAAGCTTTGTGATCGACTGTGGTCACTTTCATAGCTAGACAATTCACCAAGCCAAGGGACTTCATCTGGAGCTTACTTGGACCCAATCGAAGGTGACACAACTCTCAGATCGAAGCTTCACTTCTCTGAGCAAAGGTATGGATTCACTCTTCTTCCCGAGCTTCCAGAGATTCTCCTTTTAATTTGAGTCAATTTAAATACATGTTTACCGTATGGATGTGTTGTCTCCTCAAGACGAATCCATAGAGCATAAGAACACAAAAATCCATTGAGAATCGAGTGAGAAATTAGGGTTAGAAGGTTGACGGTCACGGGTGCACACCAGTCGTAGACGATGACTGGGAGCCGTCGGATCGAGCGTGTATCGAGCGGACGGTCCGGATCGAGCCGGACGGCGCAATGGTGCATGAACCGCGGGCCCCGGAACGCCGAGTCGGATGGCGGCGCCGAATCAGGAGACGACGCGTGGCCTTTCGGAGCTGCCGAGGATGGCGTGGCGCCGCGTGGATAAGTAGGAAATTAGGGTTATTTTCTATTTATTTGATTACCAGAACTTTGAAAATTCATAACTTTGTGTAAAAAAATCCTAAAAATAAAATAAAAATACCCTCTTGCTCAGTGAACAGAGGAGAATAATGTGAAAAAGAAATCATTTAATTTCATCAAGTATTTTGTTTTTAATGATTTATTTACTGTCTGCATTGTTTTAATTCTCCATGCATATAGGAAATTCACCATGGCATGAGACCGGGCTTTTGAAGCCTCTGAATTTGGGAACATTCCCCGAATTTTCCAAAGTCGGAGGCCATCCCTATGAGAAGTTATTGATTTTTCAAATTCATGTTACTTGTTTTGAGTATTTTAAATCTAATAATTAGCATGTTGTGAAATAAATTCTAGAAAAATTTGGTGATGTTTCTTATGACCGGAGGACCCTAGGAAAAATAGGTTTTGAATTAATTCACTTGGAATGACCCTAATTGGCTTAAACACCCAAAATAGGTCTTTAATTAATTAGAGCTAATCATACATCAAATTGACTTGAAATCAGTTCTCCACTGACCTTTAGGATCAGAGGAACCCACCATAAAAATTTGAAGTCAATTGGACTTGGTTTGCCCTACTAAATGGGTTGATTAAGCCATTTAGCCAATTTAAACTTTGAAAATTCATAACTTTCAAAATACTTTTCAAAAACTCACCAAATTGGTTTTGGAGCCTCTCTGATATTAGGGGAATTTAAGAAAATTAAAATTTCAATTTTCTAAAAAAGTTGATTTTTTGTGCTATTTTAATATTTTAATAATTAACAAAATAATAAAAATCACAAAAATAATAAAATTCACCAAAATGTCACATTTTGAATTTTAGTCACTTAGGAACAAACCCCATATTTTTCCTAGGTCTCTATGATGAGTTATTAAATTTTAAAGCCCTAGGGTAATTTTAAAAAAAAAATGTATTTTCTAGAATTTCCATTAAAATAATTCTAATAAATCAAAGAAAAATCAGAAAATTATAAAAATTGATTCTCTGATTTCCTTGATATCAGAGAGATTTTTGAAAAAAATAAAATTTATTTTTCAAACTTTATTTTATTTTTAAATTAATTAATACTCCAAAACTCAAAATAATTATAATAAAAATAAAATAATTCAAAAAATCACCAAAATTGGTCCAAGTGGTCCTCTGGTTATTAGGAATGTCCCATAATTTTCTTAAGGACAGAAACTTTCCCTTGGTCATATTATTAAATTTTCCTTGGAAATCCCTATTCTCCACCAAAAATAATTACATAAATAAATTAAATACAGAAAAATCACATTTTCTCCTCTCATGTCTTTATTGACATATGAGTGAAGTTACATAAAAATTTCAAGTTCATTTAAGCTCAATTTAGTGAGTTATGAAATTATTAAGCTTGAAGGGCAAAACGGTAATTAAAATTTTAACCCTTAATTAAAACTTTAGGTTTAATAAAATTAAAGAGTAAAATATTTGATCTTAATCTGATTTGGATGATTGAAATTTAAATAATTAAAGGGTAGAAACCTACTAAATAATTTAAAAATAATTAAAATAAACTTTAATTAAAATAATTAATTAAATTTGGAAGAATAATCAAATTGGAATTATTAAAATAGGGATATTATTAGGAAGAGATTTATTCTTTAATTTAAGAATCCCAAAATTAATCATCTCAATAATATTTAATTCCTAATTAAAATGATAATTCAAACTTAAGATTTAAAATGCTAAAAGACTTAATCATTAAATTAAATTAAAGTTAAATTATTTAAATCAAACCCTTTTAAAATAAAATATTAAATTAAAATTAAAAAATTAAATTAAAAAACTAAATTAAATTAAATTAAATTAAATTAAAGTAAATTAAATTAAACTAAATTAAATTAAAGTAAATTAAATTAAATTAAATTAAATTAAATTAAATTTAAATTAAATTAAATTAAATTAAATTAAATTAAATTAAATTAAATTAAATTAAATTAAATTAAATTAAATTAAATTAAATTAAATCAAATTAAATTAAATTAAATTAAATCATATTATATTAAATTAACTTAAATTAAATTAAATTAAATTAAACCACATTAAATTAAAATTGAATTAAATTAAATTAAATTGAACAAAGTTAAATTAAATTGAATTAAATATAACATCACCTAAGACATAAAAAAAAAAGAATTCAAAAATAAATCTAAAACAACTTGAACACTATTCCAAACTTAAATCCATTAACTAAAATCAAATCATAAATCACTTGAACATCCATTTGCCCTCAAAAGCTCGTGATGTCATAACTCTTAAAAGGAGTGTTAAATGAAGTGTTACTTCATTCATGAGATATTCAAATGTCCTAGTTCACTGAGCAAGACAACAAATTTGAACTCCCGGACGATTAATTCATCTGTATAATTAAACTCTCTTGGACTTAAAACAATCCTAGAAATATTGAAAAGATGTTCAAGATTCGTCTTAAGCACTTCCTCGATATGATAGGATATTTATAAGAACAATTGAACTTAATTGTTCTTTGATGAAGAAAATCGTCCTCAAACCAAAATACAAGAATCTAGACGTCATAGGAGATGACTAGCTATAGGATTAGGAACTTGGTAGAAAACCATAACCCTTCCCTTAGCCTTACCTAGGAACTTGTTTTAAATGCTTAAATATTCTAACTGTGTTTTAAGTGCAGCTTGGGATGACGGGAAGACCCTCCAGGTACGCTTTTATTTTATTGCAATTTACTTTATTGCAATTTATTTAATCGCATCGCACTTACTTTTCTTGCATGATAAACAACTCGTTGCATGAAAACCTACACCTTTAGGATAGTCCCTAAAACTGAAACCAAAACTAAATTAAAAGTCATTGCAAGATAAAATTCATCGCCACAACATTCCAAAATATAAAACAACTCAAAATTTAATCACAAACAGAACAACAAAACTATAACTACAACTAAATTAAAACGTCTTGTTGGATGATCGGGAATACCTCGGATGATGTAACCTACGTGTTGCTAATGGGATTTCCCACGGTCTAAATGAAAGTGTGGAACTCATTCGGTTGAGTTTAGCAAATTCATCTGGACTAAGTGAATCCGATAAAAATAACGATGCCGGAAGGATGGAACCGTGGGATCTTAACCGGTGTTGTTATAATCAACTTTAAGATTTGTTTAATCAAAATATTAAAAACACCTGGATTTTAAGATTTTCTCTAAACCAGAACACTTTTTTCATCTCCTGATTTATGACTTCTAAAACTAAACCACCACAATAACAAGGAGCTCGGAGCATGGTGGGCAGCACGTCCATCGTCATCAGCAAAACCTGAGTCTACTTCAGCAAAACTTTCTTAGAATTAAATAACCAAGCTATAGGACTTCGAGGTAGTTTGCCTAGTGCAACATAAATCCTCAACTCTTCGTTAGGCATTTGCATGATCATGTCATGTGAATTAAGTCCTAATCGGTCTTAGGACTCCAAGGTAGTCGTCCGATACGACATAAACCCTCACATCTTCAAGGCTATTTGTATGATTTTATCATACAAATATAAGTCCTAACTAATTAAAATTGGCAAGATCAAAATACTAAATAAACATTAGGGCTTTCCTAAATCCAAGCCAAACAATAGGATAGTCGGGAAATTACCGAAGTTCGCTTCGAATCTGTGATTTCTCCTACCTTTCTTCCTTTGAATTCCCAAAACAAAATGTTCCAAATTTGATCCATTTCCTATTGAAATTCCAAAATTCAATCCATTGAAAACTTAAACTTTGAAATTCTTGAGAGCAGAACTACTGATTATTATCGAGAGTTTTCTTAGGTGATTCTCATCACTTAAGATGTAATTAACTATAGGGGCTTGCCCTTATAGGGAATTTTAAGAACCCGAGTAATATAAACCCCGTTTAATGTTTTCATATTAAGCGAGGGAATTTGTCGGCTTATAAAATTGGTTCGCAGACCAAACGGATGTCACAAATCTTCTAGTTTATTTAATCGAGCCCATCACCAAACAGTGTGTCTATTCTTCGAGATAGATACACAGTTTGTGATGCGGTGCTCGTTTATATAAACTACTCGGGATGTGAGATCAGTTTGATTTCATATCTTAAAATTTTGAAATTAAAAATTATTTTTCAAAATCAAATACTACTTTTCAAATTATTTATTTAAATTAAATTAAAATTCGCCGACAATTTCTATAAGGCGACCCCTTTTCAAAATAAAACACATAACCTAAAAATAATTCGTACACCCATATTTTTCTTAGGTCTCTATGATGAGTTATTAAATTTTAAAGCCCTAGGGTAATTTTAAAATAAAAAAATGTATTTTCTAGCATTTCCATTAAAATAATTCTAATAAATCAAAGAAAAATCAGAAAATTACAAAAATTGATTCCCTGATATCCTTGATACCAGAGAGACTTTTGAAAAATATAAAATTCATTTTTCAACCTTTATTTTATTTTTAAATTAATTAATACTCCAAAACCCAAAATAATTATAATAAAAATAATATAATTCAAAAAATCACCAAAATTGGTCCAAGTGGTCCTCTAGTCATTAGGAATGTCCCATAATTTTCTTAAGGACAGAAACTTTTCCTTGGTCATATTATTAAATTTTCCTTGTAAATCCTTATTTTCCACCAAAAATAATTACATAAATAAATTAAATACAGAAAAATCACATTTTCTCCTCTAATGTCTTTATTAACATATGAGTGAGGTCACATAAAAATTTCAAATTCATTTGAGCTCAATTTAGTGAGTTATGAAATTATTAAGCTTGAAGGGCAAAAGGGTAATTAAAATTTTAACCCTTAATTAAAACTTTAGGCTTAATAAAATGAAAGAGTAAAATATTTGATCTTAATCTGATTTGGATGATTGAAATTTAAATAATTAAAGGGTAGGAACCTATTAAATAATTCAAAAATAATTGAAATGAACTTTAATTAAAATAATTAATTAAATTTGGAAGAATAATAGATTTGGAATTATTAAAATAGGAATGTCATTAGGAAGAGATTTATTCTTTAATTTAAGAATCCCTAAATTAATCATTTCAATAATATTTAATTCCTAATTAAAATGATAATTCAAACTTAAGATTTAAAATGCTAAAAGACTTAACCATTAAATTAAATTAAAGTTAAATTATTTAAATCAAACCCTTTTAAAATAAAATGTTAAATTAAAATTAAAAATAAAATCAAATTAAAATTTAAATTAAATTAAATTAAATTAAATTAAATTAAATTAAATTAAAACATATTAAATTAAATTAAATTAAAACATATTAAATTAAATTAAATTAAAACATATTAAATTAAATTAAATTAAATCAAATTAAATTAAATTAAATTAAATTAAATTAAATTAAATTAAATTAAATTAAATTAAATTAAATTAAATTAAATCATATTATATTAAATTAACTTAAATTAAATTAAATTAAACCACATTAAAGTAAATTACATCAAATTAAATTAAATTAAATATAACATCACCTAAGACATAAAGAATTCAAAAATAAATTTAAAACAACTTGAACACTATTCCAAACTTAAGCCCATTAATTGAAATTAAGTTAAATCATAAATCATTTGAACATCCATTTGCCCTCGAAAGCTCTTGTTGTCATAACTCCTAAATTGAGTATTAAGTGAAGTGTTACTTCATTCATAAGATATTCAAATGTCCTAGTTCACTGAGCAAGATAATAAACTTGAACTCCCGGACGATTAATTCATTTGTATAATTAAATTCTCTTGGACTTAAAATAATCCTAGAAATATTGAAAAGATGTTTAAGACTCGTCTTAAGCACTTTCTCGATATGATAGGATATTTATAAGAATAATTGAACTTAATTGTTCTTTGATGAAGAAAATCGTCCTCAAACCAAAATACAAGAACCCAGACGTCATAGGAGATGACTAGCTATAGGATTAGGAACTTGGTAGAAAACCATAACCCTTCCCTTAGCTTTACCTAGGAATCTGCTTTAAATGCTTAAATATTCTAATTGTGTTTTAAGTGCAGCTTGGGATGACAGGAAGACCCTCCAGGTACGCTTTTATTTTATTGTAATTTACCTTATTGCAATTTATTTAATCGCATCGCACTTAGTTTTTCTTGCATGATAAACAACTGTTGCATGAAAACCCACACCTTTAGGATAGTCCCGAAACCGAAACCAAAACTAAATTAAAAGTCATTACAAGATAAAATTCACCGCCACAACATTTCAAAATATAAAACAACTCAAAATTTAATCACAAACAAAACCACAAAACTACAACTATAACTAAATTAAAACGTATTGTTGGATGATCGGGAATACCTCGGATGATGTAACCTACGTGTTGCTAACGGGATTTCCCACGGTCTAAATGAAAGTGTGGAACTCATTCAGTTGAGTTTAGCAAATTCATCTGGACTAAGTGAATCCGATAAAAATAACGATGCCGGAAGGATGGAACCGTGGGATCTTAACCGATGTTGTTATAATCAACTTTAAGATTTGTTTTAATTAAAACATAAAAAAACACTTGGAAATTAAGACTTTCTCTAAACCAGAACACTTCTCTCATCTCCTGATTTATGATTTCTAAAACTAAACCTCTGCAACAACAAGGAGCTCGGAGCATGGTGGGCAGCACGGCCATCGTCATCAGCAAAACCTGAGTCTACTTCAGCAAAACTTTCTTAGAATTAAATAACCAAGCCATAGGACTTCGAGGTAGCTTGCCTAGTGCAACATAAATCCTCAACTCTTCGTTAGGCATTTGCATGATCGTATCATGTAAATTAAGCCCTAACCGGTCTTAGGACTCCGAGGTAGTCGTCCGATACGACATAAACCCTCACATCTTCGAGGCTATTTGTATGATTTTATCATACGAATATAAGTCCTAATTAATTAAAATTGGCAAGATCAAAACATTAAATAAATATTAGGACTTTCCTAAGTTCAAGCCAAACAGTAGGATAGTCGGGAAATTACCGAAGTTCGCTTCGAATCCGTGATTTCTCCTACCTTTCTTCCTTTGAATTCCCAAAATAAAATGTTCTAAATTTGATCCATTCCCTATTAAAATTCCAAAATTCAATCCCTTGAAGACTTAAACTTTGAAATTCTTGAGAGCAGAACTACTGATTATTATCGAGAGTTTTCTTAGGTGATTCCCGTCACTTAAGATGTAATTAACTATAGGGGCTTGCCCTTATAGGGAATTTTAAGAACCTGAGTAATATAAACCCTGTTTAATGTTTTCATATTAAACAGGGGAATTTGTCGGCTTATAAAATTGGTTCGCAGACCAAACGGATGTCACAAACCTTTCTAGTTTATTTAATCGAGCCCCATTATCAAGTAGTGTGTCTATTCTTCGGGATAGATACACAGTTTGTGGTGCGGTGCTTGTTTATATAAACTATTTGGGATGTGAAATCAGTTTGATCTCATATCTTAAAATTTTCAAATTTAAAATTATTTTCAAAATCAAATACTACTTTTCAAATTATTATTTAAATTAAATTAAAAATTCGCCGACAATTTCTGTAGGCGACCCCCCTTTTCAAAATAAAACACACAAACGTAAAAATAAGCCGTACAATTTAAAGTAAGGAAAACTATATTTTAAAATATTAAATTCTTAAGTATTTAGTTGAGAAAGAAAAAATTGGAACTCAATGATGTAAAAACTATGAAATACATATAAGGTAAGGAAAGTGAAGTTCAAAATTATTAACAGGCTATCTAGATATAGTAATCCTCACTTGAAAAAGAAAAAGAAGGATTGAAAAACAATCCCTAAAAAGAAAGGAAAAAAATATATAGGATTGAAATGCAATCCAAATAAAAAGAAAAAGTAAGTGAGGAGAAGCTTGAGGAGATGCCTTATCAAAAATTGGCTTCATTTGAATAAACCTAAAGGGTAGACTCAGTTACATTTCTGAACATATATATATATATATATTAGTATTTTTACTGATTATTATTTTCATGAATTTTCTATCATCTGAATATCCTATGTAATTTAATAGTGCAACATATAGTCATTCTTGAAATGAATAGAAGACTAGAACTCTTAAACTTGATGACTAGATAGCCTTACATCTATAGAGTTAATTTAATTATCTGAAAATCTTTCTAATAAGCTTTATTATAATATTTATTTAAATCAAATTCATAGTGTTTCTGAATTAAAGCTTTACTACAAATAATCATTACTTTTATATAGTATCAAGATTACTTGAGGACAAGTAATAGTTAACCAAAGAAAAATATATTGAGAAATTTATACCGATTCTACATTGATTTTGATAATATTGCACTTTAAAGAAAGACATTTTCTATGTTTTGTTGCAGGTATGAAGATTTATAGACAATGGAGCAAAAAGATGAGAAAATGAGCGAATCTAGAATAAAAAGGACCCAAAGAGATAAAAGTTTATCTTGGCCGCCGACGGCGAGGAATAGGCCACCGACGTCGTATTTTTCCCGAGAGTATACAAATAAATTATAAAGGAGCCCACCGATGGCAAAATCGAGCCCGCCGACAGCGAGCCTTAATAGTTGGTCCATGTTCAAAAAGCTCGTCGACGGCGCCATCGAGCCCGCCGACGGAGAGAAGGTCGGTTAAAGTACAGATTCATCGAATATGGATTTCTTTTGAAGATGTGCTTAAGCAACCTTTGAAATATTTCTACCTCTTTAAAAAGAGATGAATTTAGGCTGAAAAGTGTGTCGTTAGTGTGTGTATAGGTGTGTCCAATGTTTCCTAGAGAGTCTAATAGTGAGTAAATGAGTTTAGTTGAATGTGGTGTACAGGAAGGAAGAGTCTGAGGAACTTCAAGGAGTCTGCTTAGGGAGAAAAATTGAGATAAGTTGTGTTTACTATTTTGTAACTTTGATTTTATATGAAATCCAAGTTTTGTGTTATTCTTCCTATGCATTCTGAGTAGTCTTCTCTGTCTTTCTCCTTGTTTTGAGATTTTGTGAAATGGAAAATTGAATTAGTTGTGCCATAAATAGTCAATAAAAATTGTGATAATCTTTTTTACTTAAATATTAATTTACTTTCAATCTGGCTAATTGATCTGTTAAATATGTTGATTTCACAACTAAAGTAAAGATTACATCTAAGATTTAGGGAGGTAAATTCCTTAAAAGGAGGGTGCAAATAAATAGGGAAATATTATTTATCGGGCATAGAATTGGAGATTTTAGAGTGACAGACTAAAATATTCAATTTGGTTCTATCGTTTGGGTGCTGAAGTGTAGATGTTAGCCCTCAGATGAGGAGAACGTGGGAGCTCCGAAGTGAGAGCCGGTATCCTCCCTGCCTAGCCGAAGATTCAGTAACCAAGCATAGGATTAGTCAATGTTCTTTATGCCTGGACCAAAGGGTAAAGAATGGGAATGCTCCTATTTGGCACAATATAATTCTAACTAATTTAATTATCCGTTCACTTAATTCTGTTAACAAGGGGAAAGATAGTTTTCTATATTGAACTTTCCATTCAACATTAGTAGTAGAATTTAGTATAATTGTTCTTTATTTACGTTTACTAGATAGTTATTTCAACTGTTGTAATTAGTTTGTAATATCTAAACTTCCCTGTGGGATCGATATCTAGGACTCCATTAGATCTCTGTATTACTTGAACGATACGTATACTTGCGTTGATAAAGGGTTACTATGCTATTATTGAATATTTATTTTTATTTTTACACTTTTTAACACTTATAAAGTTACGCATTGCACCCTGTCACTCTGCGACAGCTATCTCTTCTTTTCAAATAGTGTAGACTATCAAGGTTGATTTGTGGCAGAATCTAATGTCCCTATACGGTAATATCTATAGAATCATCGGGTGGACACAATTCTTTAGCGAGTTTAGCTAAAGCGTCCGCGTGGGTATTGTCTGCTCGAGAAATTCTATAGAATATTACACTTGGGATCTGCTCGAGCAGTTTCATCGTGTACCGGTGGTAGTCTTATAATCTCGGTTTTAGAATTTTGTAATATCCTGCCACTTGTTGAATGACGAGTTGTGAGTCGCCATAAATGGAAATGTCTATTATTTCCATTAGTATTGCTAATTCTAAACCGGTGATTAGAGCTTCATATTCTACTTCATTATTGGTATATGATTCTGACAAGTGATAGGAGAATCTTAGCATGGCCTGATCTGGAGTCACAAAGATTAAACAAATTCTTGCTTTGCTGAGTATCACTATCTGTTGTCCTTTATCTCTTCGGGCTGATGACGCTCCGTCGAAGTACATTTCCCAACATATGGCACTGGGTCTATCTATTTGTAGTATTTGTTTGTCTGGTAGTTCGTCGTTGAGCGGTGACCCAGCTGGCAGAGGGTACGCTGCAAGAAAATTTGTGAGAATCTACCCTTTGATAGCGTGAAGGGGCACAAAAGTTATGTCAAATTGCAATAATATCATCGATCACCGTGCTAAGCGTCCGGAAATTGTTGGTCGGGTAATCAAATATTGTAACGGGTTAACTTTCGAGATCATGTTGACCTTATGAGATAACATGTAGTGTCTAAGCTTTTGAACGGAGAAAACCAAAGCTAAACAATGTTTCTCAATAGGAGGATACTTTACTTCTGCTGGTATTAGATGTCAACTCAGGTAGTAGAGCGTGTTTTCTTTACCCTCATAATTGACCTAGGCAAGTAGTGTCCCGAGAGACTCGTCTAAAGCCACTGTATAAAGTATCAATGGTCTACCTGGGATAGGGGCTGCCAAAAAAAAGGTGTCATTAGATATCATTTAATATCTTTGAAAGCTCGTTGACACGGCTCTCCCCAAACAAATTTGACATCCTTTTGAAGTAATTTCGAAAAGAGGAGACACCTTCCATACAAATTAGATATGAAGTGTCTTAGATATGTCAATTTTCCTTACAAACAACGTAATTGTTTCAAGGTTCTTGGAGGAGGAATTTCTAATATCGCTTTAATCTTTTTCGGGTTGATTTTGATTCCCCGATGACGGACAAAAAATCCTAGAAATTTCCCAGAGGTAACATCGAAAGCACATTTTAAGGGATTCATCTTTAGATTGTATCTTCGTAACCATTCAAATACAATCCTCAAATCATTTAGGTGGTTTTCCTTTACTTTACTCTTAATGACCAAATCATCCATGTAGCTCTCCACTTTGTTGTGAATGAGGACATCGAAGATCTTCATCATTGTTCTTTGATATGTTGCTCCTGTCTTCTTCAATTTAAATGGCACACGGTGTAATAGTAAATCCCAATCAGATTTCTGAATGCTGTAAGCGTTGCATCTTTTGGAGCCATCTTGATTTGATTATACCCTGACGATCCATCCATGAAGGAGAAAATTTTGTGTGACGATGCAATATCCACCATTAATTCCGGTATTGGTAACGGGAATTCATCTATCTGATATGCTTTATTCAAATCCTGGAAGTCGACACACACTCAAATTTGTCCATTTTTCTTCTTTACTGGCACGACATTAGCTATCCATGTCGAATATTATTCTTCTTGGACAAAGTTAGCATTTATTAATTTCTTCACTTCTGTTGTAACTTGTTGTTTGATTTCGAAGTGCATTCTTCCAGAGCTTGCTTTACTGGTGTTGTATTTTGATCCACTCCTAGTCGGTGAACTGTAACCTCGGAAGATAGTCCAGGCATTTCGTTATAACTCCAAGCGAAGCAATCTTTGAATTCTGACAGTAACCTGACCAAGTCTATAGCCTCTTCAACAAACTTATGAAAGTACGTCGGGGTTGTTCCTCAGTCCCGACATTGATTTCTTTTAATTCGTCGACTGTAAATTTGATCACTTCATTGAATTTTGGCGGAGCCTCTTCTATTGTTTGATCTTCGTATTCATCTTCGTTGTCCAAGCAATCTTCTTCTAGCTGACTAGTAACAGCAATGCAAAATCCTGAGTCATCGACGGGTCCGACCGTACCTAACCCAAGACCTTCCTTTGAGTTAAGTTTCTCTCTTTTGGTATTTCATAATTTTTCAAATGATTGTAACTTATCTTTTTGCATTTGCTTTGGCACATATCCTTATTGAATTAACTTTTGTACACATGGTGAAAAATAACCAAAAGGTAATTCTATTAATTCATTAGAATCGTTTTCTTTGAGAATTACACAAGGTTCAGAAGTAGAAGGAGAAGCTTTATAAAACTTGATCGGTTTAAAACCATCATTATGGACTTCCTTGACTTCCATACTCTCGATATTTTGAGGATGGATCGGAGTTAGAGTCATGGCTTGCACATAATGATTAATATGATCATACGTTGATTCATATTCATCTCTTTCTGTGTCATCCGTAGAAATCTCAAACTGAGGCTTCCTTTGACTTATCATCATTGTTTATTTATCTTCTTTGATGCTTCCTTCTACTTCAATGCTGATCGGCGACTTCATCCGTTCAACAACCTGGTGAGTTCTTCCTTGACCACGTCCCTGGCCTCGACCACGGATGCGTGGGCTAAAAGATCCTTCACTAACTCGTTGAGAAAGAGTGGTGGGAGATCGTTGAACTGGAGCTGTATGGTACCGTTCTTGTAGTTCTTCTAAATCTTCTACTTTACTTGACACAGTTTCTCTTGAAAGTATTGTCTTCTTCTGGGAGCGTAGTAGGTGGCGTTTTCATGAATGCCTACTTTGTGCATTGAGGAAGGTTGTAAGTCTCCCTTAATGCAATGTTCTTGACCATTTTTGTCGTATTTGATGAACAAGTGAAGTGACGATGGGACCATATTGTACTCTTAAAGCCACGACCGACCAAGCAGGGTATTGAACGATGTATCTGCATCGATGACATGGAATTTTACAGTTGTTACTAGATTTTCAACTTTCATTTGTAGTGTTATAGATCCATGGGATCTTTCTCCTTTCTGATTGAATCCTCTTAGCATCATTTTATCCATAGACAGTTCTCGAGTGTCAATGTCCAAGTAGGCTAGTGTCCATAGACTCATTATGTTGAGCGACGCTCCATGATCTTCTAACACTCTGAAAAGTACGAACCTGAAGATGATGACGGAAATGTAGAGCGGAAGGTTGTGGTTGGCTGTACCGAGTAGCAAATCTTCATCGGTGAAGGTTACATTAGGTTGTTCTTTTAAAGTGCAAACTCCATCTGAGGATGTGCTAGCCAGTTGTGCTAAGAAAATATCCGGATCAAGTAGAACCTTGATCAGATTTTCTCTCATTTCCTTTGACAGGATCAGAGCATCGTAAATGCTCAATTTGGCTGGCAACTTCTTGAGATGAGCTAGACGTTGTAATCTGTTTGTTTGAATTTTCAGTTTCATCTCACACTTGTACTTGTTCCGTTGCTGGAGACACTTCTTCCTGAGTAATTGCTTGTTTTTCTTTATCCATTGGGGCTATCCTTGGCGGTAGCACCTTGCCACTCCTTAGATGTACTTCTGTTATTTCTACTTCTTCTGGACCCAGAGATCCTTCTATTATGGTATCTGGATCTTTTGTATCTGAAAAGTCTACGTTGATGCAAGTGGAGTTCCTTTGCATTCGAGGATTGGCTCCTCACTTCCGGTGCTGCGTAGCGGGTGTTGTCGATATCTTCTTTGTTTTTGTCAACATTCTCGTATGGAACAATCATGATTTGAGGATCATTTTGGGAATCGAAATCAAGGTTAGAGAGGTTTTGATTAGTTACGCATTACTAAAGATAGTAAGAACGTAGCCAACATCATTTCTATTATCATTATAAGACCCTGGAGGGGCATAAAGATAATGGTACAAAGTCAGGGATACAAGGGGTTTCACCCCAAATCCAAAACAACCAATCTAACAGGGCTAGCCTCTATCCTACCCTTCGCACTATCATCGTTAACTTTGTTCATGATCCTCTTCTTCCTCCATTCTTATCGCGGTGGCTTCCTTGGTGAAGCCCTCGTGTTGGACTGGGCTGACGGTAGGCTCCGGACAGCAGCTTTCTTTGGAGTAGATTGGATCTGATCCAGGACCTTCTTGAGCTCATTCCAAATTGTACTCCTTCCACCTTTGCCGGCATATGGATCAATCAAAGAGATTGGCTTGGCTGAAATCACATTATAGAACCTCTTTCAGGTACTTTCAAATACTCTTTTTGTATTGTTATATTTCCTTCTTTGTATTTACACTCGAGCCAATCCTTGAAACTCAAGCAGCCTTCAATGGTGTGTCCGAGCATCCTGTGGTAGGGGCAGAAGTTGGGCTGGTCCTTCTTGTCCACCTCTTCCGGCTTCTTCAGCTCGGGCAATCTGAACTCAGGCTTCTTCATTAGATTCCTGAACATCTTTGCTACAGCGTCATCTTTGAAGGAGTAGTTTCTGCGCAACCGTTCTGACATTGTTGGACCCTATCGTTCATCTATCCTATATGACCTCTACTACTGACCAAGCTGACTGCTCTGTTGTGCACATGGTTGGCCATACTACTGAGGATGACTGTACTGAGGTGACCGATTATGCAGCTACTCAGACTGAATCGTCATTGGCTGCTTTCCTTTGTCGACCGTTGCCACTATTCGGACCTCTTCTCGTATGTCTTTGTTGGTTTCATTTTCTCTGTCTTTTCTGCAGGCTTCATATTCTTAACTTCTTCTTGTAAGCTGCTGGCTTTACTGAGTAGCTTCTCAAAGGACTTGATGGTGAGACCCTTAAGCATGAAAGTCACCGGATCATGGATACTCTTGAGTAGTATCTCGATCGCGTGCTGTTCTTGTAGGTGAGGTTTGTATTTTATGCTAAAGTTGATCCATCTAAGAATGTAGTCGACCAAGGACACGTCGGGCTTCTACCGCTCCACCACGAGATCTCCTATAGTGACATGATGTCGGGCACCGGTAAATCTTTTCAAGAACATGTTTTTCATTTCTGCAAAAGTCTTTATTGATCCATTAGCAAGCTCGGCATACAAATCGAAGGCTATTCCTAACAGGTTGCTAACAAACAGACGGAACAACAAAGCTTCACATCCCCTTGTGTCGCAACAACTGGCTCTGAAGTGTGCTATGTGCCAATGAGGATTTCTTGTCCCGTCGAACGTCTTGAAAGTCATGGGCACGAAGCCTTTAGGGTAAGGAACGTCATCAAACTCTTTCGGGTAGGGTCTACCATTTGAAACTGATGCACCACCTTTGGATTGAGCCAAGGCCTCCCGAACTTGTTGTTCGACCATCTGTTTAATGTCCTTTTCCAGCGGGTTTGGATTTGGATCTCTTCTTGGTGGCTCGACTTCATTGGTTGAAGTGATTTCTCTTCTTTCATCGGCAATATGTATAATCTCAGGCTGATGATGCACCAAAAATATATACTGTTTTTGCTATATAATTTTACCCATTTTTAGTGATATTGCACTTTAAAGAAAGGTATTTTTCATGATTTGTTGCAGGTATGATAATTTTAGGTGATTGGAGTGAAAAAAGCAAAAAAGAAACGAATTTGGAGTGAAAAGGAGAAAATGGAGGAAAACAGCTTCTGGCGCCACCGGCGCCATTTTTCTGAGAGCTCCAGAATTTGTTCGGGCAATAGAGCGCTGGCGGCGCCCACTGGCGATGCCCAATGTCGGTGCAGTTCAAATTTGAAGAGTTTTGGTGACTTTTTGAAGGTATGCTTAAGGAAAATCCTGGGATTTCGCTTCTAACTTATAAGTAACTATTTTTGGATGAAAAATAGTGTGTTCTGGAGTTCTAGTGTGGTTCTAAAGAGGGAGAGTGTGTGTTGAGTGTTAGCGTTTAGAAGAGTGAGTGTAGAAGTGAGAATTTAAGAGGGATTCTTCTCTAAGAAGTGAAGGAGAAGGAGTAAAGTGGGTGATTGCTTCTTCCTTTCCATTCTAAAGAGGGAATTGAGTGTTGCAAAGAAGAGAGAAAAGGATTCAAAGGAACTTCAAGAGATATGCATTGGGGAAGAGAAAGAGATAAGTTGTATTTACTTTTGTGGTTTGTATGACTTTTCTTTTATATATAAAATCCATGTTTTATTGTGTCTTCTCCATGAATTCTAAGTAGTCTCCTTTGTCTTTCATCTTGCATAGAGATGTGATGATGTGATGATGTGGATTTGAAGTGCTTTTAAAGTAATGAAGAAATTGCGATGGTTTTTCATTTCAAACTTAATTTACTTTTCAATCTGGCCAATTGAATTGTTAAAATCTATTGTTAAACATTAACACTGAAAGGATTTAGCGTCCTACAACAATAATGAAGAATCCATTCAATGTTCATGGATGAGTTGCATAGTTCATGGGAATTGAGTGCAAATAAATAGAGAAATGTGTTTTGATGGACTTAAAATTAGAGGTTTCAAGGTGACAGGCTGGGATCCCCAATTTGGTCCTAAGACTAGTAACTAAACTCAAAGGTCTTTCAGGTGAAGGGTGAGTGGGAGCTCCGTAGTGACAACCGGTATCCTCCCAGCCTAGGCTTAGATTTAGCAATTAAACTTAGGATATGTCAATGTTCTTTTCATGCTTGGAAAAGGGGGTACTCTTTTGAGGGTAAAGAAACATTTATGCTCCTATTTGGCACAATAAAATAAAAAAAAATCATTCTATATCATTTACACGTCATATACTCGTTGCAAGAGGAAAGATACTTCTCATATATATCAAAACCTTTCAAAAACCAAGCTCAGTGTGAGTCTGTTAGTTAATTTTGTTTTAAAGATATTAGAAGTAATTGTAGTTTGTCTAATTGTTACTATTTTCTGCATCTTGTTAGTACAAGTGAACATTAAACTTTAATTGCAATTTGAGTATTGGATTTCAGTATTACATTATCTATTGTAAGAATCGTGCCTTCCCTGTGGGATCGATAACCAGGAATCCATTAGAGCCCTGTATTACTTGATATGATACGTATACTTGCGTTGAATGTTTGGACTTTATAAAAGTAATATTAAATATATAAATATGAGTTCATAAGTTCTTGCAATATAAAAAGTCCACCCGCCGCATTAAGTTTTTGGCGTCGTTGTCGGGGAAGGTATAAACGGTATCTATTGATAATATAGTAACTGAAAACATTTACTTTGTAGTGTGTAATTATGTGTTTGTTTACTTTTTATAGTATTTTTATGATTTTATATGCATAGTAGTGGATCTATAGGTTTAGTACCTTATGATTCGGAGTTAGATCGTACTATTAAAAAAATTAGAAAACAACAAAAACAAACTAAAAATCCTTACGAAAAGGTGAATAATTAAAATAATCAGAGAAATGATATTAGAAATTTGCCAAGACCATTAAGAGATTATGCTAACCCAACAACAGATGAAATTCATGTGACTATTCAAAATCCTGATCTTGTCGCTAATTCATTTGAACTTAAACCTGTTATTATCCAAATGGTACAAAATAATCAATTTGGAGGAACACCTAACGAGGATCCAAATTTACATCTCGCTAGTTTTCTAGAACTGTGTGCTACTTTTAAAGATGGCGGAGTGTCGAATGATGCTATCAGACTTACACTTTTTCCTTTTTTGTTAAGGGATAAAGCTAAGGCGTGGTTAAAATCATTAGCACCTGGATCTATTAGGACTTTGGGAGAACTGTCTCAAAAGTTTCTATCAAAATACTTCCTTCCATCAAAGACTGCTAAGCTAAGAAATGATATCACGTCTTTTGGTCAATTTGAAGGGGAATCAATATATGAAGCTTGGGAAAGATTTAAAGATCTTCATAGGAAGTGCCCACATCATGCCTTACCAGACTGATTAATAATTCAAACATTTTACAATGGATAAGTAGGATCATTGAGATCAATTATAGATGATGCTTCTGGTGGATCGTTAATGTCAATACCTTTTGATGAACCATACGCATTAATTGAAGAAATGGCTACAAATAATTTTCAATGGCCCTCTGAACGGGTGAATCCTAAGAGATTAGCTAGTGTTCATGATTCAGATATGATGAATATGAAAATTTCTCAAATTGCAGCCTTTTTCTAAGAAAATAGATCAATATGGAATGAATTATCCTCAACCACCCCAAGTGTTAGAGGAAAATTCATTTGGACAGATAACAAAATCTCAAACACCTTATGAGACCTTGAATTCTATTAATAGACCTAACAATCCTTATTCGAATTATTATAATCCTGGTTGGAAAAATCACCTAAATTTCAACTGGAATAATAATAATGTCAATGTTAACTCACATTGGGGAACAGTTCCATAAATCTAGTTGGAATTCGAACAATTAAGGAAATACTAATTTTAGACCCTCTCATCCTCCTGGATTCAATAGTAACCCACAATTTAAGAATAAGAAGTTGTCTACTGAAGAAATAATTTTGAATATGGGAAATCAATTACAAGCTCATGGTGCTGCAATGAAAAATATTGAAAATCAATTGGGGCATATTTTCACTGCACTTAATAATAGACCTTATGGAACACTTCTAAGCAATGTTGAGATCAATCCAAAAGATCAAAACAAGGAACAACTTAAGATTATTCAATTAGGGAGTGGAAAGGAATTGGAGGCAAGAGTAAAAAAAGAAGTTGAAATAGAAAAGGAGAAGGTGGATATTGAAAAAGGTTCAAACAAGATTTATCCAGACTTGGAATATCCTCTTGAACCAATGAATATTAATGTTGAAAAACCACCACCTCCATTTCCTCAAAGATTAAAGAAACAAAACAGGGATAAAAGATTTGGAAAATTTTTGGAGATCCTCAAGAAATTAACGATAAATATTCCTTTTGTTGAAGCATTAGAACAGATGCTTGACTATGCTAAGTTTATGAAGGATATTCTTAAAAAGAAAAGAAATTTCACAGATCATGAAACTGTTGCACTTAGCGAAGAGTATAGTGCAATTATTCAGAGGAAGCTTACGGAAAAACTTAGATTAGTAACTAAACTCGAAGGTTAGCCTTCAGGTGAAGGGTGAGTGGGAGCTCCGTAGTGACAGCCGGTATCCTCCCAGCCTAGCCTTAGATTTAGCGACTAAACTTAGGATATGTCAATGTTATTTTCATGTTTGGAAGAGGGGGTACACTTTTGAGGGTAAAGAAACATTCATGCTCCTATTTGGCACAATAAAATAAAATAAAATCATTCTATATCTGATCCAAGAAAAAAATATCTATTTTTATGCCTTAATTTTTATTAAATTTTAAGGATATTTTATTTTAATGAAAGGTATTTTTGTTTTTTTGGATGTAGGTGATACAAAAATGTTCAAGAAGGAGAAAAATATGAAAAAGGAGCAAAAAGGAGCAAAAAGGAGCAAAAATAGAGCCAAAATGCAAAATTTTTGAAATTATTGGCCTGGCGCCTAGGCGCCAGAGTCCGGCGCCTGAGCGCCAGCTCGATACAGAAAACTGTTAGTTTTTAACGACTTTTTGAGCGGTTATTTTGACGGTGTGAGTAGTTATTAGACCTTCTAAAAGACTGGCAGTTGTTCCTGGTTTATAGGACATGTGATATAATGTATTTGGACGCTTCAAAACGGTTTTATTCGCGAAGAGGTGTGATCCAAAGTGAAGAGGTACGAATAACTGGACGCGGTGTCCGGCGCCTAGGCGCCAGATTCCGGCGCCTAAGCGCCAGACACACCTTCTAGAAGATTCATTGAATGTTGACACATTTTGAAGAGGTGCCTTAAGGCAACCCTTAAAGCCTATAAATAGGAGGGTATTTCTTCAGAGAAAAACGCCCCGTCTACCCCTCCCTATCTAGAGTTTTATCTAGAGAGAGAATTAGAGAGATCATATTAGGGCCACCTTTTACTTTCCTTCATAAATTAGTGAGTTTATTTTAGAGTTTGAAAGAGTTAGTGCATCTGTAGTTCACTACGCTGTGGAGTCAGTAGGAATCAGAAGTTCAGTAGGAGAAACATCTAAGATAAGTATTTTTATTTTGATTCAAAGTTTATTTATTATGTTTTGTTATTTAATTTCAATGTGTTCTGAGTAGTTACTTTACTTTCTCCTTTCAATTATGAAAAGATAAATAAGATAATACAAAATTCATTGGAGAATTAAAAATCATATATTTTCAAAACATTGTGATGATATTAATACCGGTTCTTAATTTACTATTTAAATTGGCCATTTAAATTGTTAAAACCTGTTGAAGAGTTTTGAGACCTAGAAGGAGATGAATTCTTAACTTGTAGATATCACATGAATCCTTGGGTAGTCGAAGGCCTTGTGCGGGTTATTCAAGGTGAAGTGCAAATAAATATGAAGATATTATATAATAGGCGTAGAATTGATAAACTTTTAGAGTGACAGACTAAATTCTTGTGATTTGGTTTATAGAAAAGGAAAGGGTCACTAGTAGGGCCGACCATAGTCACCCTTGGACATCTAGTAGTGTGAGCCTAAACTAACCCATTCTACTAATAATACATCCGGACCTGATCTATAGGCTAGCCAATGTTCTTTGCACCTGGATAAAAGGGTAAAGAATATGAATGCTTCTATTTAGCACAATACCATTAATTTATATTCTCCACGAATATTATCATTATCTTAGAAATTCTTGGATTAATTGAAAGGGAGAAAGTTGCTTTCTTATTGCTATTTACATCAATTATTTTATTCATGCTTTATTATTGCATCTAGTAATTAAAAATTATAAAAGAAATACTTTAAAATAAAAATATTTATAAATTTACAACTCTCTCCTCGTAGGATCAATATTGGGGTCTTTGTTTCAAAGCCCTATATTACTTGAAACGATACGTATACTTGCGTAGAACCCCTAGTGTGTAAAATATTTTCTATAAAATTATATTTATATACACTAGTCGCTATTATTATTTATAACATATATTTTTGAAAGCATTAATTAGTACGTTGATCTTCAGAGGACTTCGGGTCAAGTTTTTGGCACCGTTGCTGGGAAGAAGCATATATTTATATCGGGTCAATATCATTCACACATCATATACTCGTTGCAAGAGGAAAGATACTTTTCATATATATCAATACCTTTCAAATAACAAGCTTAGCGTGTGTCTGTTATTTAATTCTATTTTAAAGATATTAGAATTAATTATAGTTTGTTTAATTGTTACTGTTTTTTGCATCTTATTAATAGAAGTAAACATTAAACTTTAATTGTAATTTAAGTATTAGATTTCATTATTACATTATCTATTGTAAGAATCATGCCTTCCCTATGGGATCGATAACCAGGACTCCATTAGAGCCATGTATTACTTGATACGATACATATACTTGCGTTGAATGTTTGGACTTTATAAAATCATTATTAAATATATAAATCTGAGTTCATAAGTTCTTGCAATATAAAAAGTCCGCCCGCCGCATCAGCTGGTTAATCTCTAGAGATGGTGTTGGTCATGGCTGTGACTGTCCGTGGAGTGTAGCCATGGCGGTCATGGCGGCGGTCATCTCCTCTATTCTCTTCTCGAAACGGCTAATATGTTCATCTTTTGTCAGGACGGTCCTCCGCAGCTCATCTGTAGTGTTCTCATCACTTAGTGCTTCGCGCGCAGATGATGTGGACCGAGTTTCGACCATATTTATTTCCATTAATTTTTCATCCATGTAATCTGACAGGAAGTAATCCTCGTTATCGATATCCAACCCTTGCTGTTTGGCTAACTCAGAAATTTCTTCCCGGAGCTTTCGAACTCTATCATCAACTGATTTCTTCTTAGTCAGCTTTAAATCTTTAGGTTTTCCTGTGCTATCACTCTTGTCTGCAACTGATTCTGAAGCAATGGCGGCAGTGGCAATGGGAACATCAGACTCATTATCCATTTTGCGGTCAGCAAACCTTCCAGAATGTACAGGTACAACACCTCTCGGTAACCACACTTTCCTCTTAAATGTCGATGTCTCGAGAAGAGGTGTCTTGGTGAGGACATTGGGGTGACGAGGGAAAGTGTGCTCCCTAATGTGTAGACCATGTACGGAGGAGAATACTCCTATCTTACTCTTTCTCTTTCGAGGTTTCTCATGATCATCGGCAGTTGGTACTCTCGGACCTAGCTGGGACTTGACTGACTTGCTTATAGTAGCATCATCTGTAGCAGCTGTATCAACACATTTCCCCAAATGTTCTTTGATAGAAACTCGGACGAGTCTTTCCATTTCAAGAATTTTATCCTTGCTTTTGGACGATATTGCACATCCCATCCTCTTGAGAAGTTTGGCGACGGAACAACCCTCTAATTTAGATAACCTTTATAGAAGGGTGTGAGCAGGGATGATAGGTGTGGGAATTCCCCTCACCTTATCACGACCATGTGGTGCTGGAAGTGTAGCTGCAATCTTAAGGAGACTTTCATTTCCAGTAGTGCCAGCTAACGGGTGGAACCTGCTACCTTAAAGAAGAGGAGAGGTATCTGGTAAACCGAGTTCCTCCTGTCGAGGAATCTCATCGATTACTGGCAGATTTGCGACTTGTGTTCTAGCAGCCCTGCGAATCTTGTGATTGCGGTTTATTTTTTGAGACTTGGTTGGCAGGGGAGGCCTAGAACTTAAGCCTATCTCGAAGACTAATGATGGGGCAAGAAAGGCATCTTCAGAATCACCTTCATGCAAGATTTCTTTCCCTTTAGCAGATGGGAAAGTAGGTGCAGTGACGGCGAAGCTGGTGGAAGTAGAGGAAACAACTCTCCTTAGCACGGAGATATCTGACCTGACGGGGACAGTGGTTACTTTTACCTTATTAGTAGAAGGGAAATCTTCGTGCGAGTTCAGATCGAACTTAACGGACGGTTCTTGAATTTCAGGAGTGGCAACTTTCACGACCACGAACGAGGCTTTTCTGAGTACGACTTCAAACTCATTAAAATCGATTCTGAACTGAATCATCGGTGCTGCAAGACGGGCTTCACGAGAGCTAGGTAAGTTGCAAGAGAAAGTCATTGTAGGGGTTGACATCTTTAATTGTCAGGAGAAGCATTTTGAAAGTTAGTGAGGGCCAAAAACCTTGACATCATAATGCAAACACTACGAAAAAGGTTGTTCTGTGGACTAGAAAATTTTCATTTTATTATCTTTTTATTTCATTATTTAGATTTTTCACGTATTGGTTAAAAGGAGTTTTTAAGGTTTAAAGAAGAGTGGGTCAATCTGTCGAAGACAAGATTGAACCCAAAAGACATAGAAAAGAGGTGAAGCATGCGATCCTATCGGAGGTCCCCTTCACAGCCCAGATTGACCTAGCAAGATTTACTCGCTGACACACCTATTGCGGGTCCGACCCCACAAGATCAAAAGGAAAATCTAGGGACACCTGAACCCTTCTGTTTAGGAGTGACTAAACAGACGGTCCTAAAATCCATAAGAGTTGATCACACTTTCCCAAGAAAGAAATGGGTGAAGTATGTCAACAGAAAAATGTTAATCTAGCTCATGAAGGACATGAGCACATTACTGATATTAGAATATAGTATTTCCTGATCTTAATGAAGAGAGAAACTCCTCCTCAGTGGAGTCGCCAGAAAACTGTCAGCCGTTTTAAAATTCCTTTGTTTCGTTTGAAAATATGTTTTTGTGGGTGTTTTATTTTGAAAAGGGTTTTAATTTTCTAAAATGGGAATTTGCTTTAATTTAATATATATATGTATATATATATGAATTTTGAAATTAATATTTTTATCTTTAAAAAATATGAAATCAAACCGATCTCATATAAATAATAGTTTAAATAATCAAGCATTTCATCGCAAGACATGTATTTATCCCGAAGAATAAGTACAAGGCTTATGGTGAAGCTTGATCAAATAAACTAAAGAATTTATGACATCCTTTTGATCTGTGAACCATTTTTTACCGATAATTTCCTCTACCTAATATGAAAGAATTAGATATGGTCTATATTAATCTTGGGTCTTTAAGTTTCCTATAAGGGCAAGCTCCTATAGTTAATTATATCTTAGATAACCGAAGTCACCTAAGAAAACTCTTGATATAGATCAGAAAATATTTATATTCATGACTTCCAAATGTAAGGTTTTCAAAGAAAATGTGATAATCGGAAGTTTAATAGGTGAATGGCTCAAGTTTTGGAACATTTCATTTTACCGGAATCCAAAGGAGAGAAGGCTAGGGGAAGGACATAGATTCAAGGAGGAAACCCGATGTCATCCCAAGCTATCCTATGATTTGGCTTTAAATCTTGGAAATGAATTTATTTAAATTTTAATCCTGCAAATTAATTATAGGATTACATTTGCATAATATCTTATTATACACAACAACCTGGAAGATGAGAGGATTTATGTCGTATCGGACAACAACCTCAGAATCCTAAAAAGAATTAGGGCTTATATTGCACAGCAGGGCTGTGCAAAGGCCTAAGTAAAAGGTGAGGATTTATGCTGCACTAGGCAAGCTACCTCGAAGTCCTATGGCTTGTTGTTTAAACTAGGGAATGGTTTTGCTGGTTTATACAAGTTTTACTGTTGAAGATGGTCATGCTGCCCACTGCACGTGCTCCAAGCTCATTGCCGTAGCAGGTTTATTTTAATGAAGTGTCAATTGAGGAGAAGAGAGAGGTGTCATGTTTTAGAAATATTTGGATGGGAGTGTCTTAATATTTTATTAGGGGAATATTAAAGTTAATTAGAGCAATATCGGTTAAGATCTCACGGTTCCATCATCTCAGCACCGCTATTTTCATCGGATTTACTTAGTCTAAATGAATTTACTAAACTCAACTTAATGAGTTCCGTACTATCATTTAGACAGTGAAAAACCCTGTTAGCAACATGTGGGTTACCTCCTCCAAGGAATTCCTGATCATCCAACGAGACATTTTAATTTAATTATAATTTTGATTTTTATTGTTTTGTTTGTGATTAAATTTTAAATTGTTTTATATTTTGAATGTTGTGGGGGTGAATTTTATCTTGTCTTGATTTTTTTAATTTAGTTTTGGTTTTGGTTTTTTGACTGTCCTAAAGGTTTCAGTTTTCATGCAGGGAGACATTGTTGTTTATCATGCAATTTGTAAGAAAAAGTAAAGTGCGGTAAAGAAAACATGGGAAAAGAAAGTGTTGTAACTTATAAAAGTGTACCTGGCGAGCCTTCTCGTTCCTCCACCTGAAACTTTAGTATTCTTTGCATTAAACATTTATGTTTGCAGGGAAGAAACACCTTATAAATATGTTCTTCACAGACCTACCAAGTCTTAGGTCATAACCCGGCGGGTCCTATTCATTTATGAGATATTTTCATTTAGTAAATATAATAAATACAATAGTCCTGCAAGGTGCCAGAAGACTTGTGAAACGGTCCAGGAGAAACCCAGATATTTCACAATACTTTTGAACTTCCTTGAGGTCCTTTTGGATTTAGTATAATTATTAAATCATTTATCCCTTTCATAACCTTATGCTCAGTGAGTTGGTGTTTAAATTATTTCTAAGAGTAGGGTAATTCATCGTTTACCATTTAGCTTAAGAATTATGGGGGTGAAGACCCCAAAGGACTAATTAAAATTATTAGGGTACTTAGTCAAATTTTGATTTGGGGCCTGTAGTGTTTTCAGGCATTTAGAATTTAACTGTGTTTGCTTTTCTAAACTTCTTTTAGCAAGATTGATTAAACCTAGCTCACTACCAAGCCCTTAAAATTTTGATGGGTACATTTGTAATTCTCTCTTTTTTAGAGAAAAGTTAAATGAGTTTAATTGATCTTTATCAAAATATTGGGTTATCATTTAATATATCAAATAGGGGTGTAAGTTAGTGGATTATTAACCTCCAAGATTAACCCCTAACCATAAGGATCATTTTGTTTAATTATCTTCCAAATTAAAATTAATTAGGAAAATCCAAACATTTAATTTTGATATGACAAAATTGAAGTTGGTTTCTATCATTTATCCCATTAATGTCTCAAACATCCAAACATATTATTTAGTATCATTAATGGCATATTTTACCCTTTGATTAAGCTTAAATATTAATTAAGGCTAAAAACCCTTAAAATTACAACTTTGCCCTTGGGGCCTTATCACTTCATAATTCCTTAAATTCAATTTAAATGACTTTGGAATTTTCATGTTACCTCACTAATGTGTTAATTAAAACATCAGAGGAGAAAATGTGATTTTTCAAATTTTAATTTAATTTATATATTTATTTTAATGCAAAACTATAGTTTTTAGTGAAAATTCAATAACTTTCAAAACAAAATATTTTACTTTGAAATTGTTACTAGAGGTAAACCTAGACCAGTGGACCACTTGGAACAAATTTCATGATTTTTTCAAGTTTATTTAAATTATTAGAATTATTGCAATTTTCTGGGTTTTAATTAATTATAAAATATTTTACAAGTTAAATATTCAATTTTATATTTTTTAAAGATCTCTCTGAGGTTATGGAACCCAGAGAAACAAATTTCATTTTTTTCTGATTTTTATTTTAATTTTTAGAGTTATTTTAGTACAAAATTAAGGAAAAACATTTTTTAGCCTTTTAAAAATTCATTTAAGCCTTTAAAAAAAATTAAGATCTTAATTTTGAAGCTTAGGAAAATTATGGGGATGGTTCCTAAGTGATAAGGAGACCAAAAGTAACAATTTGGTGGTTTTCAATATTTTTGTGATTTTTTACATTTTTAATTATTTAAATATTAAAATATCATTTAAAATGAAAATTTTATAAAAATTCTAATTTTATTTTTTGAAAATTCTTCTGATCACAGAGAACTCCCAAAATTAATTTTATGATTTTTTAGTGGTATTTTAATTATTAAAATTCATTTAAGTGCTAAAAATATCATTGGACTTAGGAAAATCATTTAACTATTAAATTAATTCCAAATGACTTCAAAATTTTTAGGTGAGTTCCTCTGTCTCTGAAGCACAGTGGAGAATCATTTTTAGGTTATTTTGATTTTTGGTTTGTCTTAATTAATTAAGAGTTTGTTTTAGGTCAAGTTGATGATTAGTGCACATCTTAGTGATTTAGGCCATGAAATAATTATCCTAGGGTCTTCTGATCATAAGAGAACTGCCAAAATTTACATTGTATTTTTTTTATTATTATTTTAATTATTATAATTTTTATACCAAAATAGACACAATAACTTGAAAAATAGAGATCTCGTCATTGAGATGCCCCCTGACTTTGGAAAAATCAAGGAAGATCCATTATGACACATAGAACAAGACCTCCAAAGCTCAAGCCATGGTAAAATGTATGGGTCAGTGGAGATTTAAAAGACTGAAATCAGTATTTAAATCATTAAAAATAAAATATACATCAAAAATATTTCAAACTATTTCCACCTTATTCTCCTTTATTCACTGAACAAGAAGGTATTTTTCTTTTATTTTTCTGATTTTTTTAGGCCAAGATATGGATTTTTAAAGTTCTGGTAATTTAAATAATTCAGAAAATAGGGATTTTTCTACTTAACCACGCGGCGCTGACTGGATCCTCAGAAGCTGCTAAAGACCACACGTCACTCCGTCATTTGACACTGTCATCTAACTGGGATGCCACGCGGTAGCGCTTTATGTTCCCGATCTCCGTTCGACTCCATCCTGGTCGTCCGATCATTACACGTGTGATCTGACGGTTCTCCTTCATCGTCTTTGACGGGTTCATCCCGAGAGCCGTCCACACTAAAACCCAAATATCTCAGCCAAGACTCAACCAAATCACTTCGGTTTGATCCTATGGACTCGTCTAAGCATAGCGAACATATCCATACAGATAATCACAGTTTAAATTAACCCTAATTACATGGAGAATCTAGAGAAGCTCGGGAAGAAGGAGGAGGAAATACCTTGGCTCTGAGAAGTGAAGCTTCAATCATAGATGCTCTATGACCCAAGAGAAAAATGTCAAGATTTTCATGCTTATATTTCACTAATTTTGATGATGTTACACTTTAAAGAAAGGTATTTTTGGTGTTTTTATACATGTATGAAGAATTAAAGACAAAGGAACAAAAATATGCAAAAATGAGCGGATTTGGAGCAAAAAAGACAAAATTATGCAAATTTGACCTAGGCCACCGACGGTGTGATTTTTCCGAGAGTTCAGAATTAATTACAAGGGAAGTCGCCGACGGCACGGATCGAGGCCGCCGACGGTGGGGTCAGTTCAAGGGCATAGTTTCTAGAAGGCCACCGACGGCGCCTCAAGGCTGCCGATGGTGGGGACAGCGGTTTGTTCCAAAAATACATCAAATGTGGACGATTCTCGAAGGAGTGCCTTTGTAACCCTTGGAGACTCTTCCACAACTTTAAAAGGAACGAATTTAAGTCGAAAAAGGGCTCTTCTTCCGGTCTCTAAAGTGATTGTAAGTGAGTCAATAGTGTAAAGAGAGTCATTTAGTGAGTGTAATTTGGTGAGTCGTGAGTTCAAATAGAAAAATTGTGAGGAATTCTTCGAGGAATTGCAAGAGTAGAAGGGAAGTGAGAGTACACTTCCACATTGACGTTTCAAAGGAGAATTTCCAAGGAGAACATCCAGAGGAACTTCGAGGATTTTTCTTAGGGAGGAGTTTGATATAAGTAGTATTTAATTGTCTTTAGTGTGTAAAACTCTATTTTATTTTATGAAATCTAAGTTTTATTGCATCCTCTTCATGAATTCTGAGTAGTTGTTCTTTCTTTCTCCTGGTTTTGATGTTTTTTGTGAAATGACTATATAATTAGTATATTAAATAAATTATAAAAGAAGTTGAGATGATATTATACCTATACGTAATTTACTATACGAATTGGCCATTTGTATTGTTAAAATCAGTGAAGAATTCTTACGACCTGACTGTGGCCTAAGGATTTTTAACTTGTATGTATCACAATTTTCTTTGAAAGGTAGATTGAGTAAATCCTCGCAAGGAGAAGTGCAAATAAATAGGGAAATAATATTATCGGGCTTAGAATTGGAGATTTTAGAGTGACAGACTAAAATCCTCAATTTGTTCCTATCGTTTGGGTGCTGATGTATAGATGTTAGCCCTCAGGTGAGGGGAACGTGGGAGCTCTGAAGTGAGAGTCGGTATCCTCCCAGCCTAGCTGCAAAATTAGTAACCCAAGCATAGGATTAGTCAATGTTCTTTATGTCTGGACCAAAGGGTAAAGAATAGGTATGCTCTTATTTAGCACAACACATTAAAAACTAATTATAATCATCATTTCACTTAAATATCTTAACAAAGGAGAAAGATTCTTGTTATTATCTATATTTGAACTTAACTCTAGTAGCAGTAGTAGTATTAGTAAGTTGTTAGTAAAATTAGTCTTTAATATTAGTTTAGTATTACTATCGAGTTCATATTAGTGACAGATAAGCATTTCAATTTAGTTGTAATTCTGAATTGATTTTTATAATCCTAAGTCCGTAGGCTTTAATACATTCCCTGTGGGATAGATACCCAGGACTCCATTAGAGCCCTGTATTACTTGAACGATACGTATACTTGCGTTTGAAAGTACTCCGCGATTAAAAGATTAAAATATTTAAGTGTTACTAAAGTGAATTCGAATTGGATAAAAGCGCGGGGTGGTTCAAGTTATTAGCACCTTTGTCAGGGAAAGATAGAATTGTTATAGAAATATAACATAATTAGAGTAACGGACAACAATTTAGGACTATTAGAAAACCTTTTTAGAATTACAACTTATTTAGTTAATGATCCCCAACAATTTATGTGCACCAAAAACTTGGTCAGTCGTTAAATATATGTGCTGATGATTTAGATATGAAAATTATGATTTTATAATATGGGATACTACGCAAGTATACGTATCGTTTATAAAGTAATATAGGACTTTCTAATTAAGCCCCGAGATATCGAACCCACAGGGAAAGTGATAAATCTTTAAAGAAATAAGAAAATTATTTTTTTACTTTTTTAATTGACTTTTGAAAGTATTTTTTGATTTTGAAAAGTTTACTAGTTGATTTCACTCTTTAAATTTCTTATAAAAATCAAATAAGAAATTAAAATGATAATAACTGTAAACAAGGTATAAAAAAATATTATTGACTAAAATTGGTATGAAAAACACTATTAACTAGAATATATTTTTCTTTCTTTTATAAAGTAGTAATAATTATGAAAGTATTGTTGTGGAAGTATTTAAATTTGTTGTGAAAAATAGAAGCAAATAAATTCTTTACTCTTACTTGGTTCTATAAAGAACATTGGTTAATTTGAAATTTTATCATTTTGAACATGGTTAGGCAGGGAAGATACCAGCTCTCACTCTAGAGTTCTCTCGATTCCCTCCACCTGGGGGCTAACTTCTCATAACAAAATTCAAAACTTCAAACCAAATTATGGGCTTTTAGCCTGTCACACTAAAAAAATCCTCTAATTTTACTCCTCTTATTAAAATATCTTCTAATATATTACATTCAATTATATGAACTATAATTTTCACCCATATAATTGCATGTGATTCTTTCTAACTTTTATGAGACAATATCGCATTAGTTCTTACATAATCTCACCACAAATTTTACATCTTAACAGTCTAAATTAAGAATTAAATAAAGTTTATAGAATCAATCTTCACAACTTCTTCCAACTTTAAACACATATACATTCCACAACAAATTTTCATGAATTACTTACTTCTTCATTTAAGAAAGAAAAAGATAAAGTAAACTACTCAGAATGCATTGAGAAAATACAAAAACACATTGATTTGAAATTAAAAACCATAATAAAAACAACAAACAAAAACAAGTATTAATTAAAAACTAAATGTAAGAATAAAAGTAAACACTTATTTGAAAATCCTCTTCACAAGACTCAGGAAGTTCCTATGAAACTTTGACTCTTCACTAAACTACTCCTCAGAGCAAGTCTCCCAACTCCGATGAATCAGAATACAGACTTCAGACTTCAATAAAAACTAAACTAAACTAAAGGAAAGAAAAGTAGTGGAAATAAGAAGGCTTCAATCCTACCCTTTTCTCTTTTCTACTCTCTACTCCTACTCCTAATTAAAACTAAAATAAAAACTCTGTAAAAATGCAATGGAAGAACCCTTCAAAATGCAAAGGAAGAGCTTTTTTATACTCTCTACTCCTACTCCTAATGAAAATACTCTTCAAATGCAAAGGAAGTGCCCTTAATTTTTCCTAAGACTCTCTTTAAATATTAAACCAAAAGGTGTCTTGGTGTCTTTTCAAAATGTGTCCAGATTCGATGTATCCACCAAAGAATGCACCCCTTCATTCAAACTTGTCGCCAAAAGAAGTTATGGAAGTTATCACCAAGAGTTACATCCCATCCCCTTTGAAAATGGCGTCAAATTCAAATTAAAATCAATTTTTAACTGTGGCGGCTAAGCGCCGGCCCAGCAGCGCTTAGCCGCCAGTGCCCAAATTTTCATTTTTCATTTTTTTGCTCCAAATTTGATCCAATCTTGCTCCTCTTATCATATTCACTCATTTTCATCATACCTGTAAGAAAAACACAAAATACCTTCCATTAAAGTGCAATATCATAAAAAAATAGGTATTAAAATGTGCATAAAAAATACTATATAATTTAGGTGTATCAAAACCCCCCAAACATAAAATGTTACTTGTCTTCAAGTGATAGTTAATCTCATAGAAAATTTTAACATGCAAATTATGTAATGGGTTTCTTAGGAAGATAACAAAATTTTGTTCTAGAAATAGAATAGTCCAATTTGGAAAAAAAATTTAGTAATTAAGACCAACTTAAATTTTAGAAAGTTCTTAAGGAAAGAAAAATGACAAATATAAGTCTCTATCTAATTCAGAAATATTTGTAGATTCTTCAAAATATAGGATTAAAACATCTTATTTTTCTCACTTAAAAATCTTTATTTGAAAATAATTTTACTTACTATATTATAATCTTAAGCTTTAGATTTTCTCTGAACTTATATGTTTAAACTTTAGGTATGGAACTAATTTTTTATTAGGCCCTTAAATCCTCAAGCTTCTCCTCTCTTTTTATATACTATTTTTCACTTTTTTTCTTCTTTTTTTCTTCTTCTTTTTTTTATCTTTTCCCAAGGCAAGGATTACTATATCTGGATAGGCCTTTAATGATTTTGAATTTCACCCTTCCATTTAAAATCAAGATCAGATATATATCTTTCACTTAAAAACATAATAATACTATTTGAAAATTATTCTTCGATAAAAGAAATTTAGTCTTTGAAAAATAAAAGTCAAATCTTCTATTTATCCAAAAATATAAAATTTCTTACTAAAGATAGATAGCTATATTTAACATCTCTTCACTAAGACAACTTTAACTTTAAGTTTTTCATGATTATTATAAATTTTCAACTAAATTCTTTTATTCATTTCTATATTCAAAATTTTTCTTCCCCTAATATAACTTCATATACATAATTGTTCTCAATCAAGAAATAAGATTTATTTTAAGTATTCTAGAGAACAAATAAAATCTTAGGTTTTTGAAAAATTTTTGTTTTTTTTTTAATTTCCCCCCAAACTTTAATTTTTAGTTAGGATAAAACATTTAAGAATAAGAAATTATACATGGGTGAGAATTAAAGAATAACATAACATGCTTGCAGGAATTTAAATATCCTAAATATGCAAGTATATAAATTTAAACAACAGGAGTAAAATGAAATCAAATTCAGTTTTTCAAAACATTTTCTTTTTATAACAAGAAAAGTAAAAATTTCAAAAGACTTCTACAGTAGTGAAGGTTTTCAAAGCAAATACACACTAACTAAAATCACACTGATACTAGATAGCAAATGGTAGTGGTAGATTTTTGTAAAGTTTTTAAGCATGCGGTTTCCTAAATAGTAGTTTCTATAGTGTTCTCTAATCTCCTAACAGTTTTAGAATTAAAGTACATCCTAAAAAAACTCTAGTACAACATACACATTAAAAACATTTACTATCACACACACTACACTCAAAGCAACATATAAAACATCAATCCAACAACAATACATCTGAATATGCATAACAGATAAATAGTACAACTACAATCTGCATACTATCAGAGTTCACATCACAACACAATCATCAAACAAAATACTAGATAAAGTACACAATAACATAGCACAACAACACAACAACTAAAACAAACAACATACATCTACTCTTCATCCTCATCATCATCATCTCATCCTGCTCGTTCCAATACCTGGATGGCACATAAGGTATGTAGAATGGATGAGGGGCATCTCAGCACTCTGATCACCTCTAATCAGTCTATCTAAATAATGCTGATAATTCTCCTCATACTCATCATGTTTAACAATATATCTTTCCATATTATCCATCTTACCATTCATGTCTTTCAGATGCACTCGAGTAAGACTCACTTTCTTCAAAATTTTTCTTAATAAACTAGTCTGTGAATCAGTAGATGATGAAGCACGTGAATTAGTAGCACGAGAAGTAGATGCAGCAGAAGCAGAAGTAGTAGAAACCCTACCAAATCCTCCTCTCCAGCCAAGTTCTGAATGTACAGTGTAAGCTCCTATGTTTACACTGGAGATAGGTTTCAAAGGCTGAATTAACTCTTCTCCGGTTTCAAACTTCACTTCAGACCGTTCACATATTGAATGAATCAGGGAAGGAATTCCCAAACATGCAGTAGTGGTAGATCTGGCACAATTCACAATATAATCATAAATGATCGCTCCAATATCTATTGGCTTCCCTTGCTGAATGCAATGATTCAAAACAGCTCTTTCCCTCGTCACTTTACTTGTATGACTTGAAGGCAACAGTTTAGAAGAGATAAAATAATGCATGCCTTAGAAGTGGCATCTAATTTGGAAGCAGGAAAATTCACTCTTCTATCATTTGTTATTTTCCATAATCCTCTTCCATCAGTCAAAAATCTCATTATCTCGTCTAACTCTCCCTCCGTAGGATGAAAATTAGAATAAAAACAAAACATAGCAGGAGGCAGTTGATAGAAAGTGTTAATTACCCCAGAAGAAAAGTTCACATCATGCCCCCTAACCATCACTAAACTCTCTTCTGATGCAGGCAAATTCGCATAGAATTCTCTAACAATAAAAACAACAACAACAGCGGAGAAGAAACAGTAGTTCTCCTAGTTCCTCCTAGCAATCATATCATCAATCACTTCTCCTAGCTTACTGAACACTCTTTCAGGAATCAACTTACGTGACTGCAATGCATTGACATATCGTTCCTCAGCCCTCGCACTAGAAAATTTGTCGGAATCAAACTTCATCTTTCCTCTAGCGCGCTTTGACTTTGGAGCCATCTCTAAAAATTCACGAAAAATTTACCATAAATTCCAAAATCACACTAAACTTGATAAATTATCTTCCAAAAGATGTTTCCACTAAATCTAAGCAATTTCTTAAGTTTTTCCTCAAATTTTCACCATGAATAGTGATTTTAAGATTTTTCAAAATGTACTCAAAATACATGGTGAAAATCAAAAATTTTTACTTAGGAGTAGTGCTATTACCTCAAGGAATCCAAATCTACAAATTTTTGTTGAGATCGGCTCTTAAATGGTACAAATCAAGGATGCCCTAGACTCTCTCTCGCTTGAAAACAATGGGTTGAAGATGAACAGGGAGTTAAAAATGGCTATTCACGGTTTTTTAACTGGTGGGAACCAATTTTTCGCAAACTGACGCCTAAGCGCGAACCCTTCAGCGCTTAGCCGCGAAATCTGGCACTTAAGCGCCGGCACTCTGGCGCTTAACCGTCAATACTCAAATTTTCACAATTAAGGTATATGCTTCAAATCACTTCGTTAATTATCCTTAATCTCTTCAAAATGATTATCTCTTCCCCATAAATCTTCCAAAATTCCAATTCAAATGTTAAATATTCATCGATTCCAAACAAATTTCACACAAACACAAACTTATATTCATTAAAACAAACATAACATTTAATACAATCCTAGAATTTCTATCCACATACATAAGATGAAATTCTCTAAATACAAGAGACTTAATTTCAAATTGATAAATTTACATCTCTTGGATGTAACTATCACATCATAAGGCGTAATTAAAAACTTAAACATAAACACTAAACGCACCAAACAAGACACATAAGAACACAAAACATATTAAACAAAACACATAAGAACACTAAACATATAAAAACAAAGCACACTTAATTCCACTCCCCATTAGACGGATTATATCCAGGACCACTATTATTCTCATTTGACCCCTCTGGAATATAAATTTGATAGAACGGACGATAATTGTTCATTCTTACATCTTCTTCTTCAATCCATTTGTTCTTCAAAAACATCGCCTTATTTGCTTCTTCCACATATCTTGAAAGACTGAATTGCATCTTGAGTTGCCATCCCATGTGCTCCAACTGTAAGTTAGTTTCATTGATCTTTGCTTCAATTGAAGTCACTCGGGCTTCAATATTTGCAATCATTTATGCAATCCCTTGAGTACTAACAGTGAGAAATCCATTGAATAACTCTTTAGCACTATCACTAATGAACATACTCTTGTCAGAATCTTGCTTCTTCTTCATCTCATTCTCCTAGGAAGACATGATGCATTTAAAATACTCTTCTTAAGATTTAGGAATGAAAATAGGACTTGGGGCAAGTGTTTCTATTAAATCAGGTTCTTTTTATAGACTTAGCAAGTGCTAAAACTACCCCAAGACGTTTTAAAACTCCAAAATAACTTCCAAAACTTTTTACCCACGATCTAGGCTTCTAGAATCTCATTTTTCATGTTTTTTGTAACTCCGGCTTCTAAGCGCCAACTAGGCGGCGCTTAACCGCCAGTGCTCAATTTAGCACAGGTCTGCCAAATGTCCAAATTTTCATTCTGACTCCTCTAAGTCATCAAATAAGGTCAAATAAATTATTTAGTTTAAAAACTCCAAATTACTACCACTAAAAACATAAAAACAAACCAAACAAAGCAAACAAAGCACACAAAACAAACATAAAGCAAAGCACATCGATAAATATGGGTTGCCTCCCACAAAGCGCTTGGTTTAACGTCTTCAGCCTAACGAAACCAGAACTCATTCTGAATGACCCAACATCAGATTCTTATCACATTTAGATTGCTCGACTGAAAAATATGTTTTAATTCTATTTCCATTAACTTTAAATATTTTTCCAGTCTTAGGATCTTAAATATCCACAGCTTCATAGGAATAAATTTTTATCACAATAAAAGGACCCATCCACCTGGACTTAAGTTTTCAAAAATTCTCAATTTGGCATTATACAGTAAAACTTTTTGTTTCGGCACAAGATTTTTAGTAGTAATCTTCTGATCATGCCATAACTTCATCTTCTCCTTATAAATCTTAGCACTTTCATAAGATTCATTCCTTATCTCTTCAAGCTCATTTAATTGCAATAATCTCTTCTCAGCAGCATCTTTCAAATTATAATTGAACTCTTTAATAGCCCAAAATGCTTTATGCTCAAGTTCAATAGGTAAATGACAAGTTTTTCCAAAAATCAGCCTATGTGGGGACATTCCTATAGGGGTTCTGTAGGCAGTCCTATAGGCCCATAAAGCATAATCCAGTTTGATTGACCAATCCTTTCTATTTGGGTTAACAGTTTTTTCAAAAATTCTTTTAATTTCACGATTGGATAATTCAACCAAACCACTTGTCTGCGGATGATAAGCAGTAGTATGTGATGATTAATATGATATTTCTTTGCTAACTTTCCAATAATCGCATTTCTAAAATGACTTCCCCCATCAGTTATGATTACTCTTTGTATTCCAAATCTACAAAATATATTCTTCATCAAAAACTTTGCAACACTTTGAGCATCACATCGAGGTAAAGCAATAGATTTAATCCATTTGGAAACATAGTCTACTGTCATCAATATATAAAAACATTTCTGAAAGATGGTGTAAATGGTTCCATAAAATCTAATCCCCAAATATCAAATATTTCAACTTCCAATATATAATTGAGGGGCATCTCATTTCTCCTATAAATATTGCCTACACACTGACATCTATCACAATTTTTAATATAAGCATTCACATCCTTAAAAATTGTAGGCCAATAAAATCTAGATTATAAGATTTTATATGCAGTTTTATCACTTCCAAAATGTCCCCCAAAATCAGAATCATGACATTTTTGAATAATTTCATAAGTCTCTTCCAAAGGTACACATCTTCGAATTATAAGATGATTTTCTTGTTTATATAAAAATGGGTCATCCCAAAAATAAGTCTTAGCATTAGAGAGAAATTTCTTTTTTTCCTGATATGTCAAACCATAGGGTATAATATCACTAACAATAAAATTTACTATGTCTGCATACCACGGAATACGCCACTCATTAATAGTGAACAATTTTTCATCAAGAAAATGTTCATTAAATTCTTCAACTTCGCAGAGAGATTTTTCAATTTCAAGCCTGGACAAATGATCAGCAATTTGATTTTCATAACCCTTTCTATCTACTATCTCAAAGTCAAATTCTTGCAAAAGAAGAATCCATCTTATCAGTCTCGGTTTTGCATCTTTTTTCTTCATTAAGTATTTGATAGTAGAATGATCAGTATGCACAACACATTTAGTTCCAATTAAATATGATCAAAATTTATCAAAGGCAAATGATATAGCTAATAACTCTTTCTCATTAGTGGTATAATTAATTTGAGCTTCATTAAGAGTTTTACTAGCATAATAAATAACTTTGAAAATCTTATCATATTTCTGACCTAAAACAGCACCAATAGCATAATCACTAGCATCACACATTAATTCAAAAGGTTTTTCCCAATTTGGTGAAATTATTACAAGTGCAGTGATTAATTTTTCTTTTAATGCTTCAAAGGTTTTGAGGCAATCATCATCAAAATTAAAAATTGCATCTTTTTCCAGTAAACGGCATGAAGGTTTTGTAATATTTGAAAAGTCTTTGATGTAATGCCTGTAGAATCCAGCATGTCCTAAAAAACTTCTAATTGCTCTTACATTGGTTGGACAAGGTAAATTAGATATAACTTGAATTTTTGCAGAATCTACCTCCAAACCTTTTTCTGAAATCCGATGTCCCAAAACAATTTCTCCTGCTACCATAAATTGGCATTTTTCCCGGTTAAGGGCCAAATTAATTTCTTCACAATGTTTTAGAACCTTAGATAAATGTTCTAAACATGATTCAAATGAAATTCCAAACACTGAATAGTCATCCATAAAAGCTTCAATCCCTTTTTCAATTAAATCACAAAAAATAGCCATCATACATCTCTGAAATGTAGCAGGGGCATTACATAAACCAATGGACATTCTTCTAAAAGAAAATGTACCATAAGGACTGGTAAACGTAGTTTTCTCTTGATCCTCAGGAGCAATTTGAATTTGGTGGTAACCAGTATATCCATCCAGAAAACAAAAGTGTTTATGCCCAGCCAGTCTATCCAACATTTGATCCAAAAATGGGAGTGGAAAGTGATATTTCCTTGTGGTAAGATTTAATTTTCTATAATTAATGCATATTCGCCACCCTGTAACTTGTCTTGTTGGTATTATTTCATTCTTTTCATTAACAGTCATAGTCACTCCTCCTTTCTTAGGAACACAGTGAATAGGACTAACCCATGCACTATCTGAAATGGGGTAGACAATTCCAGCATCCAGCCATTTTAAAATTTCTTTCTTAACAATGTCTTTCATGATAGGATTTAATCTCCTTTGGGGATCAGCCAGCGGTTTGCAATTATCTTCTATAAGAATTCTGTGCATACAAATTGAAGGACTGATTTCTTTAATATCAGCAATTGTCCATCCAAGTGCTTTCTTGTGCTTCTTCAAAATTTCAAGCAAACTCTATTCTTCTTTTTCAATTAATTGAGAGGAAATTATAACTGGCAAGGTTGAGGATTCACCTAGAAAAACATACTTTGAATTATCAGGAATCATTTTTAACTCAAGTTCAGGACGTTATTCAATTGATGGACCATAAGATTCATCTTTTTCAGTCAAATCCAACAATTCAAAACTTTTAAGAACATACTTTAAATCTTCCTGTTGAAAATCTTCAGAATCAAGTAACTCCTCTTCTTTCTTATGTTCCAATTCTTCACTTTCAGATTTCTCTTCATAAGTTGACTTGAAATGACATTCACTCAAATATTTGATAACATCCATCCTATAACAATCATCTTCTTTACCTTTAGCAGGATATTTCATCAATTTTGAAATATTAAATGTAACAGTCTGATCATTAACCCTCATTGTTAATTCCCTTTTTTGCACATCTATCATGGCTCGGCCTGTAGCTAGAAAAGGTCTTCCGAAAATTATAGGTATCTATTTATCTTTCTACATATCTAACACAATGAAATCAACAGGAAAAATAAATTGATCCACTTTAACCAAAATATCTTCTATAACTCCTTTAGGATATGTGATCGAACGATCTGCTAATTGTAGAGTTACAATAGTTGGGGTTATTTCTCCTTGTCCCAGTCTTTTGAATATTGATAGAGGCATAAGGATAATGCTTGAACCCAAATCACATAAAGCTTTTCCATAGAATCTGTCTCTGATTGCACATGGAATTGTGAAACTACCAGGATCCTTAAGCTTTTCAGGAAGCTTTTTCTGAATTATTGCACTGCACTCCTCACTAAGTGCAACAGTCTCATTATCTTCAAACTTCCTTTTCTTGTTAAGAATATCCTTCAAAAATTTCGCATAGCTTGGCATTTGTTCTAAGGCTTCAGCAAATGGAATATTAATAGTAAGCTTCTTAAATATCTCCAAGAATTTTGAAAATTGCTTATCCAACTTTTGTTGACGAAGTCTTTGAGGAAATGGAGGTGGTGGTTTTTCTAAATTAACCTTAGGTGGAGCAACAGGTCTTTCCAAACCTTTCGGATCGTCCTCTTTTGGTTCTTCAATCTCATTATTCTCTACTTCAGTTTCTTTTTGAACTCTATCTTCCAATTCTCTTCCACTTCTCAGTTGAATTGCTTTTACTTGTTCTTTATTATTTTCTCTTGGATTTACTTCAGTATTACTTGGAAGCATTCCTTGGGATCTATTACTTAAGGCATTTGCTATTTGTCCCAATTGATTTTTAATATTTTGATGGTTGCTCCTTGAATTTGTAAATGATTTCCCATATTTGACACCACTTCTTCAATAGACAACTTCTTCTCCTTTAATTGTAAAGCATTGTTATAACCTGACGAGATAAGTTAATCTATTATTATTATTATTTCCTTGGTTTTTCCAATTCCCTAATGAGTTTACTTGGTGGTTCCCCCATTGTTGATTAACACCACCCTGATTATTGGTATTCTAGTTAAAATTTGGATGATTCTTCCAACCTGGGTTATAATAATTAGAATTTGGGTTGTTAGGCTTACTTATATCATTCAAAGTTTCTTGTGAAGAATAAGAATCAACCATTTGGCCTAATGAATTTTCTTCAATCATGGAATGTGTCTGAGAAAAACTCATCCCAAATTGGTCTATCTTCCTTGAAACAGCAGCAACTTGATTTGCTAACATTGTAAAAGCATCATTTTCAAAAACACTAGCTACCTTTTTAGGATTTAACCTTTCAGAAGGCCATTAAAAATTATTAGTAGCTATTTCTTCAATTAAAGCATAAGCATCAGAAAATGGTTTAGACATTAATGATCCACCACCAGCAGCATCGATGATCGATCTAAGAGATCCAACTAATCCATTATAAAAAGTTTGAAATATTAACCAATCTGGTATCGAATGATGTGGACATTTCCTGAGATCTTTAAATCTTTCACATGCTTCATATATTGATTCCCCTTCAAATTGACAAAAAGATGTAATATCATTTCTCAACTTAGCAGTCTTAGATGGTGGAAAATATTTAGCAAGGAATTTTTGTGACAGTTCACCCCAAGTTCTAATTGATCCAGGTGCTAACGAATGTAACCATATTTTAGCTTTATCCCTTAGTGAGAAAGAAAAAATTCTAAGTCTAATAGCATCATCTGAAATACCATCATATTTAAAAGTAGCACACAACTCTAGAAAATTAACAAGATGCAAATTAGGATCTTTAGTTGTTGCTCCCTCAAACTGATTATTATACACCATTTGGATAATAGCAGGTTTAAGCTCAAAAGAATTAGCAGCTACAGCAGGGTTTTGAATACTACAATGAAGTTCATCCACTGTAAGGTTAACATAATCTCTTAAAGGTCTTAATTCTTGATGGATGTCAACATTTTGATCTTGATGATTTGCCATTTCTTGAATATTTTTATCGTTTTCTGTATTTTTATTTTTTTTTATTTTTCTCATAGTTCTTTCTAATTCAGAATCGTAAGGCACAAGTCCCTCAGAACCTGAACTACGCATACAATAATAAAACAAAACAAAACACAACACACTAACAAAAACAAAGAAAAGTAAAAATTTAAAATTTCTTAATTTTCTTTAAAATGTAATTTCAATTAATTTCTTTCCCCGTAAACGGCGCCAAACACTTGATTCCCAATAAATATATGTGTGCCAAAAACTTGGTCGACCATTAAATATATGTGTTGATGATTTAGTAATGAAAATTATGATTTTATAATATAGGATACTACGCAAGTATACGTATCGTTTATCAAGTAATATAGGACTTTCTGATTAAGCCCCGAGATATCGAACCCACATGGAAAGTGATAAATCTTTAAAGAAATAAGAAAATTATATTTTTACTTTCTTAATTGGATTTTGAAAGTATGTTTTAATTTTTGAAAAGTTTGATAGTTGATTTCACTCTTGAAATTTTCTTATAAAAATCAAACAAGAAATTAAAATGATAATAACTGTGAACACGGTATAAAAAAAAACACTATTAACTAAAATTGGTATGAAAAACACTATTAACTAGAATTGTTATGAAAAACACTATTAACCAGAATATCTTTTTTTTTCGTTTATAAAGTAGTAATAATTATGAAAGTATTGTTGTTGAAGTATTTAAATTTGTTATGAAAAATAGAAGCAAATATATTCTTTACCCTTACTTGGTTCTATAAAGAACATTGGTTAATTTGAAATTTTATCATTTTGAAAATGGTTAGGTAGGGAAGATACCAGCTCTCACTCTAAAGTTCCCTCGATTCCCTCCATCTGGGGGTTAACATCTCATAACAAAATTCAAAACTTCAAACCAAATTAGGAGCTTTTAGCCTGTCACACTAAAAAAATCCTCTAATTTTCTCCACTTTTTAAAACATCTTATAATATATTACATTCAATTATATAAACTACAATTTTCACCCATATAATTGCATGTGATTCTTTCTAACTTTTATGAGACAATACCGCATTGGATCTTACATAATCTCACCACAAATTTTACATCTTAACAGACCAAATTAAGAAGTAAATAAAGTTTATAGAATCAATCTTCACAACTTCTTCCAACTTTAAACACATATACATTCTACAACAATTTTTCATGAATTACTTACTTCTTCATTTAAGAAAGAAAAAGATAAAGTAAACTACTCAGAATGCATTGAGAAAATACAAAAACACATTGATTTGAAATTAAAAACCATAAGAAAAACAACAAACAAAAATAAGTATTAATTAAAAACTACATGTAAGAATAAAAGTAAACACTTATCTGAAAATCCCCTTCACAAGACTCAGGAAATTTCTCTGAAACTTTAACTCTTCACTAAACTACTCCTCAGAGCAAGTCTCCCAACTCCGATGACTCAGAATACAGACTTCAGACTTCAATAAAAACTAAACTAAACTAAAGGAAAGAAAAGTAGTGGAAAGAAGAAGGCTTCAATCCTACCCTTTTCTCTTTTCTACTCTCTACTCCTACTCCTAATTAAAAATAAAATAAAAACACTGTAAAAATGCAATGGAAGAACCCTTCAAAATGCAAAGGAAGAGCTTTTTTCTACTCTCTACTCCTACTCCTAATGAAAAGTCTCTTCAAAATGCAAAGGAAGAGCCCTTAATTTTTCCTAAGACTATCTTTAAATATTAAACCAAAAGGTGCCTTGGTGTCTCTTCAAAATGTTTCCAGATTCAATGTATCCACCAAAGAATGCACCCCTTCATTCAAACTTGCTACCCAAAAGAAGTTATGGAAGTTATCACCAAGATTTGCTTCCCATCCCCTTTGAAAATGGCACCAAATTCAAATTAAATTCGATTTTTAACTGTGGCGGCTAAGTGCCGGCCCAGAGGCGCGTAGCCGCCAGTGCCCAAATTTTTATTTTTCATTTTTTTGCTCCAAATTTGATCCAATTTTGTTTCTTTCATCACAATCACTCATTTTCATCATACCTACAAGAAAAACACAAAATATCTTCCATTAAAGTGCAATATCATCAAAAATAGGAATAAAAATGTGCATAAAAATACTATATAATTTAGGTGTATCAGTTAATGTTTTTACTGTGTACTGATTTCGAGTGTATGTGCAAATTTGGTTCTGAAAATCTTATATCATACGATTCGGAATTAGAACGTACTGTTAGGAGAATTAGAAAACTGAGAAAAGAGCCTATAAGTTCTGAAACAATGGAAATCAACGTAAACAACCAAAGAGTAGAAAATGAACAACAATCTAGACCATTAAGAGATTATGTTAACCTTACATTAGATGAAATTCACTTAACTATTCAAAATCCTGATGTAGCTGCTAATTCGTTTGAGCTTAAACCTGCAATTATCCAAATTGTACAAAACAATCAATTTGGTGGAACTTCAAATGAAGATCCTAATTTACATCTTGCAAGTTTCTTAGAACTTTGTGCTACTTTTAAGTATGACAGTGTCTGATGATGCTGTCAAACTTAGACTTTGTCCTTTTTCATTAAGGGATAAGGCTAAGGCCTGGTTAAATTTGTTAGCAACTGGATCTATAATAACTTGGGGAGAACTTTCACAAAAATTCTTATCAAAATATTTTTCACCATCTAAGACTGCTAAGCTTAGAAATGATATCACATCTTTCAGTCAGTATGAGGGAGAATCAATATATGAATCTTGGGAAAGATTTAAAGAACTTCTTAGGAAATTTCCACATCATGCTTTACCAGATTGGTTAATAATTCAAACATTTTATAGTGGATTAGTCAGATCTCTTAGATCTATAATAGACGCTGCTGCTGGTGGATCACTAATGTCTAAACATTTTGAAGAAGCTTATGCGTTAATACAAGAAATGGCTACCAACAATTTTCAATGGCCTGCTGAAAGGGTAAATCCTAAGAAGGTAGCCAGTATTCATGATTCTGATGCTTTAACCATGATAGTTTCTCAAATTGTTGTTCTTTCAAAGAAAATAGATCAATATGGAATGAATCGTCCTAAAACACCTCAAGTGTTAGAAGAAAATTCATTAGGACAAATCATAGATGCTCAATCTTCATATGAAACTATAAACGTAATAAATACTAGACAAAATAATCCTTATTCAAACTATTATAATCCAGTTGGAAGAATCATCCAAATTTTAATTGGAATAACCAAAATAATAATAATAATCCTCAATGGGTGAACAATCCTGTAAACCTATTAGGAAATATAAATAATCCAGGTAATTCCAATTATAGACCTTCTAATCCACCAGGTTTTTATAATAATTCATAATTCAAGGAAAAGAAGTTGTCTATGGAAGAAATAGTTTTGAATATGGGTAATCAATTACAAAATCAAGGAAATGCTATTAAAAACATAGAAAACCAATTAGGGCAAATTGCTTCTGCATTCAGCAATAGACCTATTGGAACTTTACCTAGCAATGTTGAAGTAAATCCTAAAGATCAAGGAAAAGAACAAATCAAAGTTATTTAATTAAGGAGTGGAAAAGAGTTGGAAACGAGTTCAAAAAGAAACGGTAGTTGAGAAGGAAAAAAGAAGAAACTGTAAGAGAAAACGAAAGTTTATATCCTGATTTTCCTCTGAAACCTATGAAAATTACTATTGAAAAACAACCTCCACCATTTCCTTAAAGACTAAAGCAACAAGATAAAGGAAAAAGATTTGCTAAATTTTCAGACATTTTAAAAAAATTATTAATAAATATTCCTTTTATTGAAGCTTTAGAACAAATGCCTGATTATGTTAAATTTATGAGGGAGATACTCAACAAAAAGAGGAAGTTATTAGATCATGAGACTATTGCACTCTGTGAAGAGTGTAGTGCTATAATTCAAAGAAAACTTCCTGAAAAACGTAAAGATCCTGGTAGTTTCACTATTCCGTGTGCTATTGGTGAAAAATTTTATGGGCGAGCATTATGTGATTTGGGAGCTAGCATAAATTTGATGCCTCTATCAACTTTTAAAAGGTTAGAAATTGGAAAGATTGCACCAACCTCAGTAACTTTATAGTGAGATGATCGATCTATTACACATCCTAAGGGAATTGTAGAAGATGTTTTAGCCAAGGTTGATAAGTTTATTTTTCCTGTGGACTTTATCATTCTAGATATGGAAGAAGATAAAGAAATTCTCATTATTTTAGGAAGACCATTCCTAGCCACAGGAAGAGCTATGATAGACGTTCAAAAAGGAGAATTGACTATGAGAGTAAATGACCAAGAAGTAACCTTTAACATCTCAAAGTCAATGAAATATCCATCAATAGAATAAGATGATGAATGTTTCAGAATGGATATCTGTGATCATTTGAAAAGAGAATATTTCCAAGAAAATTATGAAGAAAAAGAAGAAATAGAAGAAGATAATTATGAAGAAATAGAAACTAAAGAAGCTGATTATATTCAAGAATAATATGAAAAGCTTGATTTAACATCACCAGAAAATCAAATATTAATTCCATCTGTTGTAAAACCCCATGAACTTGAATTAAACAATCTTCCAAATCATCTGAAGTATATATTTTTAGGGGAGTTTTCAACATTACCAGTAATTGTATCCTCGGACTTAAATGAAATTCAAGAACAAAAATTAATGGATACAAAAAAAATACAAAAGAGCTTTTGGTTGAACTTCAGTTGATATTAAAGGAATTAGTTCTTCGATTTGTATGCACAGAATTTTATTAGATGAAGAACATAAACCAAGAATAGACCCTCAAAGGAGATTAAACCGTATAATGAAAGTAGTAGTTAAAAAAAAAATTTAAAATGGTTAGATGCTGGAATTATATATTTTATTTCGGATAGTACTTGGGTAAGTCCAATTCATTCTGTTCCCAAGAAAGGAGGAATAACTGTTGAAGAAAATAAAAATAAAGAATTAATTCCTATCAGACAAGTTTCTGGATGGCGTATTTGTATAGATTATCGAAAATTAAATGCAGACACCAGAAAAGATCATTTCTTCTTCCTTTCTTAGACCAAATGTTGGATAGACTTGCTGGACATAAGTACAATTATTTCTGGATGGATATATTGGTTACCATCAGATACCCATTGCTCCTGAGGATCAAGAGAAAACAACATTTACTAGTCCTTACGGAACTTTTGCTTTTAGAAGGATGCCTTTTGGACTATGTAATGCACCTGAAACATTCCAGAGATGTATGATGTCTATTTTTATTAAATTAATAGACAATGGAATTGAAGTATTTATGAATGATTTCTCTGTGTTTGGAACATCTTTTGACGCATGCTTAAATCATCTTGAAAAATTTTTGGAGCTATGCGAAAAAACTAAATTAGTTCTAAATTGGGAGAAATGTCAATTTGTGGTTGCAGGAGGAATTGTATTAGGGCATAAAATTTTAGAAAAAGGTATGGAAGTAGACCCTGCAAAAATTCAATTAATAGCTAAATTACCACCTCCTACTACAGTCAGAGGGGTAAGAAGTTTTCTTGGACATGCTGGTTTCTACAGGCGTTATATAAAAGATTTTTCAAAAATTACAAAGCCTCTATGCCAACTTTTAGAAAAAGATAAGAAATTTGAATTTACTGAGGAATGCTTGAGTTCCTTTGAATTATTAAAGGAAAACTAATCACAGCACATGTAATAGTTTCACATTATTGGGATAAACCGTTTGAACTAATGTGTGGTGCTAGTGATTATGCTATTAGAGCTGTCCTTGGTCAAAGATATGATAAAATTTTTAAGATTATATACTACGCTAGTAGAACTCTTAATAATGCTCAAATTAAAAATACAGTTACTGAAAAAGAGTTACTGGCTATTGTATATGCTTTTGATAAATTTAGATCATATTTAATTGGAATAAATGTATTGTGCATACTGATCATTCAGCTATTAAATATCTGATGTAAAAGAAGGATACTAAACCAAGATTAATTAGATGTGTGTTTTTAATGCAAGAATTCAATTTTGTGGTGATTGATAGAAAAGGAACTGAAAATCAAATTGTTGATCATTTGACGAGACTAGAATATAATGCATTATCTGACACCGACAAAGAAATAATAGACAGTTTTCCAGATGAAAAACTATATAATATTAATGAGTAGAAATACCTTGGTATGCAGATATAGTAAATTATTTAGTAAGTGATATTTTGCCACCTATGTTAACATTGCAACAACAGAAAAAATTTGTTCATGATTCAAAATCATATTTTTGGGATGAACCTTCTTTATATAAGTAATGTAATGATCTTATTATTAGGAGATGTGTGTCTTATGAAGAAACTCAAAAGATTATTAAAAAATATCATGATTCTGATTTTGGAGGATATTTTGGAATTGATAAAACTGCATATAAAATTTAACAAGCTGAATTTTATTGGCCTACTCTTTTTATAGATGTTTATAGATATATCAAAACTTGTGATAGATGCCAACGAGTAGGTAATATATCTAGGAAAAATGAAATGCCTCTAAATTTCATATTAGAAGCTGAGATTTTTTATGTTTGAGGATTAGATTTCATGGGACCATTTATTCCTTCATTTGGGAACTTATATATATTTTAATAGTTAATCAAATTATATATATTTAAGCTAAACTCAACTCAATGAGTTCCACACTTTCATTTAGGAAATGTGGAAAGTCCCGTTAGCAACACGTGGGTTACATCATCCGAGGTATTCCCGATCATTCAACGAGACGTTTTAATTTAGTTGCACCGTAGTTTTGCTTGCTCGTTTCGTGATTAAATTTTAAGTTGTTTTATATTTTGAATGTCAGAGTATGAATTTTTCTTGCACGACTTTTAATTTAGTTTTGGTTTCAGTTTAGGGACTATCCTAAAGGTTTTGGTTTTCATGCTACAGCTATTTATCATGCAAGAAAAGTAGCATACGTATGCAACCGCAATAAAGTAAATTGCAGTTAAATAAAAGCGTACCCGGAGGGTCTTCCCGTCATCCCAAGCTGCACTTAAAGCATATTAGAGCATTTAAATATTTCAACCTAGGTAAAGCTAAGGGAAAGGGTTTTGGTTATTCACTTAATCCTAATCCTATAACTAGTCATCTCCTATGACGTCTAGGTTGTTTGTTGATTTAAGGATGATTTTCTTCATCAAAGAACAATTAAATTCAAATTTTCTTTCTAAAATACTCCCGTCATATCATGTTGCTTTCAGGATTTACCTAAACATCTTTTCAATATTTCCTTTTATTTTGTACTCCAAATGAATTTTTATTGTACCGATGAATTGATCATCCAAGGATTTGTATTTTTGTTTTGTTTCCTCGTCGAACTTAGGCATTCGATTACCTGACGAATGAAGTGACATCTCACTTAACACTCTATTTAAGAGTTATAACAATTAAAGTCTTTATGGCAAGTTGCATTTATCGAGAATTTTAATCATTCTTAATTACAGTTCAGTTAATGGTTTAAAGTGTTTTAATTTTAATTATGAGGTTTCAATTAATAATTTTAAGTTTGGAATAGTGTTCAAATTATTTTAGATTTAATTTTAATGATTTCATTTAGGTTTGTTGTTAAATGATTTTTATTTAATTTAATTCAATTTGATTTTAATTTAATTTATTTTTACTTAATTTTAATTTGTTTTTAAATTTAATTTAATTTTAATTTTAATTTTTTAATTCAATTTAATTTTAATTTAATTTAATTTTAATTTTAATTAATTTAATTTAATTTAATTTAATTTAATTTAATTTAATTTTAATTTCAATTTAATTTAATTTTATTCTTAATTTTAATTTAATTAAATTTAATTTTAATTTAATTTGGATTTAATTTGATTTAAATTTTGGATTTTAAAATTTAATTTTGATTGTTAGTTTTAGTTTAACTTTAATTTTAATTTGATTTTTAATTTAATTTGATTTTAATTTTAGTTTTAATTACATCTCAGATTATTATTTTAAATTTTTAATTAAGTAATTAAATATTAATAAGCACTATTTAGGATTTAAATTAAAGAATAAATGTCCTCTTAATAATATCCCTATTTAATAATCCAAATTTAAATATATTCTTTCCAAAAATTTAAATTATTTAATTAATTAAAAGTTTCATTTTGATGGCTTTCAAAGTGTTTAATGGGTTCCTACCCCTTAATTTCCCTAAGTTTCAATCATCCAAGAGAAATTTAAAATCAAATTTTACCTACTCTGATTAAACCTAAAGTTTTAATTACAAGTTAAAAAATTTAATTACCCTTATGCCCTTTAAGCTTATTTATTTCATAACTCATTAAATTGAGCTCAAATAAATTTGAAATCTTTATGTCACCTCACCATATGTCAAATTCAAGACATTAGAGAGAAAATGTGATTTTTCCGAATTTAATTTATTTATATAATTATTTTTAGTAGAAAATAGGGTTTTTTCAAAGAAAATTCAACAAAATGACTAAGGTAAAGTTTCTGTCCTTAAGAAAATTATGGGATATTCATAATGACTAGAGAACCACTTGGACTAATTTTGGTGATTTTTTCGAGTTATATTTTATTTATTATGATTATTTTGAGTTTTAGAGTGTTAATTAATTTTAAAATAAAATAAAAATTGAAAAATAGATTTTATATTTTCTAAATCTCTCTGACCTCAAAGAGTCCAGAGAAACAAATTTTATAATTTTATAATTTTTTTTTTATTTATTAGAATTATTTTAGTGAAAAAGGTTAAAAAAAATTTATTTTTTTAATATTAAAAATTACATTAAACCTTTAAAATTCAATATCTTATCCCCAGGGACTTAGAAAAATATTTGGTTTGTTCCTAAATGATGAGGAGTCAAAATGTGACATTTTTATGATTTTTAATATTTTTTGTGATTTTTATTATTTTTTAATTATTAAAATATTAAAATATGGTGAAAATCAACTTTTTAGAAAATTCCAATTTTAATTTTCCTGAACTCCCCTAATATCAGAGAAACTCCAAAACCATTTTTGTAGGTCTTTAAAAGTATTTTCTTTGTTTATTTAATTTTTAAAGTTCCATTTTAACATAACTTAATTAATCCATTTAGTGGGTTAAAACATCTGAATTGATTCCAAATTTTTATATGAGGTCTCTTTGATCCTAAGGATCATGGAGAATTATTTTCAAGTAAATTTGATATGTGGTTAACCCTAATTAATTCAAATTAAATTTTAGGGTTTAGGCCAATTAAGGTTATTATGAATGAAGTAATTCAAAATATATTTTTCATAGGGTTCTCTTAGTCCTAAGGAATATCACCAAATTTTTCTAGAATTTATTTCACAACATGCTAATTATTGGAATTAAAATACCTAAAATAGTGACATGAAATTAAAAATTCAATAACTTTTCACATAGATGGCCTCTAACCTTGAAAATTTCAGGGAATGTTCCCAAGATCAGAGGCTTCAAAAGCCCTATGGCCCTCATGCCATGGTGAATTGTCTAGGCAAATGAAGAATCAAAATACCGAGAATAGTAAATAAATTATTAAAAATAAAATACTCATCTAATTAACTAGATTTCTTTCCACATTATTCTCCTGTTCACTGAGCAAGAGGGTATTTTATTTTATTTTGTGATTTTTCTATGCAAAGATATGAATTTAAAGCTCAGGGGATTTAAATAATTCAAAAATACTCTATTTATCTACTTACCCACGCGGCGCCAACGCAACATCCGCAGGCCGAAAGCCCACGCTAGCCCCTATTCGACGCCGCCACTTGAGTGAGCAGCCACGCGTCCCGTTGCCCGGTACCATCGCGCCGTCCGACTTGTTCTTGACCGTCCGTTCGATACACGCGCAATCCAACGCTCTCGGTCATCGTCTACGACCGGTGTGCACCCGTGACCGCTCACACTAAACCCTAAGATCTCACTCGATTCTCAATATATTTTTGTGTTCTTATGCTCTATGGATTCCTCTTGAAGAGACGAACACATCCAAACAAATATAGGCTATGAAATTAACTTAAACAAAATGAATCACCGGAAGCTCGGGAGGAAGAGTGAGTTCCGCCTTTGTTCAGGAAGTGAAGCTTCGATCCGAGAGTTGTGACACCTTCGATCAAGTCCAAGCAAGCTCCGCATGAAGTCTTCCGGCTCGGGGAATTGTCTAGGTATGAAAGTGACCAAGATCGATCACAAAGCTGGAGGCTAGAAGCAATGCTTCCTCTGCCGTGTGAGGGCCGCCAGGGAACTTCTCCTCTTGGATCGGTGAAGGTGTAGGACCAATCAATCGGGAGATTGGCCCACCGTGGTGAAGTGTCCTTTTTTTTGGGTGGATTTTCAACTCGAAATTGAGCTCGTCAATGGGGATTAAAAGTAAAGGAACACCGGGGATCAATTGCTCGGGTTAGAAGAAGGTCCTTGAGTGAGCAATTTCGAAGAGTTTCCTTAAGGTCTCAATGTCTTATCTCTTTTTTGTCGAGAGGTGGTGGTGTTTAACAGAGGTGGCCTGAGGGCCTCCTGTGAGGGTTTGAAGGCTTGGATCACTGTTAGTGGGGTGTGGGGAAGAACAGCCATGGTGTTCAATTCAGCCTGGACAACTCACAAGGAGAATGCACCGCTCACGCGCTCTCGGCCCGTGGTTTCCCGGCGGCCGTGGTGGTCGGCTGGCCGTGGTCGTCACCCTCAAGGTCGAGGACCAAAGGAGCCGGAGGTTTGTGCAAGCAATTGTCCAATGCCAAGTGTAAAGGGCTGGATTTAAGCCAGAAAGAAGAAGAGTGATTTTGGGTTCACATGTGTCAACTCATGTATTTTGGCTTGGTTCACTTCCCCATGGTCTCGATTTTGGTCCAAGGGACTCATTGGTTCACGTCATGGAGTGGTGAAGTCCCCATCAAAATAGTTTAAGTTAATTTTGGGTTATGGTGTTGCATTAAAGAGGTTAAAATGGCTTCATAAGGTTTAGAAAGGACTCCCTTTTCTTTCCATTAATGGCTTCGTGACAAGTCAAACCCCCATGGCTTCATGCGGCTTGTCCAGTGGTCTGCATGTGGCTCCATTCGTCATCCTCATTTAAGAAAAGTGAATTCATTTATATGAAAAAGGAATTTGGAGATTTTGGCAATTTAGTGAAAAATTTAGATGGTGCTTGATTTAGGTTAATTTGATGATCGATTTAGACTTAGAATTGATTCCAATTAAAGGGATGATGAGAAATGTGGGCTTTGGAATGGGTTTGGGCTTTTGGATTTCACTTGACAGTTTTCAAGATGGTTTAGGAAAGTGGGCTTTTCGATTTTAGGATGGGGTTTTTGGATGAAAATTTTGTGAAGGACCATGTCAAATAAATGTTGCAATTGGTTCGGGGGATGTTTCATGAATGGTTTGGAATCAATTTGGTGCGATTGGAGTATAATTGGGTTTAATTGGGCTTTTAGTTAAATGGGCCAAAGGGCCAATCATGAATTTGGAAGTATATTGGCTAAAGTTGGATTTGATGTAAAACTAATGCTTCGAGAAATGTTCAGGCAGAGTGTTGGCATAAAGAGTTTTCCAACCTTTGCCGGGCTCTTAATTTCGGGATTCGGGCCCACTGGGGTTAGGTTCTGGCTTAGGTCAAATCGGGATTTTGGTTTTGGGTTAGGTTCGGGTGGAGTTTAGGTTCAAATTTTGGGCAACCGGTTAGTGTTTTGCCGGAATGTTAGAAGGTTTGAAAAAATTTGGGGCCAATTTGGGTTGAGTTGGGTCAAGTTCGGGCTAGGTTTAAGTCATGGGCCAAAATCGGCCTTAGATCAAATTGAAATCGGCTCAAAAATGTCAATCAAATCGACTTGATTGGCCCACCGTTGGGCCATCGATTGAACGAAGTTTAGAATTGCATTGGACCAAAATTGAGGTTAATCGGGGGGCGGTTTGGTTCGATATCGTCTACTCGGGTTTAAAAACGGGTCAAATCGGGGTTTTGCATAATTGGGGTAAATCGGGCAAAATCGGCCCATGGTATAGTCGTGGGACAAAAAATGAAATCGAGAATATTCGGGGATTTTCTTCGAATTTTTAGAATTTTTTGATTTTTTCGTGTAAAAGGGTTTTGGTAATTTTGGAGGGTATCGGGGGGTACTTTTGAAATTTTTGGTATTTTCACAGTTGAACAATTCGAGTGGGGAAAATGTTTAGGACTGATTTTGAGGAATTTGGGTAATTTAAAGATTTTGTAAATTTCGGGTTGTTTCATGCTTTTGCAGGTTTAATAGTGTAGGGCCCTGTGGTTAAAAAATCAAATTTTGGAAAAATGAAGATCGATCTAATTCGAGTAGGATCGAATCATTTTGGTTGAGCCATGAAGTCATATTTTGGGCTCATATAAGCCATGGGAGGACTCATTCGAGGCATTTACTACGTTGTTCCTAACCCTCTAAATACCAGGGCTTAGCATGACCATCCATATTTAATTATCTACATGAGTCGTGAAGTCAAGTCGGGTGAGTGTAGCTTTAGGACTTGGAATGTGTGTGATAGTGTAGTGTATGTGCAAGTCACCCCTCACTGCACTGAAAGCCACCTGTGGTATTCCTAAGGCAAAAAAGGTCCATAGGAACTCATCCTTAACCTCCACATTTGCCTCCAACCCCAGTGATTGGGGGTCTACAATCAAGTCAGGGTTTGCGAGGAGTTAAGAAGTGTTTCGATCCCAAGTTGTGGGTTCCATTTCTAGTCCTCTAAGATTAGTCAAAGGAAAAGCCCAAGCGCGATCCCAAGACGTTAGGAGAGATTAAAAGACCTCATCAAAAATGAGGTCAACAAATGGACCCCCAATGTGTGTGGTGTGCCGACTCAGCACCCCGCGCGTACTGGGCGCAGGGACCGAAGAGATCAACAAACCAACACAAGTGTCCAAGCGACAAACTTTAGGACGAAGTAGAAGGAACTTCCGCCGGGGAGTACTGTGCATATTTCCAAGACTCGGAGATTCCCGAACTTCGGGGCCAGGGAATGGAAAAGGAAGTGAACTCCAAAACCACAAGATCTGTGGGAATTCAATTTAGATTTCATTTTACCTTTAAATTTCAGTTTCCAGCCAGATTTGTATTTCGATTTGTTTCCGAGTTTCACTTGATTGAAGTTTAATTTAAAATCAATTTAAGGAAATTTTTGAATTTGAAATTGGCTCAAATGAATTGAAACCTAGGCTTCACCTTGACAAGAACCGGAATTTAGGTACCTACCTCGCAGTGAGAATCGCAGTTCAGCATCACCAGTGTTGACAGAATCGAATTCTAGTACTATCTCGAGAGAGTGGGAGATTTGAAATTTAAGTATCAATCTCAAAAAGAGAGTCGAAATTTGGTACCGACTCGAAAAGGATGAATCGAATTTAGGTATCGATCTCGGAATGAGAACTGAAATTTAGGTACCCGCCCCAAAAGTGAGAATTGAAATTTAGGTATCAATCTCAAGAGAGTCGAAATTTAGGTATCGACCTTCGAAAAGGATGAGAATCGAATTTAGGTACCGATCTCGTAATGAGAACTAGAATTTTAAAGTACTGGCTCCCCGAAATGAGAACTGGAATTTAGGTACCTGTCTCGGAAATTTAGAATTGAAATTTAGGTATCAATTCGAAAGAGAATCGAAATTTAGGTATCGATCTCGAATGAGAGTCAGAATTTAGGTAATGATCTTCGGGAAATGAGAACTGGAATTTAGGTACCAGTCTCGGAAATTTAGAATTGAAATTTAGGTATTACCTGAAAGTAGAATCGAAATTTAGTATCGATCTCGAAACGAGAACCTGACCAGGCATTCAACCTCGAAAGAAGAGTAGAACCTGAATTCCCAGAACCGCCTCGAAATTTAATTGAAATTTAGGTATCAATTCGAAAGAGAATCTAAATTTAGGTATCGATCTCCCATGAGAGCTAACCAGTACCGACCTCGAAGGAAGATAACCGAGTCTTAGGTACCAGTCTCAGAAATTTAGAATTGAAATTTAGGTATCAATTGGAAGAGAATCGAAATTTAGGTATCGATCTCCAAAAGCATGAGAATCAATTTAGGTACCGATCTCTTAATGAGAACTAGAATTTAGGTACTAGTCTCGAAATGAGAACTTGGAATTTAGGTAACACTAGCCTCGGAAGGAAATGGAATCCGAATTTAGGTACCGATCCCGAAAAGAGAGTCGAATTTAGGTTCCGACCAAAAGGAGAGAACCGGAATCAGGGTACCAGTCTCTAAGTAAATGAGAATCAGAATTTAGTACCGTATCCCGAAAAAGAGTCGGAATTTAGGTACCGACCTCAAAAGGAGAGAACCGGAATTTGTGTACCAAATTTCGGAAGTTTGAAAGAGGACTAGAAGTTGGGGTTTCAGCTCGAAGATTTATCTCGTATGAAGAGGACCCGCCTCATGCCATCGTAACCAAATCGAACAAAGTTCGTGACTCCGTGTCAATATAACTAGTCGATCCTCTAAGACACAAGCGAAGAAAGAGAATCGAAAGGAGCCGGCAAATTGCCGAAAAGACTCGACTACAATAAGTCGAGGAAAATATTCCGATTTCAAAAGAGTTTCAAACGATTTCGATCGAGAGAAGAACCGGAAGTTCGAACTCGAGGATTCGATCGGAATTCACCTGGTATCAGATTCGTTTTGTTCGTCCTTTAAAGATCCCATTTTATTTTATTTTTTTTTTGTTGTTTATTTAGTGTTCATGCGAATTCAAAGTTCATTTTAATATTCGCATTTTTTTTAGGAAAAATTCTCATTTATTTTCTTTTCTCTTCTATTCTTTGTTCAAAGTTCATTTAACTCTTATGGCGTTTCCCATTAATTATGACACAAAAAGAGGTGAAGGAAAAATACAGACGTAGCTTTCATTCCAACTTGCCGAAAGTACATCATACAACTCGATCTAATATGATGACATTTTCCTCGTAAATTTAATGTCTCATACAATCCATGTAAATCCAAAACGGACCGTGTAAACTTCTTATTGATCCATCCAAAAGCGTCTCTGTCAAAAATCCATGTCCGAATAGTAAGAAACATGGGCAATAACATCACCTTTCCAAGCCACCCTTGCGGTGAATGCCGCATGGATGTGCACCGAGGTGTGCTATTCCGCATGTAACTCACAACAAGTAGTGGCCGGAGACTCTCCAAATTCCGGATCCGGGCCGAAAGTGGTAAGACATTTTTCTCGTCATCCATTCTTCTAAAAGTAACCGCTCCACAGCACTCCCAATGCAATGCTTCGCAACGTCTCGCTCCGTTCTCTTTAACACCAGGACGGAACCTACCCAGTGGTATCTCCACCACCGGAACTCAACGGGCCTCGCAATCCGGAGGACAACATCTCGAACATGATGTTAGGATCAATGAGTAAATGACACCGTGCGTAATGGTCTAACTAAGTCATTATTGATCTATATGCGGCGACATGTAGCCGCCTTCCTTGTAGATGTCGATAATGCAGCCGATGGTATGCAATCTCGCAGTGCGCACTCTCCATGTTATCATTCTTTTCACCATTCTCTCGATGACTTCGCATCGGATCCACTCACCGCGACGCAGTATTTGTGGATTTCCTTTTCTCGTCTATGGCAAAGTTGTAGCAACACCCGCATCTGATCGTAACTCTTCCCTTTCCTAAAGATCCATCTCGTGTCGAGTACGTCTTTTCTCTTAGCGCGCCGACCCATTTTTTGTAATTCAAGGATACAATCTACAATTGTCGCTCATAATCCGAGAAAAACATCTCCGTATGCATTTCGAGGCCATCCAAAATGTTGACCCTCTTATTTCCAATTCTTTTCAAAGTATTCAGCGTCTTCTTTCTCAACTAATTGCATTTTCTCCAGCTCGTATTCCGGGATTATCTCAAGTTCTCGGTGCCTAGTACCACATCATGGGATGTGTGTAGCTCAACCCCAAAGATTTTTCCGGATGTCTCGCGCTCCTCGGGGATAGTCTCCGTAGGACATCCTCCGGGGCCGTTTTCGCAACAAGACTCTTTAATCTGGTACATATGCTCGGCATCGAGGTACCGACTCTATTTCTCGCTTTTCTTGGTATTTCTTTTATTTGTTCGACCTTCGGGAATCGACTTTCTTCTTCTCGGTTCCCGACGAACCGGCCTCCTTTGAAAGCATTTGCACTAACAGTATCCACTCGTCTCGTTCATGCTGATCTTCTGCTAACTTCAGTCAGCATTTTGCGAATGCGACGATTCTTATTTCTTCGGGTGTTGGAGAGTAGCTCTCCTTACCCCTTGAATTTCTGTGGGCGTTAGCCGCCGAAAAGCTCTACCCGATGTGGCAACCACAAGACTTAACTTTCTTATCCTCTTCGGTTGCATGCGCGGCTTGCTTTCCTTTTCATGTTGATGGATTGGTGGCTCGGATCACCCATTTTCATCACTGCTCGGCTGTGAAGTTCTTCTCGATCAACTCGGGGATCCAATCATTTTCTTCGTATTGTACGTCGGTGTGAAGTCCGAGTCAATCTCATCACTCGCTCCATCCCTCACCCTCTTTTCATCAAGTGCTAAACTCACGCCATTTCTAAAGCCAGAACTAACCGTCAGCTCGACATTTCCCCGCGAAACAACAAGGAAAGGACTTGTGGCCGTACTAAGAACAAGAAAAATAAGAAAAAAAAAACACTTAAAAATTCTTATTCACTTCTTTTAAAATTTAAAGGAAGTAGGAAGAGATTAGAAAATATCAAGAATGAATGGATTTAAAAGGAAAGAATGACATTTTATTATTATTTCTCATGTTTTCTTTTTAACAATTTTGTCGATGAGAGATTTTTTTTTTATATCATCCGTTTTATTTTGTTTTGGGTTCGGGACCCGCTCACAAATGATTGTTTCCACCCGTGTTTTGTGGATAAGATTTTATTTGGAAGCTACCTTCGAAACATCAGTTCGTGTAATACTTCTTTAAATACCGTCCATTGATTTCGAAGCATGTCGTTCTCCATGACAATTTACAAGCCGGTAGGAGCCTCCCGAGTAGACCGTTTCGACTACGAACGGCCCTTCCCATGTTGGTTCAAATTTACCACCCATCTTGCGGCAAGAATAGTCTGAGAACAAGAACTAAGTCACCGACTTCAAAGTTCTTTGGGCGGACTAAACTTTATCATGGGCCTGGATCATCTTGGCTTGATACAAGCCTCCAAATTTCCGCCGTGCGGAAAGTCTTTTCCCTTCCAAGCTTTCCAATTCTTCCACGTAGTCTGCATTTTCTTCTGCGGTGATCTTTTCTACAACCTTAATCTCGGAGGACGGAAGCCGAACCTCTAAGGGCAGAACGGCCTCGGACCCGTACACTAAAGCGTAAGGCGTAGACCGAGTAGGAGTCCAAAGTCATCTTGTAGGCCCATAAGGCTTCTAACAACTTCTCGTGCCAATTTCTCTCTGTCGTCCAAAGTTTTCTTTAAAATTTGAACGAGAGTTTTATTAAAAGCCTCGGCCAAGCCGTTTGCTTCGGTAGTAGATTGTCGAGTATCGCCAATCGATCCCGTGTCTTCCGACAAAATCAAGGATTCGTACTTTTGAATGCATCCATTATCTCGAAATGATCCGCGCAAGACTCCAAAACGGCGACAACTTGGTTCTCAAAAACCGTAAAGACGTGGTGTGCCTTCTTGCTTCCCCGAGTGGTATAGCTTCGCCCAGATGAAAAGTGTCCGTAGCCGTGCGAATGAAGCGATGTCCTTCTTGAAGAAGGTGGTTCTATTGGACCCACTATATTCGGCCCCAACACTCAAATGGCCATGACACGATCGTCGGATGTAGCACATTCGAGGCCGGTGTGTAACCACTCCCGCGCACTGCACTCGGTGACAACTTTTGGCAACTTTCATACAAGCCGGTCATCATCGAGGGCCAAGTAGTACCCTAGTCTTTTAATCTTCATTTTTCGACCCGACCGATGAGCGCCACAAAGTCCGCAGTGTACTTTCGACAATTTCACGAGCCTCGGACCCGCTCGGCACCTTAGCCACATCTCGTCAAAAGACCTTCTCGTATAATGTAGGCTGCTATTAATGCGTAAGACACAGTTCTTTCGATTCGATGAAGCACGACTTATCGTCGCAGCCTTTCTGCAAGTAGTCTATTAATGGTTGCCGCCAATCTTCTGTATTTTCTATCACTGCTGTAATCGTTTCTTCTGCTCTTTCTAATTTGTGTATTGTATCCATGTCGAGCCGTGGATAAACCCGTCGTCCTTGAACCGACTTCAACTCGACTCATCTCGCGTTGCGCACCATTTCGTGCGCGGCTAGCGCATCGGCGAGAGCATTTTTCGGGAATCTTGTAGATTGTTATGTTTGGAATTTGTTCCAACAATTTCATGGCGTACCGAAAGTACTCGCTCGAGTCTTCGTTTTAAAATTTTGTACTCGTCCTAGCGACCCGTTGAATGATCAACTCGAGAATCTCCGTAGATGTTCGATGTCCGTTATTCCCATCTCGAATGGTTAATTCTAATCCGGTTATAAGGGCTTCATATTCTGCCTCGTTGTTTGGTATTATCGGTTCTCATGATGGTAGGAATACCTTAACATCCCCCCGCTCCTGTTATAAATATTAGTCCGATTCCCGCCTTGCACGGCACTATCATCTGCGACTCTTGTTCTTCTCGTGCCGAGGATGCACCGTCGAAGTATGCTTTCCAACGTCGACCATCGTGTCTTCTAGGCTCATTATCTCGCTCGTCGTGCAAATCATCGTCGAGAGGCGAATCCGCCGCAGCAGGCCGCAAGGAAGTCTCGCTGGGTGACTCGTCCCTTTACTTGGCCAAGGAACGAAAGTTATGTCCAATTGCAATAAGATTATCGACCACCCGGCAAGTCTGCCGTAAAGACGGTGAGGTCATCAAGTATTGCAATGGATTAACTCTCAAATAAGGTCGACCTTGTATGAGAAAGCATGTAATGCCCGAGCTTTCGAGCGGCGAAGATCGTGTGGGCCAAACAATGCTTCTCAATCGGAGGATACTTTACTTCCGTCGGAATTACGACGGCTTAAGTAGTAGAGAGCATTTTCTTTTCCCTCATCATTGACCGGGCTAGCTGCAGCTCCAAGGAAGTCGTCTAAAGCCGTGGTATATAGTATCAACGGCCTACCCGAGATTGGGACTCGCTAAGACAAAGGATGTGCCATTAAGCATTGCTTGGATATCATCGAAGGCATGCTTCGACACTCGAGTCCTGGGTAAACTTGGTATCCTTTTTCTTAACCAAAGCAAGTAAAAAGGCCGACACCCTTCCCCGCAAGTTCGATATAAAGCGTCGAAGATATACAACTTTCTCGGGGGATCGTAGCCGTTTCAAGGTTTTAGGAGGCGGCATTTTAAGATACTTTAATCTTCTCCGATCGATTTCAATCCCGATGCCTGACAACAAATCCTAAGTGAATTTTCCTTCCGGAGGTGACGCCGAAGGCGCATTTTAAGGGATTCATCTTAAGGTTGTATTGTCTTAGTCGCTCGAAAACAATTCTCAAATCATACAGTGATCTTCTTTCGCTTGTTGGATGACCACATCATCCACGAAGACTCAACTCAAGCTAGAATGAGATCATCAAAAATCTTCGTCATCGCTCTTGGCATGTTGCTCCCGTTTTTTAGTCCGAATGGCATTACCGTGTAAAGAATACACTCGATCGGCGTTCTGAATGCCGCGAGCTTTTCGTCTTCTCGGTACCATCTTTATCTGGTCGTATCCCGATGATCCATCCATGAATGAAAATATTTCATGTAAGCCACAAATGCCGATCATCGGGCTCTGGGATTGGTAGGAAATTCATTCCTTGACTTGCTTTGTTTAAATCTCTCAAGTCTACGCATTCTCCCGATCCGACCATTCTTCTTCTCGACCGGCACCACGTTTGCCAACTGTGCTCGGGTATTGTTCTTCGACAAATTTAAGATCTATTACCTTCTTAACTTCGGCTATTACTTGTTGTTCAATTTCTAGACACATTCTTCTGGGAGCTTGTCCGACCGGAACGGAAGTAGGATCCACCTCCTAATCCGTGAACCTGTGACTTCGGAGCTAACTCGGCATTTCGTCGTAGCTCCAAGCAAAACATTCCGAATTCCATTGGGTGAAATTGGATTATTTCTCCGGAGTCTTCTTATCGAGTAAGGAGCTAACAAAGGTTGAACAGGCTCTTCGCTAGTACCCAAGTTAGCCTTCCATTAACTCGTCTATTGTAGATTTCATTTCCTCCTCGAATTCTGGTGGAGTCGAATGGTGATCTCCAAGACTTTCCGAAACTTCCAAGCAACACAGTTCACAAGTGACAACCAAGCAAAATCTCGCATCGTCAACTGATCCTACCGTGCCGAATCCGAGACCATGTTTTGAATTGGGAGGCCGACCGGCATTATTCCATAATTTTTCAAAGTGTTGTGATCGACCTTTGTCCATTGTCAGAGGTAAGAAACCACGTCAATTAAATTTTTAACACAGGGAGAAAGGTCATTCAAAAGGTAGTTCCATTAATTCAGTGAGGTAACATCTTCAAATTGTACATCTCTTTTAGTTTTGGAAGAAGAAGCACCACGGTAAAATTTGATTGGTTTAGTACAACCACCATGCACTTCCTCACCACCATACCCTCGATCTTATTAAATAATGGACGGGGGTCGTGGTCATAAGATGTATATGATGGTTAATCTTCTCGTACATTGATTTATATTCTTCATTCTTTTCATCTTCGAGGGAGATCTTGAACTATGGTTTCTTCGATTTATTATTGCCGCTTCTTTCTTAATTTCTTCTTCTTCGAAAGTATTCTCCCAATCAACATTGATGACCGGTTTCTTCGTCCAACTCGTTCTAACATTTCTTCCACGTCCTCGTCCCCGGCCTCGACCTCGGGTGCGAGTTCGGAGAAATCTTCACCATCTCTCCGTAAGGGAGTGGTGAGTAAATCGTTGGACTAGAACTTCGTGTTCTTCATTGTCTCGACTTCTTTTGCTTCATTTGGTATGGTTCTGAAAAGACGTTCTCTGGAGGCACAGCGTAGGCCGCATCTTCACATTCCACCTCGTGCACGGAGAACGGTTGCAAATCACCTTTGATACACTCGTTCCCCTCCTTCGTAATATTCTATGCGCTGTGCAGAGACGACGGGACCATCCGGTTTTCATGTATCCATGGCCGACCCGCAGAGCGTTAAACGATGTCTCGAATCAATTATGTGGAATTTTCAAGGTCACCTTTGCTAAATCACCGTCTTCATTAGTAGTATTATCGATCCAAGAGCTCTTTCGACAAAGCCTCTAATAGCATCTTGTTTGCTTCAAGCTCTCGAGCATCAATTTCCAAACATGCTAGCGTCCGAAGATTCATTATGTTTATCGATGCCTGATCAACCAACACTCTGTGAGAGCGTAAACTTTCCACGTTCGACCGAAATGTATAACGGTCGGTTGTGATCCGCCGTTCCCGCAATGTATCATCGTCCGTGAAGGTAACACCTCGTCGTTCTCCTAACGAGCAAACCTCGTCGCAAGGAATCACCGCCATTCGAGCTAAATCTCTGGATCAAGTAGAGCCTCGATCGTAGCTTCTCTCATCTCCTTTCGACAAGATCAGCGTCGTATATGCTTAGTTTCCGTCGGTAACTTCCTAAGATGGGCTAGCACGTTGTAGTCCACTTTATTACCATGTTCCTCGGTTTCTTCCCACTGGCATTTCTCCGTCACAGTTTCTCCCGAGCAACCATCTGCTTTCCTTTGTCCTTTCGACTCATTCTCGGGGGTAGAACTTTCCCACTTTCAAATTTATCAGCTTATTTCTTCCAATTGGTGTCAATCCGCCGGTGGTCCTCGAATCGGAACGATCGGCTCTTCAAGTTATTTCTGCTGTCCGATGTTCTAATTTATCGTGATCGTGAGTTCGAAATTCACAAATGGACTCGTTGCTTGTCGAGCTTTCGTAGCCTCTTTTGTGAACATCTTCTTCGTCGCTGTCGTTACAAGGTTGTGTATGATTTGAGAATCATTATTTGTATTGGAATTGATATCCGCATTAAGCTCGTCGTCGCTAGTTATGTAATCGTTAGAAATACCAAAACGTAGCTAACGCCATAACCCTTATCATTATAAGATTCGCCGAACGAGCAGATAATCATACAGAGTCAAGAGTTCGAGGGATTTCTCCCGAATCGGAAACAACCATCCTAGGATAAGCAGCTCCTAGTCTACCCTTTGAGCCTCGGTCTTCTTTTCTTCCACGATCTTCTCCTCCTTTTGTGGCAGCTCTTCAATCGCAAGGATAGTGCCGGCTCGACAAGTTTCAAACTCCGAGTTGAAGCGTGTACCGAAGCGGTTTGGATGTGATCCAAAATTTTCTTCGATGATTCTGTCCGTACGCACTCCATCCATCACCGGCCGTGTAAGGGTCTATCGGAACAATGGGATCCGTCATACAAAATTCGACGGAACCTTCTAGGGTTCCTTCATGTATTCCATTGGGATCGTTATGTTCCCTCTCGCAGATTGTCACTTAAGCCAACTCGAAAGTGATGCAATCCTCTATCTTGTGTCCGAGCATCCGATCGTAAGGGCACAGCTCGTATGGTCTTTCTTATCGACTTCCTCCGCTTCTTAGCTCGGGTACCGAAAGTCTCTGAGTTCATTAAGCTACGGGAACATCTTTGCTACTGCTTCAGCTTTGAATGGATATTCTCTATTTAGAAGTTCTCCTTAAGGTATGTGATGAATGAGGCGATCGTTCATACGTCGAGCGACCGATACCGTCGAGGTTGCTCGATCGGCCTGCCAAAGCCGCTCGATAGCCCCGCTGAGGTTGTTGGTAGCCCCATTGAGGTTGTCGGTTTGTTCGCTGCGTGGCCGTGGGCATGCGCCCGGCGGTATCTCGCATCGTCGCTTGCCCTTATCTACCGCCGCGACGATTCCGTATCTCTTCTCAAATGTTTTCACAGTTTCCGCTTTTATCATTCTTTGGCTCACGAAACTTAACTATTTTGCCTCTTCTTGCAAGCTCCCGGCCTTGCTAAGAAACTTTCGAAAGTCTTGATTGTAATTCCTTTAAGGAGAAGTGCTATCGGGCCATGATACTTTTAAGTAGGATGCCGACCGCATGTCGTTTCTAAGCCGCGGTTCACTCTTCATGCTTAAGTTTCTCCATCGAAGTATGTAATCTACTAAAGTCTCGTTCGGCTTTTGTTGCTCCACCACTAGATCACCGATAGTGATGTGGTAACAGCCCCGGCAAATTGCTTAACGAAGAGACTTCCGCCCCGAAAAGGTCTTTACCGAACCGTTCGGGGTACCCCGCGTACCCGCCGAAGGCAATCCCCGACAAACCGCTGATGAATCGACGGAAGAGTAAAGCGTCACTCCCACCGCGTTGCGTAACTAGCACGAAAATGTGCGACATGCCGCCGAGGGTTTCCCGTTCCATTAAAAGTCTTAAACAAGAGGGTGGTACGAAGCCTTTCGGGTATCGGGACCGCATCGAACTCTTCTGGGTAAGGTCTACCCGTCTCAATAGATGCTCCACTCTTAGATCGTGCTAAAGTTTCGCACCTCCGCTTGTTCTACCATGTTCTTGATATCCTTTTCCGGAATCATGCTTTTGTGTAGAATCCTTCTTTGGTGGTTCATCTCCGTAGACGGATGTGATCTCCTTTCCTCCATCCGCAATATGGATAATTTCTCGGGATCGTCTCTTCTCCGAGGCCGGGCTCCGACTCGGAGAGTGGCTAAAGGCCATCTCTTCCATCCTCTTCATCCGGGAAATTGTATCATCTCTTTCTGAAGTTGTGCTCTCAACATTTCCGGTTCATCTCTTCTCGCGCCCGCCAACGCACTCTGCGAAGCCGACGATGCTCGTGTCTCAAACATGTTTCGATCTCGGTATACTCCTCATCCATGAACTCGATGAGTCAACTTCATCTCCTAGTCCTTCTTCTCTTTCTTTTACTAACCATCGGATATCGGTCCTTAACTCGTCCATGGCATCTTCTAATGGCCCTTTCCGCACGTTGCATCGTTAGCCTCGTCATACGACGAAGCCGTTTCGAACTTCTTTTTCGGGAGTTTCCTTTATCTAGTGCAAAGCATCACTTCCTTCGATTCAAGTCAGATGGAGACTTTTCTTCTCAGACATTGTTTTGGTCTTAGCTGACCGTTATAGGTTGCCATACCATCCTTCTTGTACCAAGCCGGACCGATGGTCCGTCGGCTATGTGCCTGAAGGTGGTATCCCTCCCCACTCCGTAGACCCGATACAACAACGGGTGGACTGCCTTTTATCCTCTCCTTTGGTTTCTTCCGTGGCAAAGAATAGCCTCTATTCAAGGTCCGAGGCGGGATTTAGCCGGCACTCGTCCTATCCTTCTTAAGATTTTTGACACGTGGCATCTTTCTTCTTTTGCCAATCTTTCTATCACAACCCAGGCCGGCAAATGGCATAGTCTTATCCCTTTTCCTTTTGTAATTGTTGTAGTACGCAAAGCCTGGGTACGTGCCGGCGATCCTACTGACATCCTCTTCATATCCGATGCGGTGAGAGAGGGTGAAACCCCGCTCCCTTCCAACAGAGGTATATAGTCGCAGCTTCTTCTTTCCTCGTGATTTCTTCTTAGAAATCAACTTCAGCAAGCCTGCTTTCTTGGCGATTTTCCTCGCTTCTATTTCTCCTTTGAGTCCGAGTTAAGGGTGCAACTTTAAACCGGACCCAATCTAAAAAACAGATGGTATTGTAGCGAAATCTATACCCTCCACGATGATGCTCATCACGTACTGGATTCCTTCCCTTCGCCTTGCGTAAGTCGTAGGTGCGTAGATGACTAGACCTAAGTAGGGGTAGAGACACAAATTTCCTACGAACGTAGTACTCTTCTCACCGGAACCCTTTACAGGAGGGAATTCGAGTTGGATTTCAGCCGACCCAATCACGGGTTTCTCGCCCGCTACTTCGTCCATTAGTGCGAAGAGAGGACGAACTTGATGTCTCAACAGAGCGAGCAATCCGCCCAAAAACGGATGATTCCATTGTCATGTAAAATTTCATCCTTGTAAACGGCGAAGTCCATTCCATTGGTGAAGGAGAAGATTAACTTCGGGCAAGCCATTTTTCTCGTTGGTGGCAGATTCCGAATGTCGTCCCGAATTATACTTCCTTTCGTCGTAAAGTTTCAGACGAAAAAAGAAAGAGTCGTAACACATCTTCGTTTATCTTAGTATTTGTAATTTTTTAAAAGAGATTGTTTATTAGGAGGTTCGTTTGTTAGAAACGAAAAGATCAAGGAAAAAGTTTAGAGGAAAAGGTAAAGGACACGATTTTAGAATTGAAAGGAAGAGAAAGTCTTATGCAAGACTTCAACCTGTGCTGAATCGCTCTAAACTAACACTTCATTGGGGTCCACCCCACTTTAAAAGAGGTAAAGAGCCCGGAACCTCGCTAGGGCTCCAAATAAAGGGCTCCCAAATCCGAGAGGAGTCGGCTATACTCGTTCAAGATAGAAATGAACGATGTATTCCAACGGAAGAATGGTAGCTTTGGTCCACGTGAGATGGACTCACCACCGATTTATGAAAGCAAAACCATTCGATCAAAATGAGAGAGGAACTATTCCCCGCCGGAGTCGCTTTAAGTTGCCTGTGATATTTTGTGTGCTCTTCGAGTGTTGTATTTCAAAAGGGGTCGCCACAGAAATTGTCGACGAATTTTCAGATTTAATTTAAATATATATATATAATTTAGAAAGTAGTATTTGATTTTGAAAATAATTTTTTTAAATTAAAAAATTTTAAGATATGAAATCAAACCGATCTCACATCCCGAATAGTTTATATAACGCACGCACCACGACAAACCGTGTATTTATCCCGAGTGAATGTATTACCAATCGTTTCGATGATGGGGCTCGATTAAATAAACTAAAAGATTTATGACATCCGTTTGGTCTGCGAACCAATTTTATAAGCCGACAAGTTCCCCGCTTAATATAAAGAAATTAAAGAGGGTTTATATTACCTCCGGGTTCTTAAAGTTCCCTATAAGGGCAAGCCCCTATACACTTTCATCTTAAACGACGGGAATCATTTAAGAAAACCCTCGATAATGATTAGTGGTTTTGCTCTCAAGAATTTCAAAATTTATTTCAAGGATTGAATTTTTGGGATTTCAATAAATGGAATGGATCAAGTTTGGAATGCTTAATTTCAGAGTCCAAAGGAAGAAAAGTAAAGAGAAGCCGAGGATCCAAGTAGAATCTGGCAACTTCCCAAAACTATCCTATTGTTTGGTTTCAATTGGGAGTTCATTTAATGTTTCATCCCGTCAGCTTTAATTAATTAGGACTTATATTTGTATGATATAATCATACAAATAGCCTCGAAGATGTGAGGGTTTATGTCGTAACAAACAACTACCTCTCGGAATCCTAAGACCTAAGCAAAGACTTAATTTCGCATAACATGATTATGTAAATGACTAACAAAAAGTTGAGGATTTATGTTGCACTAGGCAATCTACCTCGAAGTCCTACGGCTTCGTTATTTAATTCTAAGAAAGTTTTACCGAAGTAGATCCGAATTTTGCCGATGACGATGGCCGAAATCGCCCACCATGCTCCGAGCTCCTTGTCATTGGCAGACGTTTAGTTTTAGAAGTCATAAATCAGGAGATGAGAGAAGTGTTTTGGTTTAGAGAAAATCTTAAAATCCAAGTATTTTTTAATATTTTAATTAAAACAAATATTAAAGTTATTTAAACAGAACCGATTAAGATCCCACGGTTCCGTCATCTCGACACCGTTATTTTCATCGATCTAATTTTACCCAAATGAATTCGATAAACTCAACCGAATGAGTTCCACACTTTCATTTAGACTCGTAGGAAATCCCGTTAGAAGCAACACGTGGGTTACATCATCCGAGGTATTCCCGATCATTCAAACGAGACGTTTTAATTTAGTTGCAATTGTAGTTTTGTTGTTCTCGTTTGCGATTAAATTTCGAGTCGTTTTATATTTCAATGTTGTGGCGGTGAATTTTATCTCAGAATGACTTTTAATTTAGTTTTTGGTTTCAAATTTTTAGGACTATCCTAAAGGTTTTGGTTTTAATGCAATGCTTTATTTATCAATGAAAGAAAAGTAAAGTACAGTGCATGTAAGTAAATTGCAATAAAGTAAATCACAATTAAATAAAGCGTACCCTGAGGGTCTTCCCGTCATCCCAAGCTGCACTTAAACACATGTTGGAGCATTTAAATAGCTCTTAACCTAGGTAAAAGCTAAGGGAAAGGGTTTTCAAGTTATCTACCGTAATCCTAATCCTATAACTAGTCATCTCCTACGACAATTAGGTTGTTCTCGTTTCGATTTAAGGATGATTTTCTTTCATCAAAGAACAATTAAATTCAATTGTTCTTCTAAACATCCGTCATATCGATGTGCTGCTTTGCACGCAGTCCTAAACATCTTTTCAATATTTCTGGGATTATTTTGCGTCCAAATGAATTTTTATTGTACTGATGAATCGATTATCCAAGGATTTGTATTTTTGTTTTTGCTTTGCCGTGAACTTAGCCGATTACCCGATGAATGAAGCGACATCTCACTTTACTCTATTTAAGAGTTATAACAATTAAAGTCTTTAAGGGCAAGTCGGGTTTATCGAGAATTTTAATCATTCTTAATTACGTGCTCGTGTTAATGGTTTAAAGTGTTTTAATTCTAATTATGAGGTTTCACTTAATAATTTTAAGTTCGTAATGTTGTTTAAATTATTTTAGATTTAATTCTTAATGATTTAATTTAGGTTTGTTGTTAAATGATTTTTATTTAATTTAATTCAATTTGATTTTAATTTAATTTAATTTTATTTAATTTTTAATTTGATTTTAAATTTAATTTTAATTTTAATTTAATTTTTAATTCAATTTCTTAATTTTAATTTAATTTAATTTTAATTTTAATTTAATTTAATTTAATTTAATTTAATTTAATTTTAATTTCAATTTAATTTAATTTAATTTTAAGTTTAATTTAATTAAATTTAATTTTGAAATTTAATTTGGATTTAATTTGATTTAAATTTTTATTTTTAATTTTAATTTTGATTGTTAGTTTTAGTTTAACTTTAATTTTTAATTGATTTTTAATTTAATTTGATTTTAATTTTAGTTTTAATTATTAACTTAGATTATTATTTTAAATTTTTAATTAAGAATTAAATATTGTTAAAGTGACTCATTTAGGATTTTAAAATTGGAAGAATAAATGTTCTCTTAATAATATCCCTATTTTAATAATCCAAATTTAAATATATTCTTTCCAAAATTTAAATTATTTAATTAATTTAAAGTTTCATTTTTGATATTTTCAAAGTATTTAATGGGTTCCTACCCCTTAATTTCCCTAAGTTTCAATCATCCAAGAGAAAGTTAAAATCAAATATTTTACCCCCCATTTTGATTAAACCTAAAGTTTTAATTAAGGTTAAAAATTTTAATTACCCTTACGTCCTTTTGCTTATTTATTTCATAACTCATTAAATTGAGCTCAAATGATTCCTAAATCTTTATGTCACCTCACTCATATGTCAATTAAGACATTAGAGGAGAAAAATGTGATTTTTCTGAATTTAATTTATTTATATAATTATTTTTAGTAGAAAATTGTGGTTTTTTCAAAGAAAATTCAACAACATGACCAAGGTGAAGTTTCTGTCCTTAAGAAAATTATGAGATATTTCTAATGACTAGAGAACCACTTGAACCAATTTTAGTGATTTTTTGAGTTATATTTTATTTATTATGATTATTTTGAGTTTTAGAGTATTAATTAATATTAAAATAAAATAAAAACTAAAATATTTTATGTTTTTCTTAAATCTTTCTGACCTCAAAGAGTCCAGAAAAACAAATTTTATAATTTTCTGATTTTTCTTTGATTTATTAGAATTATTTTAGTGAAAAAGGTTAAAAATTCATTTTTTAATATTAAAAATTACATTAAACCTTTAAAATTCAATATCTTATCCTATGGACTTGTAAAAATTATTCGTCTGCTCCCTAAACGACAGTGAATAAAATGTGACATATTTTATGATTTTTAATATTTTTGTGATTTTTATTATTTTTTAATTATTAAAATATTAAAATACGGTGAAAAATCAACTTTTTAAAATTCCAATTTTAATTTTCAACTCCTGATATTAAGAGAAGCTCCAAAACCATTTTTTTGTGGAATTTTTGAAAATATTTTTGGAGTTATGAATTTTTAAAGTTCCATTTGAAGTTATGTAACTTAATTAATCCATTTAGGCGGGTTAAACATTTCCACCGATTCCAAATTTTTATGTGAGGGTCTCTCTCGATCCAAAGGATCAGCGGAGAATTATTTTCAAGTCAATTAGCCAAAGTTAAACCTAATTAATTCAAATTCAATTTTAGGGGTTTAGGCTAATTAAGGTTATTATGAATGAATTAATTCAAAATATATTTTTCATAGGGTTCTCTAGTCCTAAGGAATATCACCAAATTTTTCTAGAATTTATTTCACAACATGCTAATTATTGGAATTAAAATACCTAAAATAGTGACATGTTCAACAATAACTTTTCACAGAGATGGCCTCTCATCATGAAAAATTCAGGGAATGTTCCCAAGATCGTAGGCTTCAAAAGCCCTATGGTCTCATGCCATGGTGAATTGTCTATGCAAATGAAGAATCACTAATTAAGAATAGTAAATAAATTATTAAAAATAACATCCAATTAACTCGATTTCTTTTCCACATTATTTTCCTCTGCTCAATTGAAAGGGGTATTTTTATTTTGATTTCCGTGATTTTTCTATCCAAAGATATGAATTTTTTAAAGTTCAAGGATTTAAATAATTCAAAAATACCCTATTTATCTACCATCCAGGTTGCCGCCGCCGCAACATCGGCAGTCCGAAAGCCCACGCGGCGCATTCCTATTCGACGCCGCCACCAGCCGGCCAGCCCACGCATCCCGCGGTTCATGTACCATCGCGCCGTCCGACTTGATCTTGACCGTCCGTCGGCTACACGCCGCAATCCAATGGCTCCCCGATCATCGCCAACCGGTGCACCGTGACCGTCCAAACTAAAACCCTAAGATCTCACTCGATTCTCAATGGATTTTTGTATTCTTATGCTCTATTTTCGATTCGCTTCTCAAGAGACGAACACATCCAGAGTTTATAGGCTATGAAATAATCAGAAACAAAATGGAGAATTGAAGTCGGGTGGAAGAGTGAGTTCACTTTGCTTTGAAGAAGCTTCGATCCGAGAGTTGCGTCACCTTCGATCGGGGTCCAGGCAAGCTCCGCACAAGCCCTGCTCTCAGAATTGTCTAGTTATGAAAGTGACCAAGCCCGATCACAAAGCTTGGCGGCTAGGGAAGCACGGCCGGCCTCGGTGAAGGGGCTTTTGCCTCGGGGAAGTTCTCCTCTTGGTCTCGGGTGAAGGTGTAGGACCAAACAATTTGGAGATTGGCCCACCGTGAAGTGTCCTGTTTTTTTGCAAAGGATTTTCAACTCAGAAATCGAGCTCCGTCAATGGGGATTGGGGCAAAGGAACACCGGGATCAACTGCTCGGGGTTAGGAGAAGGTCCCCGGAGCAATGGCAAAGTTTCCTTAAGGTCTCGGTTCATCTCTTTTTTGGCCGAGAGGTGGCGGTGTTTAACAGAGGTGGCCTTATACCTCCGTGGGGGCTCAAGGCTTCGGATCAGCTGCTTTCAGTGGCAGGGGAAGAACAGCCATGGTGTTCAATTGGGCTATGACAACCGCAAGGAGAAATTCAAAAATTGACTACGGGTGCTCACCGGTGGTTTCCGCGGCCGTGGTGGCCGGTCGGCTGTGGTCGTCACCCTCAAGGTCAGGGAGGACCGGGGGCATGAGGTTTGTTCAAGCACCGTCCAATGCCATGTAAAGGGTTGGATTTAAGTGGTAAAGGAAGAAGAGTGATTTTGGGTTCACATGTGTCAACCCATGTATTTGGGCTTGGTTCACTTCCCCATGAGCCTGATTTGGGCCAAGGGGACTGGGTCACGTCACTGAGTGGTGAAGTCCCCATCAAAATAGTTTAAGTTAATTTCTGGGTTATGGTGTTGCATTAAAGAGGTTAAAATGGCTTAAGGAAGGCTTAGGAAAGGACTCCCTCTTCTTGCCATTAATGGCTCGGTGACAAGTCAAACCCCCCATGGCTTCATGTGGCTTGTCCATGGCTTCGTATGTGGCTCCATCTGCTCATCTCGTTTAAGAAAAAGCTGGAATTCATTTATAGCGAAAAGGAATTTGGAGATTTTGGCAATTTAGTGAAAAATTTAGATGGTGCTTGATTTAGGTTAATTTGATGATTGATTTGGGACTTTAGAATCACATTCCAATTAAAGGGATGATGAGAAGTGTGGTTTGAACTGTCAGTTGGATTTCACTTGGAGCCGCTTTCAAGATGGTTTAGGAAAGCGCTTTTGATTTTAGGATGGGCTTTTGGATGAAAATTTTGTGAAGGACCATGTCAAATAAATGTTGCAGAATTGCCTTGGGGATGTTTCATGAATGGTTCGGAATCAATTTCCGGTGTGATTTCGAGTAGAATCGTCAATTTGGGCTTTTTAGTTAAATGGGCCAAAGTGGGTCAAATTGGGCTAACGGGTTAAGGTTGGGCTAAAGTTGGATTTGATGTAAAATTAATGTTGAGAAATGTTCATGGGAGTGTCACAAAGAGTTTTCAACTTTGGCTGGGCTCAAATTTCGATTCGGGCCCATTCGCTAGGGCTCGCCAGGGGTCAAAATTAGTGGATTTTGGTTTTTGGGTTAGGTTTCGGGTGGAGTTTAGGTTCAAATTTTTGGTAAATCAAGTTAGTGTTTTGTTTTAGAAAATTGTTAGGAAGGTTTTAGAAAAGATTTGCTTAATTGGGGTCGAGTCGGGTTAGTTCGGGCTAGGTTTAAGTCATGGGTCAATCGCCTTTTGTGCTTCAAATCGGCAAATCGGGCTCAAATGTCAATCAAATTGGACTTGGATTTGGTCTAAATTGATATTAGGGATGTTGAATTGAAGTTTAGAATTGCATTGGACCAAAATCGAGGTTTAATCGCCGCTTTCTGTTTTGACGTTCACTTTGCCGAAATGGTCAATCGTTTGGTAAAAGGGTAAATTGGAAAAATTGGCCCATGGTATAGGCTGGACAAACGAAACTGGGAATATTTGGGATTTTCTGGAATTTTCTAGGAATTTTTAGAATTTTGTGAATTTTCGGGGTAATAGTATTTTGCACTTGCGGGTATCGGGGGTACTTTTGAAATTTTTGGTATTTTTGGCTGTGGCTGATCAATTTGAGTGGGGGAAATGTTTAGGACTGATTTTAAATAATTTTAAAATTTTAGGTGATTTGTAAATTTCTGTGGGTAGTTTCGGGCGGCTTTTGGTAGTTAAGAGTACAGAAGGCCCCCGGTCAAAATCGAAATTTTGGAAAAATGAAGATCGATCAAATTTTGTAGATTGAATCCATTTCGTTCGAGCCATGAATTCATATTAAGCTCATATAAGTTATGGGAGGACTCATTCGAGGCATTCACTATGTTGTTCCTAACCTCACCAGGCTAGCATGACCATCCATATTGACTATCTACATGAGCTCAGAAGTCAAGTTGGGTGAGTGTTTAGACTTGGAATGCGTGTGATAAGCAGTAGTGTGGCGTGCAAGTCAACCCTCACTAGACCAAAGCCACCCAGTAATTCCTAAGGCCAAAAAGGTTCTATGTGAACTGACCTTAAACCTCCACATTCGATTTCAACCCTCTAGTGATTGTGGGTCTATAATCTAGCTTAGTGATTTTGCAGGAGTTAAGAAGTGTTTCCGAATTTCTAAGCGCGGGTTCCATTTCTAGTCCTCTAAGATTAGTTAAAGGAAAAGCCTAAGACTAGATCCTAAGTACTAAGTAGAGAGAAGAGAAAAGACATCATCAAAAATGAGGTCAATTGGTATTTTTGGGTGTGGATGGTCAATTTGAGTAATGTGGGAATGTTTGGGATTGATTTTGAGGAATTTTGGGTAATTTGGAAATTTTGAGAAATTTGGGTAATTTCGAGGGTTTTGGGTAGAGGCTGGCGGGTGTAGGGTCCGGGGTCAAAAATTGAAAATTTGGAAAATTGAAGCTTGGGTGAATGTAAGTGGAATGAAATCATTTTGGTTGAGCCGTGAAGCCATATCAAGCCCACATGAGCCATGAAGGGACTCATTTGAGGCACCCACTATGTTATTCCTAACCCTCTTGCGAGGGCTTAGGGGTTAAAGACCATCCATGTGAATCACCCGCATGAGTCGGGAGGTCGAGTTGGGTATGGGTATGGTTTTAGGAGGTGTGTGTGAAAATGTAGTGTATAGGTGTAGTATGTGTAAGTCAGCCCTTCACCGGACCGAGCCACCTGGGGCAGTCCTAAGGCCAAAGAGTCCTATAGGAACTCATCCTTTAAACTTCCACGTTTGATTCCAACCCTCTAGGTGATTAGGGGTCTACAATCAAGTTTGTGGAGTTTGTAGGGAGTTAAGAAGTGGTTTGAATTTCTAAGTGGTGGGTCCCAATTCTAATCCTCTAGGATAGTCAAAGGAAAAGCCTAAGGCTAGATCCTAAGTACTAAAGAGAAGAAGAGAAGACCTTATCAAAAATGAGGTCAACATAAATAGTTAACTATATTCTTATCCTCTTATTCCAAATATCTTAATCCATAAAATTAGTTTAATCACTAAGAATATTTCTTTTAACCTTCTATAATAGTTAAATAAATTAATTCTAGTTTACTGAATTAAATTCACTACAGAAAATCATTTTTATAATAATTTTTGAAAATATTTAATTGAGAACATTTAATAGTTAATCTTGTTTTTCCCTTCCCCAAACATAAATTTTTCTATCTAATCATATAGGTGGAAAGAAAACATACTGTAAATTTAAATCATACCTTCGTGCTTTAGGTATTTCTTTTGCAGGTTCTTTTCACGTCTCATCACTTAATTAACCTGTACTGTTAAGAACTTTCTACACACATAACATTAGAGAATTTGCTGGGTAAGAAAATTTTGAAATAAGTACACAATACTAACACAATTTCCTACTACATTTAATTACTTTACCTTTTAAAGTACTAAGCACAATTAACACAACATCCACATACATTTTACTAATTTAATTTTAGAGTTACAATCACAGTCTGAAATATAAAAACTCAACAACTACACTGATGTAAATAACTTACACAACACAGTAATCAAAATAAAAAAATTGAACAAAAATGCTAAATTAAAGAAAACAGACATACACATAACACAAGTATCTAATCACATAATCTAATCTCAAACATCAAAATCCCATACTATATCTTCATCTCCCTGGTTAGCGGGTGGATTGGGTTGGTAGTGTGTATAACGAGGGCACTTCGGAAATATCACATCAAGCTCTCCTCTCCTATAGCGATTCTCAGCATCATAGTAAGCTATTTCAAACTCAGAATGCCTCTGAAGATATTCACTATCATAATCATGCCTCCGCTCTAATCCTCAAATCCTCTGATCTATATGCTCCAACCTTTCATCAAGCTTCTCAAAACTTTTTCACTGCAGAGTCAGTTCATTCATCGAGTCATGGAGTGTAAGAGAACTATAGGCAGAAGGGTCATAACTACTAGAGGGAATATCCCTACTAGTCGAAGGTGAAGAGCTCCTTGTCCCAGATCTCCATCCTTCATGGGATTCATAAGTCTTTATATTAGTCTTTGTAATGGGTTTCATAGGTTCAACCCATTCATCATTATCTACAGCCTCTACTCCAGACAACTGACAGAGTGCATATATCATACCAGGATGTCCCAGCCCTCCTCCTGTTTCACTTTTTGCAATGGCTAATATGTTTTGATAAATAATGTTTCCCACATTTATACTTTTGTTGTTATGAAAACAAAAATTCAGAACTTCTCTATCCCTCGAAACTCCACTATGATGATAAGTAGGTAGAATAGTAGAGCAAATAAAATAGTGCCAAGCCTTAGAGGTGGCATTCATCATAGAAAGAGGGAAGTTCACCCGTTCACGCTGCTTCATTTTCCACGTTCCTTTCCCATCAGTGAGAAAGTTAATCACATCCTCCAGCGGACCTTCCATTGTTCCAAACGTATCATAATCGCTGGTATGAGGATCTTACACTTTGTAGAAAAAATTTATCCGAGCAGCATTAAAATCAACTAAAAATCCTCTGACCTTTATAGGCATGTCTTCTATCTGGGTCAGTTTGGCGTAAAATTCCGTTACAACTTCAACTGCAGCTCTGTTCATTGAATAACAAAAATTTTCCCACTTTCGCTCCTTAATAGTCTGTTCCACTTCTCCCGGGTTCTTGAAAACTTTGTCCTGAATGCATTTTTTTGCTTTGATGATAGAGTTGTACCTTGACTGAGCCTTAGCGTTTACAAATCAAGTCTTGTCAAAGTCAAGTCGCCTCTTCTTTTGTGGAGCCATTTCTCAATCTATCAAATTTACAAAAATCTCAACTAAATTCCAAAACAACACTAGAATGGCTTCCAAAGGTGACTTAAAGTAATCTAAAATGAATTCCATGAATTTCTTCCAACTATTTTCTCCACATTCTCGATTTTTCCAAATTCCTAAATGTGGAAGAAATACATGGTGAAAATAAAAAATTTTTGCATGAGAGTGAAGCTCTTGCCAAGGGAAGATGAAATCCAGCTTCAAAATGGGTTAAAAATGCTATAAATCCAAGATTTCTCAAGCCCTATGTCAGTTTTCTCGAAGTTTAGAGGTAGGGGATGATGAATAGTGGCAGTTGACTGATCAAATAAAGGTATTTTTCGAGTCCTCGCCGTCAGCGGGAAAAATCTCGCCGTCGACGGGCTAATTAATTCAAATATGCTCAAGTATTTGGAAAAATCCGCCGTCGGCGAGCCTTTTGTTAAATATTTAAATTTTTAAATTTTTAATTTTTAATTTATTTTAAGCCTCGTTAACTTCCTCTCGGCACATTTATAGGTTGTGTTTTGAAAAAGGGGGTCGCCTACAGAAATTATCGGTGAATTTTAGATTTAATTTAAATATATATAATTTGAAAGTAGCATTTGATTTTTTTTAAATAGTTTTAAGTTTGAAAATTTTTAAGATATGAAATCAAACCGATCTCACATCCCAAATAGTTTATATAAACGAGCGCTGCATCACAAACCATGTATTTATTCCGAGGATAGACACACTGCTTGATAATGGGGCGCGATTAAATAAAGTAGAAGATTTGTGACATCCGTTTGGTATGTGAACTAATTTTATAAGCCGACAAGTTCCCCTGCTTAATATAAAGGAATTAAGTAGGGTTTATTACCTAGATTCTTAAAGTTCCCTATAAGGGCAAGCCCCTATAGTTAATTACATCTTAATGACGGGAATCATTTAAAAAAACTCTCGATAATGATCAGTGGTTTTGCTCTCAAGAATTTCAATGTTTAAGGTTTTCAAACAATTAGACTTTGGAGATTTCAATAGGGAATAGCTCAAATTTGGAACAATTTATTTTTAAGAGTCCAAAGGAAGAGAAGTAGGAGAAGCTGAGGATCTAAGATGAATCTTGGAAACTTCCCAAACTATCCTATGGTTTGGCTTAAATTTAGAGAGAATTATTTAATCTTTTAATCCTACCAATTTTAGTTAATTAGGACTTATATTTGTATGACACAATCATACAAATAGCCTCGAAAAAGTGAGGGTTCATGTCACACCAAACAACTACCTCGGAGTCCTAAGACCGGTTAGGACTTAATTTGCATAACATGATTATGCAAATTCCTAAAAAAAGTTGAGGATTTATATTTCACTAAGCAAACTACCTAAAAATCCTATGGCCTTGTTATTTAATTCTAGGAATGGTTTTGCTGAAGTAGACACAGGTTTTGCTGATGAAGATGGTCGCACTGCCCACTATGCTCCAAGCTCCTTGTTGTTGCAGAGGTTTGGTTTTAGAAGGTGGCAATCAAGAGATGAGAGAAGTGTTTTGGTTTAGAAAAGTCTTAAGATTCAGATGTCTTAATGTTTTAATTAAAACAATTCTTAAAGTTAATTAAGTAGAACCGATTAAGATCCCACGGTTCCGTCATCCCGACACTGCTATTTTCATCGGATTCACTTAGTCCAAATGAATTTGCTAAACTCAACTGAATGAGTTCCTCACTTTCATTTAGATCGTGGGAAATCTCGTTAGCAACACGTGGGTTACATCATCCGAGGGATTCCGATCATCCAACGAGACGTTTTAATTTAGTTGTAGTTTTGTTGTTCTATTTGTGATTAAATTTTGAGTTGCTTTATATTTTAAATGTTGCGGCTGTGAATTTTATCTTGTTATGAATTTTAATTTAGTGTTTATCCTAAAAGGTTGCAGTTTTCATGCAAGGTGACATTCTTGTTTAACATGTAAGTTTTGCAAGAAAGAAAGTACAACGCAGGTAAATAAATAGCGCAGGTAAATAAATTGCAATAAAATAAAAGCGTACCTGGCGGGTCTTCTCGTCATTCCAAGATGCACTCAAAACATATGTCAGGGCATTTAAATATTTTCAAGAAACACCAAGGTAGAGCTAAGGGAAGGTTTTGTTTGTTTACCAAAATATTAATCCTACTGCTAGTCAATTCCTATGACGTCAAGGTTCTTGTGTTTTATTAAGGATGATTTTCTTCACCAAAGAACAATTAAGTTCAATTGTTCTTCTAAAACATCCCATCATATTGAGAAAGTGCTTAGGGCAAGTCCTAAACATTTTTTCGATGCTTCTGGGATTATTTTGAGTCCAAATGAATTTTATTGTACAGATGAATTGATCATCCAATAATTTAGTTATGTTTTGTTTCTTGCTCAGTGAACTTGGACATTTGATTATTCGGTGAGTAAAGTAGCATTTCACTTGATACTCCACCTAAGGTTTATAAGTGTGAGAGCCTTCAGGGGCAAATCAGTTTGTTTACGGGATTTAACCATTAAGGTTTGATCGTTGTTTCAAGATAGTTTAGTTTAGTTATAAAATTTCAAATTGATTTTTTTTAAAAGTATTAAAATTGTTTAAGTTAAAGAGGTGTTTAAATTATTTAATTCCATTGAGTTTTGATGGTTCAAGTTTGTTTTAAATATCTTAAACTGATTTGATTATTACATCTTAATTGTAAATTGTTTGAGATTAATTTTTTTTTAACATTTCAAATTTGCTTTAGGTTAAGTTTTAAGTGATTTCAAATTAACTTTAATGTTTTGGGTTTATTTTAATTTAAATCAGTTAATATTTTAAACTTTAATTTAATTAAGGATTGCTTTCTTTTTTTAATTAATTTCAATCATCATTATTAGATATAATTAAGAGTTGAATTAATCCAATTAGGGACTATATATTAAAGAGTTGGTATCTTCTTAAGTCATGTCCCTTGTTTTAATAATAAAAAATTTTAATTATTCTTCCAAAATTTAAATAAATTAATTAATTAAGATTTTATTTTTATGTTGTAGGTGATAAATGGGTTTCTACCCCTTAATTCCCTAAGTTCCAATCATCCAAGAGAAAATTTAGGATCAAATATTCATCCATCTCTTGATTAAGCCTAAAGTTTTAATTAGGGTTAAAATCCCTTAATTACCTTTATGCCTTCTTAAGCATATTCACTTCATAACTCATTAAATTGAGCTGAAATAAACTTATAATTTTTATGTCACTTCACTCCCATGTCAATTAAGACATTAGAGGAGAAAATATGATTTTTTTCATTTTTAATTTAATTTATATAATTATTTAATGAAAAATAAGGATTTTTTAATGAAAATTCAAAAACATAGCCAAGGTAAAGTTTTTAGCTTTAGGAAAATTATGAGATGTTCCTACTGACCAGAGAACCACATGGACTAATTTTGGTGATTTTTTGAATTATATTTTATTTACTATAGTTATTTTAAAATTTTGAGTATTAATTAATTATAAAATAAGATTAATGTTGAAAATTAAGTTTTATATTTTTCTTAAATCTCTCTGACCTCAAGAAACTCAAAGAAATAAATTTTATATTTTTCTAATTTTTCTTTGAATTTTTAGAATTATTTTAGTGTAAAAGGTTGAAACATCCATTTCTAATATTAAAAAAAAATGCATTAAGCCTTTAAAATTAAATATCTTTTCTTACAGACTTAAGAAAAATATTTGGTTTATTCCTAAGTTATTAGGAGACCAAATATGACATTTTTGTGAATTTTATTATTTTTGTGATTTTTATTATTTTTCAATTATTAAAAGATTAAAAAATAGGTTAAAAATGAAAATTTTAGAAAAAATTCAATTTTAATTTTCTTAGACTTCTCTGATCCGAGAGAGGCCTCAAAATGAATTTGGTGAACTTTTGAATTGTATTTTAGATTTTATGAATTTTTAAAGTTTAAAAGTGGCCATGTCATTTAAATAATTCATTTAGTGGGTTATGTCATTTTCAATTAATTTCAAATTTTTATGTGAGACTCCTTTGCCCCTAAAAATCAGTGGAGAATATATTTTGTGCTATTTTAATAAGTGGTTGATTCAAATTAATTTAATCTTAATTTTAGGGTTTTGGCCAAATTAAGGTTCATTTAAATAAGTTAATTCAAACCATAATTTTTTTAGGGTCCTCTGGTTAAGAGATACTTCCCCTAATTTTTCTAGATTTTATCAACCAACATGCTAATTACTAGAATTAAAATATCAAAACACACGCATAAACTTGGAAAATAGATAACTTGCCACAGAGATAGCCTCTGGCCTTGGAAAATTCAGGGAATGTTCCCAAGATCAGAGGCTACAAATGCCCTATGGTCTCATGCCATGGTGAATTGTATGCATGAATGGAGAATTAAAATACTCAGAATAATATTAAATTAATTAAAAATAAAATACTTAACAAAATAAATTAATTCTTTTGCCACATTAATCTCCTCTGTTCACTGAGCAAGAGGCTATTTTTAGTTTATTTTTAGGATTTTTCTATGCAAAGATATGCATTTTTAATGGTTCTGGTATTAAATAAATAGAAAATAACCCTAATTTCCTACTTATCCGACACGGCGCCGCGTCATCCTCGACAGATCCGAAGTCCCACGCGGCGCTTCTCCATTCGACGCCGCCATCTGAGTAAGCGCCACTCGGCTCGCTCTTTTCGTTCCGCGAATCTGTCCGGCTTGATCTCCACCACCCATCCGATACACGTGCGATCCGACGGTGGCTGCTCATCGTCCCCAACTGACTTAACCCGAGAGCCGTCCACCTTCCAGACCTAAGATCTCGCTCCAGACTCAACCAAATCATGCGCGGTTGGTCTCTATCGACGCTTCTAACCTAGACGAAGCTATCTATACAGCTAACATACATCGAAATTGCATAGAACAAAATGGAGAATTGCTGGATGCTCGGGAGGGAGGAGAGGTGAATACCTTGGCTCTTTGAGGTTAAGCCTCAATCAGAGTTGGTCGACATGTTCGTTGGAGCTAGAGGAGCCTTCAGATGAAGTATCTGGTTCTGGTGAGCTGCCTAGGTATGATTTCCTCCAAACCCAATTTGTTGTTTTCACGTCTTGAGCAATTGGCTGGTCTGGTGAGGGGGCTTTCACTGGGGAACTCCTTATCTTGGTGCTGGGAAGGTGTGGGTGAGTTTAATTTGGTTTTGGTGGAGGGACAGGAGATGTCCTGTTTCCGACCTGATTTTCAGCTGAGAAATTGGGCTCAACTAGGGGATTTCAGGGCAGGAGAACGGTGAGGCTCTTCTTCTTTAGGCTGAGAGAAGGTTTGGGAGCAGTTTAGGGGAGTTCTGTGGAGAAAAGTTCAACACTTTGAATTCAGCTGAGAAAAGGGGATTTTATAGAGCTTGCCAGAGAGGGGAGCTCAGGGCCAAGTAATGAGTGCCTTCAGCCGCTTAGGGTGAGAGCAGAGTAGGCAAGGTGGCTGGTGAAAGGATTGGCCACTGCCTAGGCTCCATTTTATGTTTTCAAGAATAAAGGGGTGCTCGGGCGTGGTTGTTCCGGCTGCTGGAGTGGCTGGCAAGGACAGTTAGGGGGCTGGGCAGCCTGAGGATGAGTGGAAGAGGAGTTTAGCTCAATTAATTTGGTAGAGATGGTTGCTTAAATGGAGATTAAAGATGTGACATGACATTAGCAATGTGGCTTGGTTCCTTGGACCAAAGTGATGGACCATTGGTGCATGGCTCATGGGGCTTGGGTTAGGACAGGTTAAACCCACCCTAGGAGGTCTAGGATTGGCAGTCAAGAGGTTGGTTTGGTCAAATTTGGTTTGGTTTGATTTAATTTGGAACATAGGTTCAATTAGGTTCATATGAGTTTGAGTTGGGATAACTTGAGTTTGGGTTTGAATTGGATCAAATTGATTGATCAACATTGTGTAAATGATTGTAGGGAAGATTTTTTATGAAGACATGAATTAGATTGGAGTTCATTTGAAGTTTCAACTAGGAGGATTTTGGAGTTTTGGCTAATTTGAGTCACCATGGGTTAGGTTGGATTTAGGTTAGCTTAGAGTTTGATTCAAGGACAATTGATGGTTCAAAATGTTACAAATGATTGTTATGAAAGGTTTAGGATAGACATTGGGTGGAAAGTTTGGGTTTAGGGGATTCAATTTGGAGAATTAAGGGTAGGTGACAACTTCAAGGCAAATTTGGGGGTTTTGATTTCAAATGAATTTTGAGTTGGGTTTGGGTTTACATTGAGAGCCAATTGATGTTGTATTTGGTGAAGGGATGTATTAGGAAAGGTTTAGAGTTGATTTGGGGTGAAATTGAGTTGAATTGGGTTGGATTTCGGTAGGTTTGGGTCAGAGGTTAAAATTGGGGCTTTTAGGTTTGGGTTGAAATTGAATTCAAATGTGAATTAAATTGGGCTTGGATTTGGTTTAGATTGGTATTGGAGATGTTTAATTGAAGTTTATAATTGGATTTGGGCAACATTAAGGTAAATTCAGTTGATTTGGTTTGACATTGGGTCCATTTGGGTTAAAAATGGGTCAAATTGGGGTTTTGATAAAATTGGGTTAAATTGGAAAAATTAGGTTATGGTGTAGTTGAACAAAATGAAATTGGAAACATTCAGGATTTTCTGGAATTTCTTGGGAATTTTTGGAATTTTGGGCTAAAAGAGTATTTTAGGGTATTAGGAGAATTTTGAGGGTATTGGGGTATTTTGGTGGATTTAAAAGGTGAGAATTATTTCAAAATGATTCTTAGGAATTTTAGGAATTTTGGGTAATTTTTGGGAATTTTTGGATGATTTGGTAGTTGTGGGGGCAATTTAGGTATATTTAGGTAGGTTTAGGGGACCCAATGTCAAAACCATAAATTTTGGCAAAATGAATGGGGTTTCAAATAAGGAAGAAATGGATCATTTTAGTGGGGTCAAGGTTGAGTAAAAAATGATTTGGAATGGAATTAGGGTTTGGAAGCATGAGCCATGGACTTAGCCAAGTCCAACCACTTTGGGACCAAGTCAAGCCAAATGGTAACTATTTTATGATCCTTCACATATTGACGTTAGCCATCTTAATTAAAGATTAGTGGCTTAGGTTCAACATTGTGAGTTTCATAAAGGGTAGATGGTAAGGGTCGAAGGTTTAGGTTAAGTGGCTTAGGGGTGTGTGTGTGTGTGCAAGAGAAGCCCAAGTCACTAAAGATCACCTTAAGTCCAAATAATCCTATAAAAACTCACTATTGGTTGCCCATATGGTGGTTCTAACCTTCCCAGGTGATTTAGAGGTTTGTAACCATCCAAGTGGGATCCCAAAAGGAGTCAAGAAGTAGCTGAATAGCTAAAGGGTGGGTCCCAATTCTAGTCCTCTAGGATAGTCAAGGAGAAGTCCTATGGCTAGATTCTAAGCACTAAGAGAAAAGAAAAGACCTCAACAAAAATGAGGTCAACAAATGGACCCCCAATAGGTGTGGTGTGCTGACCAAACACACCGCGCGTATTGGCGTTGACCGAAGAGATCAACCGACCAACACAAACATTCCAAGACCACACACTTGGAACAGAACAAAAAAAAAGAGAAGGTTCCCGCTGGGGAGTATCAGGTAAATCTCTGAAGCTGAAGATCCCAGAACTCTCGCTGGGGAGGAAGAGGTGAAGTACAAGCTGATTGACTTCAAGATTGATTAAAGTTGAAGTTTCAAACTTTGATTTTGATCTTGATCTTTGATTTGGTTTAAATTGATTTGGGAGTTTGATTAAAGTTTGGTTTATGATTAATTTTGAAGTTGGTTGAAATTTGATTGTGGGTTTTGAATTTTGATTGAAATTGACTTGAGATTAGAATCGAAAGGGAATCTGGAATTGACAAAAGAAGAGTTTAAACTGGAAAGGGGATGAGGACTGGAATTTAAGTACTAGCCTCAAAGTAAGGATCAGAATTTAGGTACCGATCGAAAATGATGAGAATTAGAATTTAGGTACTGATCTCAGAAAGGAGAGAACTAGAATTTAGGTACCAGACTCGCAATGAGAATCAAAATTTAGGTATCGACCTCGGAAAGGTGAGAGTCAGAATTTAGGTACTAACATCGAAAGGAGAGAACTGGAATTTAGGTACCAGTCTCGAAAGGGATGAGAATAATAATTTAGGTACTCATCTCAAGGTGAGATTTGAAATTTAAGTATCAATCTCAAAAAGAGAGTCGGAATTTTAGGTACTGACCTCAAGAAAAGACTAAACCAGCTCGGGCTACTGTTCAGGACATTACGTCTGACCTGGCTCTAGTCGAGGAAATGACTACCATTCAGGACGTTACGTCAACCCTCAGGATGGGAATCATAATATAGGTACTGACCCCAAGATTTCAGTAGTGTGAAAAATTTCTCGGAAAGAGTGCGAGATTTGCGGTCACCAAAGTTAGGATGCTTTGTTGGTTTCACACTTAGCTCAGAGGATTAGAGTGTGGAAAAGTTTCTCGGATAGGATGCGAGGTTGGCGGCTCGGAGAATAGGATGCCTTGTTGGTCTCACACCTAGCTCAGAGGATTAGAGTGTGGAAATCCAGAGAAGAACTCAAAATTTGAGTATCGATCTTGAAATGAGAACTGGAATTTAGGTACCAGCCTCAGAAGGATGAGAATTTGATTTTAGGTACCAATCCAAAAATTTGGTATTTGATTTGGTTTTGAAGATTCTGCGGAAAATTTAGCATAGTAAGAGATTGGAATGAGACATAAAATTGTTTCACATCCTGAGGGAGTTGATCAAAGTTTAATTAGCGAATGATATGAATCCATGCCATCAGAACTAAATAAAAAAGTTTGTGGTTCTGTGTCAGTAGACTCAGTCGACCTTCTCAGAAGAGGAAAGGAATCGCGAAGATTCGAAAAGATTTGAGAACAGCCGGAGGCCGGGGATTTCAGATTCGGAGTTTCATTTTCATTGTTTGATTAGTTTTTTTAGTGATTTGATTTTGTTTTCATTATTTAAGTTTCGTTTGAGGTTTTACTTTGATTCGAGTTTTCATTTATTTATTTTGGTTTACAATTTGAGATTTTAAGTTGGTTCGCTTTGAGTTTCTGTTTCGTGTTTTATTTGGATTTTAAATTTGAATTTTCATCTTGTTGTTATTATTTTATTCAAATTGTTCTTCGTTCAACTTTTCTATAAATCAAGTCAAACTCAGATTTAGTGGCGCTTGCAGTCAATTGCACAAAATTGAAGGCAAAACACGACATAGTCATTTCCATTAAAAATGTCAGAAGTACATCAGTTGATTCCATCAAAACATTTCTGATGACATCTTTTTGAAAACAGACTTTTACAAAATCCATGTATGTCTGAACACAGATTATACTGATATCTTCATGTCGTCTGACAAAACTGTCTGTTTGATTCATCCATGTCTGAAAAGTAAACTGCATAGGTAATAACATCACCTTCTAAGCCACTTTCCAGAGGAGAATCCCACGTAAGTGTGCTTTAGAGGTGTGCCACTACTATGTAGCTTACAGCTCGTAGGGCTGCAAATTCACTAATTCTGGATCTGGTTGGAAATAGACCGAAATCTTGCTCTCATCCATCCTCCTGAAGGTGATGGAGATTCGCTTGTAGGGGACTCCTAAGATGCAGTGCTTTGCCACATCTGCACCATTTCCTTGTGGTACGAGGACAGAGCCTACCGGTAGGGGTATCTCTACTGGCCCTCGGAATTCTCTGGGGCCGAGTATCCAAATTTCTGTCCCAAACATAATGTTGCACTGGTTAATGAATGAGACAGTGCAAAAGGTTCTCACAAAATTGTGGTGGTCCACGTGAAGTGGAATGCAGTCTCCTTCTGCGTAAATGTTGATTATGCAGCTGTTTGGTATGCAATCAGCGGGTAAGACTAGCCAAGCCACCATCCTCTTTATCATTTTCTTAATCAGAACTGGCAGTGGATCTACTTCATCGTAGCAGAGTATCCCTGGCGGATTTCCTTTCTTGTCATCAGGAAGGTTGTAGCAGCATCCGAAATGGATTGTAATCCTCCCTTTGCCTCGTTTCCATTTCTTCAGATCGGAGTAGGTCTTGCTTCGTAGTCATCCTGCACGACCCTACTTCTTCAGCTCGTAGACGTAGTCCACGATCTCACTTTGCTCGTAGTGAGAGATGACATCCAAATGCAACTCCAGTCCTTCCAGGATGTTGATATACTGCCTCGGATTCTCTGAAAGTATTCAAAATTCTGTTTCCACACCCTCTGGATCATCTCCAACTCGTGCTCTGAAATTATCTAGAACTGTCGGGGTCTAGTGACGTACTGTGGGATGTACGGCTCCACGCCAGCACGCTCTCCCGGAATCATCACTGTTTCAGGTACAGGCTCTATAGAAACCTCCTCTGGAACAACCTCTGCTATGGTGCTCCTGAGGGCAGGCCTCCTTAGGGCAACTGCTCCGGTCTTTGGATTTTCTTTCTTGTTATGTTCTTCCGTTAATTTCTTCAGCATTTTTTGGATACGGCGGTTCTTGTTTCTTCTTTTAGTTGAGGTCAAAGTGGCTCTCCTCTCCCCCTGGACTTTGGTATGGACGACATTGACAAGCTTCCCTCCTGCGGCAGTTATCACCGATTTCATTTTGTGGTCGTCGATCGCGTTGATCTGCCTTTTCTGGTTTGCAGTATGCTTTACTTTCTCGCTGAGTTTCATCACTGTCTTTCCATGGAACTCCCTGAGGTCTACAGTAGTCCAAGCAGTCTCTTCATATTCTAGCTTCAGCTGTGCAAAGTCTGAGTCAACCTCGATCATAGCACCAGCTTTCAGCTCTTCTTTGTTAAGTACAAGACTTACACCATCTTTAAAAGAAAGGATCAGCCTCTCGCTCGACATCTTCCTGCGAAAACAAGAAAGAGATCAGGGGCCAAACCAAAGAAGAACGAGAATAATAAGAATTATAAATTCATTGTAATTTATTTTATTTTCTATGTTCATTAGGAGAAGGAAGGATTTGATTTGGATTTTGAAATTGGAAAATTTCTTTTGGATTTTAGTTTTAAAATTTCTTGTTATTATTATTATTTTGGGTTCTGACCCAGTTGCACACAATTATCATGCCGGTGCTTCTACGAGCGAAAGGTTCGCTCCTCAAAACATCACGTCGTGTAATACTTCTTTAGATATCATCCGTTGATGAGAAGCATTGGTCGCTCTCCACGGCAATCTACGAGTTGGTAAGAGCCTCCTGAGTAGACTTTCTCTACTACAAACGGTCCATAACAAGTTGGTTCAAAATTACCTCCTATCTTGCGGTGTGTAAGAATAGATCTTCTGAGAATGAGAACTGATTCAACAACTCTGAAAGTTCTTGGGCGAACCAGCTTGTCGTGGGACTGAATCATCTTGGCCTGATACAGTTCAAGATTCTGCTGCGCTGAAAGTCATTTTCCTTCCAAGCTTTCCAATTCTTCCAGTCGTTGTTTGGCATTCTCTTCTGTCGCGATCTTATTTGCAATTGCAATTCTGAGTGACTGAAGCTGGACCTCCAAGGGTAAGACAGCTTCAGACCCGTACACTAGAGCGTAAGGTGTAGACTGAGTAGACGTTCTGAAAGTTGTCCTGTAGGCCCATAAGGTTTCTAATAACTTCTCGTGCCAATTTCTCTTGTTATCGTCTAAAGTTTTCTTCAGGATTTGGACGAGAGTTTTATTAAAAGCCTCGGCCAAGTCGTTTTCTCTTGGGTAGTAGATCGTCTAATAGCGCCAGTCTATCCCGTGCCTTCTGACAAAATTGTTGATCTTTGTACTCTTGAAAGAGGACCCGTTATCTGAGATAATTCTGTGCGGTACCCCGAAACGGTAGACGACTTGATTCTTGAAGAACTGTAACACGTGATGCGCTTTCACTTTTCTGAGCGGTACTGCTTTTGCTCACTTGGAAAAGTAATCTGTAGCTGCAAGAATAAAGCGATGTCCTCTTGAGGAAGGAGGTTCTATCAGACCCACGATGTCTGTGCCCCAACACTCAAATGGCCACGACGCGATTGTCGGATGTAGCACATTTGGAGGTTGATGTAGAACCACTCCATGCACTTGGCACTGGTGACAACTTTTGGCAACTTTCATGCAGTCGGTCATCATTGAGGGCCAGTAGTACCCTAGTCTCTTAATTTTCATCTTCATCTTCGGACCAGACTAGTGAGCGCCACAAAGTCCTGAGTGTACTTCTTTAACAATTTCACGAGCCTCGGACTCGCTCAGGCACCTTAGCCACATCTGGTCGAAAGACCTTCTGTATAACGTATTGTTTATTAATGTGTATGACAGAGTTTTTTTCTTGATCTGATGGGCTAATGACTTATTGTCCGGTAGGTTTCCTTTTTGCAGGTAGTCTATTAATGGCTGCCGCCAATCTTCTGCAGTTTTAGCCACTGTTACAACTGTCTCTTCATTTCCCAGTCTGTGCAAAGTGTCTATGTCAATCTGCGATAGGACCTGTCATCCATGTACTGTTACTGCAACTGACTCTTCCTGTAGACATGCGAAATCTTTTGCAAGTTAGGACAAAGCGTCTGCAAGGGCATTCTCTTTTCTGGGAATCTTGTATATTGTCACATTCAGAATCTACTCTAGCAACTTCATTGTATACTGGAAATACTGCTCGAGTCTTGGTTTCAGAATCATGGGCTAAAATAGTATTTTAGGGTATTTGGAGGTTATTTTGAGGTTATTGGGGTATTTTGGTAGACTTAAAAGGTGGGAATTGTTTCAAAATGATTCTTATGAATTTTAGGAATCTTGGGTAATTTTTGGGAATTTTTGGATGATTTGGTAGTTGTGGGGGCAATTTAGGTAATTTTGGGTAGGTTTAGGAAACCCAATGTCAAAACCAGAAATTTTGGCAAAATGAATGGGGTTTCAAATAAGGAAGAAATGGATCATTTTAGTGGGGTCAAGGTTGAGTTAAAATTGATTTGGAATAGGATTAGGGTTTGGAAGCATGAGCCATGGACTTAGCCAAGTCCAACCACTTTAGGACCAAGTCAAGCCAAATGGTAACCACTTTATGATCCTTCACATCTTGACCTTAGCCATCTTAATCAAAGATTAGTGGCTTGGTTTCAACAATGTGAGTTTCATAAAGGGTAGAAGGTAAGGGTCCAAGTTTTAGTTTGAGTGGCTTAGGGGTGTGTGTATGTGCAAGAGAAGCCCAAGCCACCCAAGGTCACCCTAAGTCCAAACAATCCTATATGAACTCTCTATTGGTTGCCCATAAGGTGGTTCTAACCTTCCGAGGTGATTTAGACGTTTGTAACCATCCAATTGGGATCCCAAGAGGAGTCAAGAAGTAGCTGAATTGCTAAAGGGTGGGTCCCAATTCAAATCCTCTAGGATAGTCAAGGAGAAGTCATATGACTAGATCCTAAGCACTAAGAGAAAAGAAAAGAACTCACAAAAAATGAGGTCAACAGTCGATTAAACATATTTTACTGTGATTAGATATTATTTTAACTTAAATAGATTTACACAACACAAACTTCACAATTTTTATGTAAAATCTAAGTGTTTATAATATTCGTACACAACATACTATAACAATGTATTTTCTCAACCTTAATACATCTAATTCAGCGTCGCAATCCAAACCACAACACTCAAAATGCTGAAGATAAACAAACTATGCATAATCTTATCTATACTGAGATCAAATATCAAGATCTAAAATAACACAAGTGCAAATTACACAAATTTAAATCAAAACTAATTTAACACATAAGCAGTTACGAACATCTTCTACTCGTCAGAATTAGTGCTAAACTCATCTCTGATATCACCCATTAAATGTAAATGAATGAAAAGATTGTAGAGGGGTCAGTAAGGCAACTCTTCAGTAGAATCTTCTTTTGTCCATCGTTTCTTTCTCATTAGCCATATTAAACTAGCTTCAAGATGTCCAGAATAATTGAAATGTTCTTTCATCCTCCAGTCAATAAGATCAAATAAGTCAGAAATGTTATTAATTGAAGTCATCACATTTTGTACCTCTTTTTCTAGTCTTTTGATTCTCCATAAGATCATATCAGCTTTATCAGTCAAGGGCCTAATTGAAAAAGAACTCTGAGATGTTTGATCCACAATAATAACTGTCTCGTTATCATCATCAAGTGTAGGAAACATATCAGTTGGATCTAAAGGTTTCCAAGGTAGAAGTACCTTCTCCCAGGCTTCATATGAAACTTGGTACTGACTGCAGAGTGCAAAAATTGTAGAAGGATGTTCAAGCCTATAAATTAATCCATGAACAATCAGGCCTAAAGCAGACTTCACAATAATCAAACCAACATCAATAGGTAGTCCTGTTTGAATACAATAGTTCAGAATCGCACACTCAGAAACTTTATTAACCCTCATAGTAGGTAACATTTTTAAAGAAATAAAGGAATGCCAGTGTTTAGAAATGGGGTCTAGAAGTGATGCATGAAAACTAACATACCCGTTTTCTCTCGTTTCCCAATCTTCCGCTTCATCAGTCAAGTAATGATAGATTTCATTCATATTATTCCTTGTAGGGACAAAGTTGGAGTAGTGGCAAACGGGTGTATTCTCTATCGAATACAACTCATTAATCCTAGAAGGAGTAAAAGTTACTCATCTGCCTCTCACATAGACGACTCCTTCGTTGATTCCGTGTAAATTGACATATAATTCTTTTACCACAGGGATGAATACTACAGAGGTGGTAAAACACAACACTTCCTAACGTCGTCGCACAATCATTTCTTCGATTGGTGTCATCGAATTCTCCAATCCTCGTTCTTTGATCAATCTCTTTTTCATCATTACCTTATTGAAGATTTGCTGGGCCTCGCAACTGATAAATTTTCTTATATTGAACACTCGAGATCTAGGGATTTCAGGGTGATTGGATGCTATAGGGATGAGTTTTTTTGGAGTTTCATTTCATTTTTAGGAGATAGTTTAGAAATCAAATTTTTGGAGTTTTAAAGGAGTTAAAACCACTTAGAATCGCCAAAAACTGTCAAAATAACTCCATGAACCGTCCACTCGCCGATCTCGCCATCGACGGCATCGATCTCACTGTCGGCGGGATTCTTTAATAACACAAACTGAACTTGGCGGGAAAAAATCGCTGTCGGCGGGCTCAATCTCGCTGTCGGCGGCCAAGACAAAAATGGCCCAATTTCGCTCTGGTCCAAATGCGTTCCAAATTTTTCTATGGATCCAATTATCGTGATGATAATAAAGGTAAATACGAGTTGTAGAATTCATTCATACCAAGATCTAACAATAAATTAAACAAATATACAATCATCGCATATAAATAAAGATTACTATGGGATGCTTCCCATAAAGTGCTTGGTTTAACGTCGTCAGCCCGACCTATTCAGGGTGTTAATCAGGTTGACTAAGCATTAAAACCTCTTTAAAGTTCGGTCTTTTACCCTCAAACTATAGTTTTAATCTGTGTCCATTTACTTTGAATCTTTTTCCAGTCTTCAGATCTTCAATTTCAACAGCTCCGTATGTAAACACTTGACTTATAGTGAAAGGTCCTAACCATTGAGATTTTAATTTCCCAAGAAATAATTTTAGCCTTGCATTGTACAACAATACTTTTTGTCCTGGTTCAAGGTTTTTTTGGTTAATCTTCCGATCATGCCATATCTTCATTTTTCTTTATATTATAAGATTCATTACTTAATTCTTCTAATTCATTCATCTGCAACAATCTCTTCTCCCCAGCAACTTTCAATTTATAATTAAATTATTGAATCGCCCAATATACTTTATGTTCTAATTCAACTGGTAAGTGGCAAGTCTTTCCAAAAATAAGTCTGTATGGAGTCATTCCAATCGGAGTTTTATAAGCAGTCCTGTATGTCCATAATGCAGTGTCTAGTCCTGTGGACCAATCTAATATACTAGGGTTTACAGTCTTTTCTAAAATTCATTTAATTTCTCGATTAGAAACTTCAGCTAATCCACTGGTCTGTGTATGATAAGCAGTAGATATTTTATGAATAATATTAAATTTTTCTGCCAATCTTTGAATATTTTTATTCCTAAAGTGGAATCCTCCGTCAGTGATAATCACTCTCGGCATTCCGTATCTTGTGAAAATGTTTTTCATTAAAAATTTTGAAACACTCTTAGCATCACAATGAGGTAAGGCCTGTGCTTCAATCCAATTAGAAACATAATCAACAGCAACTAATATATATGAGTTTCCAAATGAAGGAATAAATGGTCCCATGAAATCTAATCCCCAAACATAAAAAATTTCAACTTCTAATATGAAATTCAGAGGCATTTCATTTCTTCTAGATATATTACCTACTCGTTGACATTTATCATAATTTTTGATATATTTGTAAACATCTCTAAAGAGAGTAGGCCAATAAAATCCAGCTTGTAAAATTTTATGTGCAGTTTTGTGAGTCCCAAAATGTCCTCCAAATTCATAATCGTGACATTTTTGAATAACAGTTCAGTTTCTTCATAAGACACACATCTTCTAATAATAAGATCCTTACATTGCTTATATAGATATGGTTCATCCCAAAAATACGCTTTAGCATCATGAATGAATTTTTTCTATTGTTGCAGAGTTAACATGGGTGGTAAAATATCTCTTACAATATAATTAACTATATCAGCATACCAAGGTATTTTCCACTCATTTATATTATAAAGTTGTTCCTCAGGGAAACTGTCTGTAATTTCATTGTCAGTGTCATATAATTTGCAATATTCTAATATTGACAAATGATCTGCAATTTGATTATCAGTTCCCTTTCTATCTATTACTACAAAATCAAATACTTGCATCAGTAATATCCATCTAATTAATCTTTGTTTGGTATCCTTCTTTTGCATTAAATATTTAATTGCAGAGTGATCAGTATGGACAATACATTTATTTCCAATTAAATAAGATCTAAATTTATCAAAAGCATATGCAATTGCTAATAATTCTTTTTAAGTAACTCTATAGTGAATTTCAGCATTATTAAGAGTTTTACTAGCATAGTATATAACTTTATCATATCTTTGTCCAAGAACAGCTCCTATAACATAATCACTAGCATCACACATAAGTTCAAATGGTTTCTCCCAATCAGGTGAAACTATTGTAGGTGCTGTGATTAATTTATCCTTTAATAATTCAAAAGCATTTAAGAATTCTTTAGTAAATTCAAATTTCTTGTCCTTTTCTAAAAGTTGGCATAGAGGTTTGGTAATTTTTGAAATATCTTTTATGTAGCGTCTATAAAAATCAGCATGTCCAAGAAAACTTCTTACCCCTCTCCCTGTAGTAGGAGGTGGTCATTTTGTTATAACTTGAATTTTTGCAGGGTCTACTTCCATGTGACTTTCTGAAATTTTATGCTCTAATACAATTCCTCCTCAAACCATAATTTGACATTTCTCCCAATTTAGAACTAAATTAGTTTTTGCATAGCTCCAAAACTTTTTCAAGATGATCCAAGCATGCATCAAATGATGTTCCAAATATAGAGAAATCATCCATAAATACTTCTATTCCATCATCAATTAATTTACTAAATATAGACATCATACATCTCTGACATGTTGCAGGTGCATTACATATTCCAAAAGGCATCCTTCGAAAATCAAATGTTCCATAAGGACTAGTAAATGTAGTTTTCTCTTGATCCTCAGGAGCAATAGGAATTTGATGGTAGTCAGTATATCCATCTAAAAAATAAAAATATTTGTGCCCAACAAGTCTATCCAACATTTGGTCTAGGAATGGTAAAGGGAAGTGATCTTTCCTGGTGGCCGCATTTAATTTCTATAGTCATTATATATTTGCCATCCAGTAACTTATCTGATAGGTATCAAATCATTGTTTTCAGTAGCTTCAACAGTCACCCCTCCTTGCTTAGGAACACAATGCTTACCCAAGCACTGTCTGAAACAGGATATATAATACCATTGTCTAACCATTTTAATATTTCTTTCTTGACTACATCTTTCATCATCAGATTTAATCTCCTTTGGGGATCAACTCTTAGTTTATGTTCATTATCTAAAATAATTCTGTGCATATAGATCGAAGGACTAATTCCTTTAATATCTGCTAAGGTCCAACTAAAACCTTTCTTATACTTCTTTAATGTGTCTAAAAGTTTTTGCTCTTGTAATTCGCTTAATTCTGCCGATATAATAACCGGTAAAGTTAAAGAATTTCCCAAAAATACATATTTTAAATGAGTAGGTAAAATTTTTAACTCAAGTTCAAGAGGTTTTATAATCGACGAAACTATATTCTTTTCAGCATTTTCCGTAACATCCAACATCTCAAATCTTTCTTGTATATAATCTAACTCTTATTTTTTTTCTTCTTAAAATAGTTCTGCATTTTCTATTTCTCGTTTATTTTCAAAATATTCTTTGACATGTTTATTTTGCAGATGTTCAAGAATTTCCATTCGAAAACATTCATCATCTTTTTTCAATAGCAGGGTATTTCATTGATTTTGCAATGTTGAAAGTTACTTCATGATCATTTACCCTCATAGTTAATTCTCCTTTTTTAACATCAATCATGGCTCTTCCAGTAGCTAAGAAGGGTCTCCCTAAAACTATAGGTAATTCTTTATCTTCCTCCATATCTAAAATAATAAAATCCACAGGAAAGATAAATTTATCCACTTTTACTAACACATCTTCGATAACTCCTTTAGGATAAGTCTCTGAACGATCAGCTAACTGAAGAGTTACAGAAGTAGGTGAGACTTCTCTCAATCCTAATCTTTTAAAAATTGATAGAGGCATAAGATTAATGCTGGCTCCCAAGACATAAAGCTTTTCCATAAAATTTTTTTCCAATAGCACAAGGTATAGTGAAACTACCAGTATCTTTTCATTTCTCAGGAAGCTTTTTTCTGAATAATTGCACTACACTCTTCGCTAAGTGCAACAGTTTCATTGTCTATGAACTTTCTCTTCTTGTTTAAAATATCTTTCATAAATTTGACATCATTGGGCATTTGTTCTAATGCTTCTACAAAGGGAATATTTACCGTTAATTTCTTCAGGATTTTAATGAATTTAGAAAATTGTTTATCCTTTTTATGTTGCTTTAATCACTGAGGAAATGGTGGTGGTGGTTTTTCTACAGAAATTTTCATAGGTATTAGTGGATATTCTAAATCTTGGTCTTGCTGATCCTTTTCTTTTTCAGTTTCCATTTTCTCTTTTTCAATTTCCATTTCTTTTTGTACTCTTATTTCTGATTCTTTTCCACTTTGTAACTGTATCGCTTTTAATTGTTTTTTTTTCTTGGTCTTTAGGATTAATTTCCACATTGCTTGGAAAAGTTCCAGGAATTCTATTATTAAGTGCTGTAGTGATATGACCAAGTTGAGTTTCAATATTTTTAATAGCAGTTCCTTGATTTTGTAATTGGTTTCCTTGAATTTGTAACTGATTTCCTTAATTCTGCAAATGTTGACCCATATTTAATATCAATTCTTTGATAGATAACTTCTTTTCCTTAAATTGAGAGTTATTATTAAATCTAGGTGGATAAGAAGGTTTATAATTAGGATTTCCTTGGTTAAGTGAATTTCCTAATGGGTTTACTGGGTTGTTTGCCCATTGTTGATTAGTAGAATTGTTATTCCAATTAAAATTAGGATGATTCTTCCAACCAGGGTTGTAATAATTTGAATAAGGATTATTGGGTCTATTATTAATAGCATTTAAAGTTTCATAAGAAGGTTCAACATCCTTAAATTGCCTAGATGAATTTTCTTCCATTATAGTAGATTTACAAAATGATCTAATTTTTTAGATATAGCAGCAATCTGAGAAGCTAACATAGATATTGCATCGGAATCATTGATACTAGCTATTTTTTTAGGATTTAGCCTTACAGAAGGCCATTGAAAATTGTTGGTAGTCATTTCTTCAATTAACGAATAAGCCTCATCAAATGGTTTTGACATTAATGAACCACCAGTGGCAACATCAATAATAGATCTAAGAGATCCTACTAATCGATTATAAAAATTTTGAATAACTAACCAATCTGGTAACACATGATGTGGGCATTTCTTAAGAAGATCTTTAAATCTCTCCCAAGCTTTGTATATCGATTCTCCGCCAAATTGACTAAAAGAGGTTATATCTTTTCTAAGCTTAGCAGTTTTTGAAGGAGGAAAGTATTTGGATAGAAATTTTTGTGATAATTCTTCCCAAGTTCTAATAGATCCAGGTGCTAACGAATTTAACCACATCTTAGCCTTATCCCTTAAAGAAAAAGGAAAAAGCCTAAATCTAACAGCATCATTAGATACTCCGTCATATTTAAAAGTAGCACAAAGTTCTAAGAAACTAGCGAGATGTAAATTAGGATCTTCGTTTGGTGAACCACTAAATTGATTATTCTGCACCATTTGGATAATTGCAGGTTAAGCTCAAATGAATTAGTCGCTGCATCAGTGTTTTAGATAAGTGAATTTCATCTAATGTAGGGTTAGCGTAATCTCTTAAAGGTCTCGGTTGATTTTCATTTTCAATTGCTGGATTATTTGTCATTTGATTTAAATTTATAATTTTTCTTTTCTGTTTTCTATTTTTTTTAATAGTTCATTCTAAATATGAATCGTAAGGTATTAAATTTTATGTTCCAAATTTGCGCATACACAATATAAATTAAAACTTATGTAATTTTAAAATAGTCTGTTACTCTAGTAATTAACTTAATAATTATCTTACTAATTACTTTAATAATTACTTTACTTCCCCGACAACATTGCCAAAAACTTGACAGAGACTTTTTATATACTTAAAAATATAAGAATTTGATACCACCACTAGATCTAAATCCCCGACAACGGTGCCAAAAACTTGACAAGGTGCGATGCGTAACTTTATAAGTGTTAACAAGTGTAAAAATAAAAATAAATATTCATTAATAGTAAAGTTATCCCTTATCAACACAAGTATATGTATCGTTCAAGTAATACAGGGCTCTAATGGAGTCCTAGATATCGATCCCACAGGGAAATTTAGAGATTAAGAACTAATTACAACAGTTGAAATAACTATCTAGTAAACGTAAATAAAGAACAATTATACTAAAATCTACTACTAATGTTGAATGGAAAGTTGCAATATAAAAAAGTATCTTTCCCCTTGTTAAGAGAATTAAGTGAACGGATAATTAAATTCGTTAGAATTATATTGCGCCAAAAAGGAGCATTCCTATTCTTTACCCTTTGGTCCAGGCATAAAGAACATTGACTAATTCTTTTCTTGGTTACCGAATCTACGGCTAGGCTGGGAGGATACCAGCTCTCACTTCGGAGCTCCCTCGTTCCCCTCGCCTGAGGGCTAACATTTACACTTCAACACCCAAACAATAGGACTGAATTGAGGATTTTAGTCTATCACTGTAAAATCTCCAATTCTATGCCCGATAAATGACATTTCCCTATTTATTTGTACCCTCCTTTCAAGGACTTTGACCTCCTCAAATCTCGGATGTAATCTTTACTTTAGTTGTGAAATCAACATGTTTTAACAGATTAATTGGCCAGATTGAAAGTAAATTAAGATTTAAGTAAAAAATATTATCACAATTTTTATTGACTATTTATGGCACAACTAATTCAATTTTCCATTTCACAAAATCTCAAAACAAAGAGAAAGATAGAGAAGACTACTCAAAATGCATAGGAAGAATAACACAAAACTTGGATTTCATATAAAATCAAAGTTACAAAATAGTAAACAAAACATCTCAATTTTTATCCCCAAGCAGACTCTTTGAAGTTCCTCTGACTCTTCCTTCCTGTACAACACACTCAGCTAAACTCACTTACTCGCTGTTAGACTCTCTAGGACACACTGGACACACCTACACACACACACTGACGACACACTTTTCAGCCTAAATTCATCTCATTTTAAAGAGGTAGAAATATTTCAAAGGTTGCTTAAGCACCTCTTCAAAAGGCATCCATATTTGATGAATCTGTGCTTTAACCGACCTTCTCACCGTCTGCGGGCTCGATGACACCGTCGACGGGCTTCTAAAGCATGGGCCAAATGCTAAGGCTTGCTATCGGCGGGCTCGATCTCGCCGTCAGAGGGCTCCTTTATAATTTATTTGTATGCTCTTGGGAAAATACGCAGTCGGCGGCCTATTCATCGCCATCGGCGGCCAAGATAAACTTATGTCTCTTTTGGTCCTTTTTGTTGTAGATTCGCTCATTTTCTCATCTTTTTGCTCCATTGTCTATAAATCTTAATACCTGCAACAAAAAATAGTAAATACCTTTCTTTAAAGTGCAATATTATCAAAATAATTGTAAAATTAGTATGAATTTCTCAATATATTTTTCTTTGGTCACAGAGGAAGATGATATAGAAGATTGGCACCATCAGTTGATAGAATATTTGCAAACAGGAGGGTTGCCAGGAGACAAATCAATAGCACATCATATTCAGAAAAGAGCTATCTCATATGCCTTAATTGACAGTGTTCTGTATAAAAGATTCTTCGATCAGATGTGGCTCAGATGCCCCAACAGAGCAGAAGCACAGAAAATCGTCAAGGAAGTACATGCCAGATTGTGTGGTGCTCACAAGTCAGGACCGAAGATGAAAATGAAAATCAAGAGACTCAGATACTACTGACCGGCAACGATGACAGACTGCATGGATACAACAATGAAATGTCATCATTACTAAGTGCACGGAGTGGTTTTGCACCAACCTCCGAATGTTCTACACCCCACGATTGTCTTGTGGTCAATCAAGTGTTGGGGCGCGGATATAATGGGTCCGATAGACCCTCTGTCTTCAAAAGGACACAGATTTATACTTGCAGCTACATAATTCTTCTCCAAGTGGGCAGAAGCAGTTCCACTACAGGAAGTTACAACACAACAAGTTCTACAGTTCTTTAAGAATCAGGTCATCTACCGCTTCGGTGTTCCACAAAGGATCATCTCCGACAATGGGTCCGCCTTCAAGAGAACGAAAGTCAACAACTTTGTCAGAAGACACAGGATAGATTGGAGATGCTCTACGATCTATTACCCTAAAGTGAATGGCTTAGCAGAAGCCTTCAACAAGACGCTCGTTCAAATTCTAAAGACGATGTTCAACGACAATAAAAGAGGATGACCCAAGAAATTGTTAGAAGCTTTGTGGGCCTAAAGGAAGACAGTCAGTACGCCGACGCAATCTACACCATATGCACTTGTGTACGGGTCTGAGGCAGTCCTTCTAATAAAAGTTCAACTACCATCACTCCGGATCGCCGTCACCAATCAAATTACAATAAAAGAAAACGCCAAGCTTTGACTGGTATAATTGGAAGTCTCAAAGGGAAAAGATTGCTTGCACATCAGAATTTGGAACTCTACCAAGCAAAGATGATTCAAGCCAATGATAAGTTGGTCCGCCCGAGGTAGTTCAAAATCGGTGACCTCGTACTCGTTCTCAGAAGGCCTATTCTTGCACACCGCAAGATAGGTGGAAAATTTGAACCGACCTGGGAAGGACCATTTGTGGTGGAGAAGGTCTACTCTCGAGGATCATACCAGTTAGTAGATTCTCAAGGGGAGAGACCCATGCTGCCGATAAAGGGACGATATCTTAAGAAGTGCTACGAGACATGAGGAATCTGGAGAAAGATTTCCAATCTGATGTAGAATTGGGCCAGCGTCCGTGACTGAGTCCAAATTTTGTAATAAAATAAAGTTAAATGAAATAAAATAAAATTTTCTCACAAAATAAAATATGCTTGTTGAAATTTCTAAATCTAAATCTCATAAAATTATATTAAATAAGATAATGGCATCAAAACAATTATAAAACTTTTTAAAACTTGAAAGATAATGATTTTTTTCCTTGTTCTTAATTTTGCACAACACCACCCATTGACATTTCCCCTTGTGCAGGCAGTGTCGGGTTGCGAGTAGGTGTTTGCTTCCATAAACGGCTTGGACATCACTTCTTGAAAAAGAAACACACAAAAGAAGGCTACAAATATGAAGTCGATGAGGAAAAGTGGTCGTAGAGAGGCCAGACAGACGTCAGGATACGGAGGTACTGGGGGATTCGTCGACCTTCACCTCGTCAACACAAGACATACTCAAATTCCATCCATGATCACTACTCTAGAAGGTGATCTTGTTGCTGCTTCAGCCTAGAGAGTTTCAGATGCACAGTTGGCGTGCACAAAAAGAAGAAATACAAATCACCATAAGCGTGACATCTTGGACAGAATGGAGAGGAGACAAGCTCGGGAGCTAGCCGCCTCGCTATCACCCATTCCAGAAGATTCTTACAATCCTGAAATGAGAGAGACTGATGACAATGCACCGCGCATCAATACTGAGCAGGGGAATGCAGAAGATCCCGTGCTGACATTTAATCCAATGGAAGAAATTTTAATTGGGGGTCCGACTTGTAACTCGGGTTTACCCAGACTGCCTACGGTGTTAGCGGCAATTTTTAGAGTGCCCAAAATGTTATGTATTACAGCTTGAAGAATATAGCACATTCGAGGCATATGCGACTGCCTCAATGTTATTCAGGAGCCGGGAATATCCTGAGGTAGAACTGTACGTACCACAGTTTTTCCTACCGCCGCCGCCGCCACCATAAGGTGTTCTGGACTACATCTTGGCAAAGATTAGAAGAATCAGAAAGCAAGAATTTCAATACTACTAAGAAATACAAGAAAAGTTTGTCAATATTCTGGAAGGACTCGAGTTATACACTGATGTATTCTCAAGGAAGGATGAAGAAGAAATTTTGTACTTCATCAACACCCTACAAACATTAGGTAGAGTAGGTCATCTGAGGCCAATGACATACATTGAGCCATCAAAATGGAAACGTGGAAAATGTAGAGTCACTATTCAGTGTGGCTGTTGTTATAACTTTGCTATAGATAAAAAAGGTAATTGACTCAAGTAAAAAATTTTATGATTTTCATGCTTATTTTATACTGATTTTGATGATATTGCACTTTAAAGAAGAGTATTTTTGGTGTTTTCTGTAGGTATGAAGATTTAAGGACAATGAAGCAAAAATATGTAAAAAGGAACAAATTTTGAGCAAAAAGGACTAAATTATGAAAATTTGACTTAGGGCGCCGACGGCGAGGTTGATGGCGCCGACGGTGTGATTTTCCCGAGAGTTCAGAATATATTTCAAGGGAGGCCGTCTACGGCGGAGGTCGAGGCCGCCGACAGCTGGGCCAGTTCAAGACACTGTTTCTAGAATGCCGCCGACGGTGGGATCGATGGTTCTTTCACAAAAAATGTTGAATGTGGACAATTTTTGAAGGGATGCTTGGAAAACCCTTGGAGACTCTTCAACAACTTTATAAAGAACCATTTTAGGCCAAAAAAATGTCCTTTTGGAGTCCTCTAAAAGTCACCAAGAATCTGTAAAAAGTTCTATTAGATTCTTCTAATAGTTACTTAGTATCCAATAGAGAGTCCACTAGTGTTCATTGTTATCAGTGAGTGTTAAATAGTGAGTTCGATAGAGATATTGTGAGGAATTCTTTAAAGGATTGTAACAGTGGAAGGGAAGTGAGAGATCTCTTTTGCATTGATATTTTGAAGGATAAGTCTGTGTACTGTAAAGAAAGGAAGAGATTGAGAGGAACTTCAAGGAGTTTGCTTGGGGAGGAATATAAGATAAGTTGTGTTTATTTACTTTAGTTCGTAGAAATTTACTTTTATATATGAAATCCAAGTTTTATTGCATCATCTCCATGAATTCTGAGTAGTTGTTCTATCTTTCTCCTAGTTTTGATCTTTTTGTGGAATGATAAATAGAATTAGCGTGTCATAAAAATTTAAAGAAGTTGTGATAATCTTTTACTTAGATCTTAATTTACTTTCAATCTGGCCAATTGAATAGTTAAAATCTGTTGAGTTTAACAACTATAGCAAATATTACATCCGAGATTAAGGGAGGCAAAGTCCTTGGAAGGAGGGTGCAAATAAATAGGGAAATAATATTTATCGGGCGTAAATTGGAGATTTTAGAGTGGCAGGCTAAAATCCTCAATTCGGTCCTATCGTTTGGGTGCTGAAGTGTAGATGTTAGCCCTCAGGCGAGGAGAACGTGGGAGCTCCGAAGTGAGAGCCGGTATCCTCCCAGCCTAGATACAGATTCAGTAACCAAGCATAGGATTAGTGATGCAACTCATTTATATGCAAGAATTTATGACCCCAGATTTATATATTTATAATGATTTTGTAAAGTCACAATTCCAAACGCAAGTATACGTATCATATCAAGTAATACAGTGCTCTAATGGAGTCCAGTTTATCGATCCCACAGGGAAGCGAGGTAAAAAGGTCCTTAGTCAAATTCTAGTATACTACTATCAGACTTTAGTTTGGAAAATCAATATAAATGGTTTTTCTAACAACTACTCCTAAATGCATATGATTATATGTAAGGATAATAACTACTCCTAAATGCAAATATTACTTCTAAAGATAACCCTTTTTGGGGAAATTGGTTTGGTGATTTTTGAGATAGTGAAATCTACTCTTCTTATGTAATGAATTGGATAAAGTTTAGGAATGTGATGCATTAAATATTGTATGTGCCAAATAGAAGCAATCCTATTCTTTACCCTTAAAAGAATACCCCCTCTTTCAAGCATGTAAAGAACATTGATATATCCTAAGTTCAGTCACTAAATCTAAGGCTAGGCTGGGAGGATACCGGCTGTCACTACGGAGCTCCCACTCACCCTTCACCTGAAGGCTAACCTTCGAGTTTAGTTACTAATCTTAGGACCAAATTGGGGATCTCAGCCTGTCACCCTGAAACCTCCAATTTGACGCCCATCAAAACCATATTTCCCTATTTATTTGCACTCAATCCCCATTAACTATGCAATTCATTCACGAACTTTGAATGTGGTTCCACTTTGTTGAAAATTACACCTCCCCTTTCGGGTCAATGCAATTACAACAAACTTTAACACTAGAACAGGCCTTTATTGTAATGTAAATGAAGTGCAAGTAAAAACCATCACATTTATAATTAAAACATCTTTTAACAAGCATCCCAATATCCTAATCATGAATCCTACTCATTGTAAAAGAAAAGTAGAATGAAAACAATGACATAATCTTCTTATGCCACGGTTTCCAAAGAATAAGTAACAGTAAGAGAAAGCCATTTCAAGCAAGAAGAAAACACAACAAAAAACTTCATTTCAAAGAAAATCCACAAAATAAGTGTTTACAAAACCATAAGATGATGAAGAACACAATACAGCTTTATTTCCTTGAAAAAAAGATGAAAATCTCCCACACAAAGTGTCCCGTCGATCCATGCAATCCTAGAACATTCCCTTACATATTCTCTCAAAATTCCCTCTCCAATCTCTCCAAAAAAGGTAGAAATTTACATTTCTACTCCTATTGTAAGATCTCTAATCATTATCTACGTTTTTCTAACTTCTACTCCTCTCTTTTTTGCTTCAAATTCGGTTTAAAATAGTGTAGGGACGAATTTCCCAATAGGTGCATGAAAAAACCTTCCAAAAAGCGTCCAGATTCAATGTATTTGGCCAATAATCGCTCCTGGCGCCGTCGGCGCTGTACTTTGGTGCTGCCGACGCCCAAAATTCCTCATCGCGGGTTCCTGGCGCCGCCGGCGCCCGATAGGTCGCCGCCGGCGGCCTTTTCTGCACAACTCCACCATTTTGGTCCGTTTGGCTCCGTTTTAGCTCCGATTCGCCCCGTTTCAGTTTCTTGCGTTCCTAACAGATAGCCCTACAAAATAAGCATAAAAATAAAATTTCTTTAAATTTTAGTCTCATTAAAAAAATATGCAATAAGTGTAAAAGAGATTAATCATAGAAAGACTTATCGAAAGGTGTTAGGTGTAAATTTGCTTTCTTGCTCGTTTTTGCTCCAAATTGCACCGTTTTTGCTTCTTTTTCTACAATCACCATTTCTTGTACCTAAAACCAAAAAAACATTCAAAATAACTTCCTTTAAAGTGTAATATCATAAAAAATGAGTAAAATTATATAGCGAAAAGCGTATATATTTTAGGCATGTTAAATACTCCCAAACTTAATCGTTACTTGTCCTCAAGTAACGGTTTTACTACAAAAAAATATAACTCAAGGCAATGTACTTTTCACTTGTAAGACACTAAAATTTTTCATTTAAAAGAATATATTGGTTAGACTTTTAGAAAGAAATTCAGTAACTCGGGTTAACACTACAAGTATAAGAATATTCAACAATCAAGTCTAAGGGTTCTAGTCTTCTATTTATTTCAAGATAAACCATAATTTGTTACATTAAGAATGCCTTAAAAGATTATGTGAAAAAGGAGTTCATGAAAACTTCATCAGAATGTAGGCCAATACTTTAAATATAAATTCGGAAATGAAATCAAGTTATCCCTTTAGGGTGACTCAAGTGAAGCTAATTTTTTATTAAGCATCTCCTCAAGCTTTTCCTCATATATATTTTTCTTTCTTTTTGTTTTTTTTTATTTAAAAACACACTTATCTTTTTCTCTCTTTTTTTTCTCTTTTTTTTAATGAGAATTACTATATCCGGAAAGCCTATAATGATTTTGAACTTCACTCTCCTCTTTCTAAAGTTCAAACTTGAAACACACCCTTACTTTATAATTAGGTATGAGTTTTTTTATTCATCATAAAGTCACAATCTCTTCTTAACACACAATACTTTAAGTCTCTTAACATTTTAAAAATACAGTTTTCTTTACTTTAAATAGTTAACTATAATCAAATTCTTTCATACCAAATATCTTACCCTTATAAAATTAACCTTTATTACTAAAAACTTTCATCCAATCCTTCCGTAATATTCAACTGAAATAAAAAGTTTTAGTTATCTCAAGCGAGGTTCAATTGCCAGAAGTTATGCTAACAATTTTTTTAAAATATAATAATTGAGAACAAATAAGAGTTAATATTTTTCTTCCTCCCAAACTTAAATTTTAAAATATTTTGCAATTAATTCCATAAAATATTACAGGAAGAAAAAGTAAAGGTTAAATTTACTTACTACTACAACATCCTATCAAATTCATATTCAGGCATAATCAAGATAAAATGACTGTAGGAGAAAGTAAATTTAACCTAAAACATGCTTGTAATAAAATTACACTAAAAGGAAGTATTTTCACATTAAAATTTTATTTTTCTTCCTACCCCCAAACTTAATTTTTAACATATATAGCATTCAGTACAGAAAATATAAGCAAGAAGAAAAACAGTTTAGAAATTCTATCTACCACAAATGTATATCAAAAACATCTTCAATTATTCATCATGACAGAATAATATGCAACAAAAAGTAAATCTAAACTAATCATGCCAGAATGAAGTTCACTAAATAAAATTTTAATTAGCATAGCAGGTATCGACAAGGGAATATATAAATGTTCTTCAAGTTTTATATAAAGTTATAACATAACCATAAACACACATATGATAAATGAGGACAATTCTTCCTTTAACTTATCACATCTCACTAAATCACCTCCAATTTCTAACAGAATCACTACACTAATAAATTAGGTACTTTTAAATGATTTTATAGATTATAATCCCAAAGATGAAATTATCCCTGATGTATTGGCTCTTAGACACCAATCTCAGGCATCATCTAATCTCTTTAATTAAGCACCTCTAACAATTATAAATCATACTGTAAGATCATCCACAAGTTATTCATCAAATAGGTTCGTGACTCCTAACAAATGAAATCAAATTCATAGAAAGGAAGTAACAAAATTAAGATGGATCTGTTACAGTTTAAATTCATGATGTCTCATGTAAAAATTAAATCCGGGTAAGACTCAAGTTATAGTGGACTCATCAATCCAACTACTACAAGAGAACATAAAAGTTTAACCATAATAAGAAGTTAAGGAATCAACTCCCTCATGACACACAAAGATCAAATAAAACAACAAACAATCCAAAAGTCTATCAACAACAATCAAACTTAAACAATCCACACTAAAGCAAGCATAATACAACACTAACAATCATGACTCTCAAGCACACTAAATCAAAGCACACTGATAACTATGGGTTGCCTCCCATAAAGCGCTTGGTTTTAACGTCGCGGGCCCAACAAATGATTCCTCCTGGATCAAAATTCCAATTAAGTAATCCTCGATCAATCGTTCAATCTTTTTCAGATCCAGGGATTCCTACAAAATTCTTAAATTGTAATTTTTCATTCACCTCTTCTTTTTCATATTGATTCATGCTATTATTCCTCATATTTCCATCTAGATCCAATATTCTTCTATTGATTTTCTCAATCCGCATATTAATATCATCCTTGAAATTTATAAGAAATGGATCTATATATGATAATTCAATATCTCCCAAATTTTGGATTGGATTCTCTCTAGATAATTCAGATTCTGGATCAAATTCTTCTACGTTACTCTTATGATTCAAGTTATCTTCCAATTCTTCCCCTTGGTACTGAGTAAAGATTTGAGGTGGTCTTTCTATATATCTATCTAATTCCTTTGGAATTTCTTCCATTGGTCTTTCAATCTCCTTTTCTTTTTTTATCAACTCATCATTTATTTGAATCATATCCTCAAATTCAATAAATTTAAATTGCTCGCCATTCATCTGCTTAGGGTTTATCTCAGGGTCACTAGGTAAAATCTCTTGGGGTTAACTGTTAATTGCATTCATAATCTGCACCAACTAGTTTTCTATATTCTTCATAGCCGCCCCTTGACTTTCTAGCTCACATGCCAATTGAATCACATCCTTTTCTAATAGTAATTCCTTTTCCTTATCTTGTGGGTTAGAGTGAAATCTATAAGGAAAAGAAATTCCTTCGCTAAAATCGTCTTATAGATTGCAATATTAGGAAAAGAAATTCCAATCACATATCTGATTAAATTGATTATCTTCCCAAAATTGGTTTTCTCCTCCAAAATTAGTATCCCAGTTAAAGTTTGAATAATCATCCCAACCTAGATTGCAATAATTAGAATAAAGATTGTACATCTCAGGGCCAGTTTCAAAATAGTTAGGCTCAATCAATTGTCCAAATGAATTTTTCTTTAAAACTTAGGGACCTTGAGGATAACTCTTTATGTATTGATCTAACTTCCTCTCAATATCACCAACCTGAGAAATTAATAAAGTAAGCATATCATCTTGAAAATTCATTACTCTCTTAGGGTTTACTCTTTTATAATTACTAGAATTATAATCCAAATCTGAATATTCATTATATTGTCGATCCGCCATTTCTACATTAAATCCATGGAGTCTTTTCTGATTCATCATCCTCCTAAAAGTTCTCTCTAAATCCGAGTCGTAAGATTCAAGGTCTGTAGCTCCTGAACTACGCATACAAATTTAAAGACTTAACTAATAGGACATATACCAAAAATATTTTTGGTATTTTAGATTTTTTTTCTTGAAAATAAACACACAATAATTAAACACACTATATAGTACTATAAATTCCAAATCTAAGTCTTATAGGTTTAACTAAAATTCTTCTAAAGTTCTTACCGAAGCTTCCCTGGCAACGGCGCCAAAAACTTGATGCAACTCATTTATATGCAAGAATTTATGACCCCAGATTTATATACTTATAATGATTTTGTAAAGTCACAATTTCAAATGCAAGTATATGTATTGTATCAAGTAATACATGGCTCTAATGGAGTCCCGTTTATCGATCCCACAAGGAAACGTGGTAAAAAGGTCCTTAGTCAAATTCTAGTCTACTACTATCAGACTTTAGTTTGGAAGGTCGATATAAGTGGTTTTTCTAACAACTACTCCTAAATGCAAATGATTATATGTAAGGATAATAACTACTCCTAAATGCAAATAATATTTCTAAAGATAACCCTTTTTGGGGAAATTGGTTTGGTGAATTTTGAGATAATGAAATTTACTATTCTTATGTAATGAATTGGATAAAGTTTAGGAATGTGATGCATTAAATATTGTATGTGCCAAATAGGAGCAATCCTATTTTTTACCCTCAAAAGAATACCCCCTCTTTCAAGCATGTAAAGAACATTGACATATCCTAAGTTCAGTCACTAAATCTAAGGCTAGGCTGAGAGGATACCGGCTGTCACTATGGAGCTCCCACTCACCTTTCAACTAAAGGCTAACCTTCGATTTAAGTTACTAATCTTAGGATGAAATTGGGGATTTTAGCCTGTCACCCTGAAACCTCCAATTCGACGCCCATCAAAACCATATTTCCCTATTTATTTGCACTCAATCCCCATGAACTACACAATTCATTAATTGACATTGAATGTGGTTCCACTTTGTTGAGAATTATACCTCCCCTTTCAGCTCAATGTAATTACAACAAATTTTAACACTACAACAGGCCTTTATTGTAATGTAAATGAAGTGTAAGTAAAAACCATCACATTTATTATTAAAACATCTTTTAGCAAGCATCCCAATATCCTAATCATGAATCCTACTCATTGCAAAAGAAAAGTAGAATGAAAACAATGACATAATCTTCTTATGCCACTATTTACAAAGAAGATGAAAGAGTAAGAGAAAGACATTGCAAAGCACGAAGAAAACATAACGGAAAACTTCATTTCAAAGCAAATCCACAAAATAAGTGTTTACAAAATCATAAGATGATGAAGAACACAATACTTAGATTTTTTTCCTTGAAAGAAAGATGAAAATCTTCCACACAAAGTGTCCCGTTGATCCATGCAATGCTATAACATTCCCTTACATATTCTCTCTAAATCCCCTCTCCAATCACTCCAAAAAAGACAGAAATCTACATTTTTACTCATATTGTAAGATCTCTAATCATTCTCTATGTTTTTCTAACTTCTACTCCCCTCTTTTTTTGCTTCAAATTCGGTTTAAAATAGTGTAGGGATGAATTTTCCAAGAGGTGCATGAAGAAACCTTCCAAAAAGCGTCCAGATTCAATGTATTTGGCCAATAACCGCTCTTGACACCGCTGGCACCGTAAAAATTGTGATCGCGGGTTCCTGGCGCCACCGGCACCCTATTTTGCACAGCTCCACCATATTGCTCCGTTTTAGCTCTGATTCGCCCCGTTTCAGTGTCGTTGCATTCCTAACAGATAGCCCTACAAAATAAGCATAAAAATAACCTTTATTTAAAGTGTAATCTCATTCAAAAAATATGCAAGAAGTGTAAAAGATATTAAGCATAGAAAGACTTATCGAAAGGTGTTAGGCCAAAATTTGCTTTCTAGCTCATTTTTGCTCCAAATTGCACCATTTTTGCTTCTTTTTCTACAATCACCATTTCTTGTACCTAAAAAAAAACATACAAAATACCTTCCTTTAAAGTGTAATATCATAAAAAATAAGTAAAATTATATAGCAAAAAGTGTATATATTTTAGGCGTGTCAATTAGTCAATGTTCTTTATGCCTGGACCAAAGGGTAAAGAATATGTATGCTCCTATTTGACACAACGCCATTTTAAACTAATTCTAATTATCTATTCACTTCAATATATTAACAAAGGAGAAAGATTCCTGCTTATATATTTAAACTTCACTTTAGATTCTTGCTTATATATTTGAACTTCACTTTAGTAGTATTAGTTATCTGTTAGTAGTACTAGTATATTTAAAACTTCATAATATTTTCGATTGCGTATTAGTGACAGATAGGCAATTTCGATTTAGTTGTGATTCTGAATTGATTTCTATAATCCTAGTCTGTAGCCTCTAAAATATTCCCTGTGGGATCGATATCCATGACTCCACTAGAGCTCGGTCTTACTTGAGCGATACGTATACTTGCGTTTAAGAGTAACTCTGCGATTAAAGATTATGTTATATATTAATTACATAAATTAAAAGTACGCTCCAAGTCAATTTGGCGCTATTGCTGAGGAATTAGATCTTCTAGTAGTGGTGTCGAATTGTTATATTTTTAAGTATATAAAAAAATCATGGTCAGTAATCCCCTGGGCATTTTACAGCATGATGAGGTGGATCTGATGCCACTGCAAATTAAGAAGATGATAGAGAGGATGGTCGAGTGGCATGTGTTGCCTACAAACTGTATTCCTAACAAATGCATCATAAATATTTATGAGGATGGGGACTACATCCCGCCTCATATCAACCACCATGACTTTGTGAGACCCTTCCACACAGCCTCCTTTATAAATGAATGCAATATCTTGTTTGGACAAGAAATCAAGATTGTTTGACCGGGAGAATTACGAGGTTCTGTTGAAATCTCCCTACTAGTAGGATCACTGCTGGTATTAAAAGGAAATGTAGCATATTTAGTGAAACACTGCATCCCGGGAGTTCGAAAAAAAGGGTGTCAGTTACTTTCGGAAGAATGGATGAAGACAAAGCGCCATTTTACTATGTGCCAGATCCAGAACTAGTGAGCCTTCGTCCTTTGCCACTGTGACGGCTGTACCTCCTGGTGTTCGCGAGGGGACTTTTGTTCCGGAGTGTAACCTTTGTAGGTTAGCTCGTCCCCACAACAGTCTCAGACAGTAGTAATCTACTACCCCTTACAACGGGTCATGACAGTCGGTGCTGCCACTTTTTGTAGCAGTCAGATGATATGACGTGTTAACTCTGTTAAATTTTGTACACATGATCTACTTTTGGATGCTTGTCAGCATATGATCAGTTGTACTACTTTTAGTAAAATTAATGAAAATTTTTTGTTTTCAGAAACACTTTCATTTCAGTGCGATAGTCAAAAGCCGTTGAACCACATGTCTGGTTCCAAAATGAAAAGGACAAAAAGAATAATGCAGAAGAAAAGGACAAAATCATTACAAAATGAAATTAAAACTGAAATGAACCCAAAACTTAAGTAAAATGAAAATGAAATTGAAATGAAATCCAAATTGAAATTTTAAAAGCAAAATTAAATCAAATGAAATGGAATAAAATAAAAAAAATGATAATATTTTCTCTCTCTCTCGAGATCCTGAAACTTTGCACTCATTTTCAAATTTCTCGCTTTCGCGGGTGCTCCGGGAAATTTGGCATTTTCCACATAGCGCCACTTCTCACAAATTTGAAATATCTTGAAATGCTACAAATCTTGTTATGGCTACCGGTCTTGGCCGAATTGCTCCAAAATTGCTTTGTTTGAAAGTCAATACCAAGTTTTACCAAATTCTCCTCAAATGAAATTTTGGGATCAGTACCTAAGTTCTGAGTCTCTCCTGTTACCCCTTGGGCCGAATGTGAGTCCTTGAGCTTTCCTCTCCAAGATTCCTTCAAAATTCCTTAAATTTTCATTTCTTATCTGAGAAATTTTCTGCCCTCCATGAAATTCTGGGAACGAAACTTAGTCGTCGGATTCCCCCAAAATTCCCTAATTTTTCATTTCCTATCAGAGAAATTTTTCTCCATACATGAAATTTTAAGAACGGAGCTTAGTCATCCAATTCCCCCAAAATTCCCTAATTTTTCATTTCCTATCCAAGAAATTTATTGCCATTGGTGCACCAAAAATATATACTATTTTTTCTATATAAATTTACCCAATTTTGGTGATATTGCACTTTAAAGAAAGATATTTTTCATGATTTGTTGTAGGTTTGATGATTTTAAGTGATTGGAGCAAAAAGAAACAAAAAGGATTGAATTTTGAGCAAAAAGGAGCAAAATGGGAGAAAACAGCTTCTGGTGCCGCCGGCGCCAGAATGGGCACATTCAGAATTAATTAGACGATAGAGCACTATCAGCGCCCTATGTCGGTGCAATTCAAAAATGAAGAGTTTTAGCCACTTTTTGAAGGGATGCTTAAGGCAACTCTTGGGAATTCATTTCTAACATATATGTAATTGTTTTTGGATGAAATTTGAGAGAGAGGAGAGGGAGAGAAGAGTGTAGAAGTAGAGAGAGTGTAAGTTTAGAGTTAGGGTCTGGAAGAGTGAGTGTAGAAGTAAAGATTTGAGAGGGATTCTTCTCTAAGGAATGAAGGAGAAGGAGTAAAGTGAGAGATTGCTTCTTTCTTTTCATTCTAAAGAGGGAATTGAGTGTTGCAAAGAAGAGACAAAATGATTCAAACAAACTTCAAGGGATTTACTTGAGGAAGAGGCAGAGATAAGTTGTATTTGCTTTTGTGGGTATGACTTTTCTTTTATATATAAAATCCATGTTTTATTGTGTCTTCTCTATGAATTCTGAGTAGTCTCATTTGTCTTTCTTCTTGCATAGAGATGTGATGATGTGATGATGTGGATTTGAAGTGCTTTAAAATTATTGAAAAAATTTTGATGGTTTTTCATTTCAAACTTAATTTACTTTTTGATCTGGTTAATTGAATTGTTAAAATTTGTTTTTGTATATTAAATCTGAAAGGATTGAGTGTCCTACAACAATAATGAAGAATCCATTCAATGTGCATGACTAAATTGCGTAGTTCATGGGAATTAAGTGAAAATAAATAGGAAAATGTGTTTTGATGGGCTTCAAATTGGAGTTTTCAAGGTGACAGGTTGAGATCCCCAATTTGGTCGTAAGATTGGTAATTAAAGTTGAAGGTTAGCCTTCAGGTGAAGGGTGAGTGGGAGCTCCGTAGTGACAGCCGGTATACTCACAGCCTAGCTTTAGATTTAGTGACTGAACTTAGGATATGTCAATGTTCTTTACATGCTTGGAAGAGGGGGTGCTCTTTTGAGGGCAAAGAAATATTTATGCTCCTATTTGGCACAATACAATAAATAATCATTCTATATCATTCACACATCATATACTTATTGTAAGAGGAAAGACGTTTTTCATATATATCAAAACCGTTCAAATACAAAACTTAGTGTGTGTGTGTGTTAGTTAATTATGTTTGAAGATATTAGAGTAATTGTGGTTTGCTTAATTGTTATTTTTTCTGCATCTTGTTAGTATAAGTAAACTTAAACTTTAATTGCAATTTGAGGATTGGATTTTAGTATTATGCTATCTATTGTAAGGAACGTGCCTTCCCTGTGGGATCGATAACCAAAACTCCATTAGAGCCCTGTATTACTTGATATGATACGTATACTTGCATTGAAGTTTGGACTTTACAAAATCATTATAAATATATAAACTTGAGTTCATAAGTTCTTGCATAATAAAAAGTCCGCATCAAGTTTTTGGCGCCGTTGTCGGGGAAGGTATAAATGGTATCTAATGATAATATAGCAACTAAAAACCTTTACTTTGTAGTGTGTAATTGTGTGTTTCTTTACTTTTTAGAGTATTTGTGTGATTTTATATGCATAGTAGTGGATCTATAGGTCTAGTACCTTACTAGTCGGAGTTAGAGCGTACTGTTATAAAAATTAGAAAACAACAAAAACAAACTTAGAATCCTTGCGAAATGGCGAATAACCAAGATAATCAGAGAAATTATATTGGAAATTTGCTAAGACCTTTAAGAGATTATGCTAATTCAACAACAGATGAAATTCATGTGACTATTCAAAATCCTGTTGTTGCTGCTAATTCATCTGAGCTTAAACCTGCTATTATCCAAATGGTACAAAATAATCAATTTTGAGGAACACTTAATAAGGATCCAAATTTACATCTCGCTAGTTTTCTAGAACTGTGTGCTACTTTTAAATATGATGGAGTGTCGAGTGATGCTGTCAAACATAGAATTTTTCCTTTTTCATTAAGGGATAAAGCTAAGGCGTGGTTAATTTCGTTAGCACCTGGATCTATTAGAACTTGGGGAGAACTTTCTTAAAAGTTTCTATCAAAATATTTCCCTCCATCAAAGACTGCTAAGCTAAGAAATGATATCACATCTTTTGGTCAGTTTGAAGGAGAATCAATATATGAAACTTGGGAAAGATTTAAAGATCTTCATAGGAAGTGCCCACATCATGCTTTACTAGACTGGTTAATAATTCAAACATTTTACAATGGATTAGTGGGATCATTGAGATCGATTATAGATGCTGCTGCTGGTGGATCGTTAATATCAAAACCTGTTGATGAAGCATACTCATTAATAGAAGAAATGGCTACTAATAATTTTCAATGGCCCTCTGAACGAGTAAATCCTAAGAGAATAGCTAGTGTTCATGATTCAGATATGATGACTATGATAGTTTCTCAAATTACAACTCTTTCTAAGAAAATAGATCAGTATGGAATGAATTATTCTCAACCACCCAAAGTGTTAGAGGAAAATTCATTTGGACAGATAAAAAAATCTCAAACACCTTACAAGACTTTGAATGTTATTAATAGACCTAATAATCCTTATTCGAATTATTATAATCCTGGTTGGAAGAATCACCCAATTTTCAACTGGAATATTAGCAATGTCGATGTTAACCTACAATGGGGGAACAATTCTATAAATCTAGTTGGAAATTTGAACAATCAAGGAAATACCAGTTTTAGACCTTCTTATCCTCCTAGATTCAATAGTAACCTACAATTTAAAGATAAAAAGCCGTATACTGAAGAAATGATTCTGAATATAGGAAATTAACTACAAGCTCAAGGTGTTGCGATGAAAAATATTTAAAATCAATTGGGGCATATTTTCACTGCACTTAATAATAGACCTTCTAAAATGCTTCCAAGTAATGTTGAGATCAATCCAAAAGATCAAAACAAAGAACAACTTAAGGCTATTCAATGAAGGAGTGGAAAGGAATTGGAAACAAGAGTACAAAAAGAAGTTGAAATAGAGAAAGAGAAGGTGGATATTGAGAATGGTTCAAACAAGATTTATCCAGACATGGAATATCCTCTTGAACCAATGAAGATTACTATTGAAAAACCACCACCTCCATTTCCTCAAAGATTGAAGCAACAAAACAGGGATAACAAATTTGGAAAAATTTTGGATATCCTTAAGAAATTAACGATAAATATTCCTTTTGTTAAAGCATTAGAACAGATGCCTGACTATGCCAAGTTTATGAAAGATATTCTCAAAAAGAAAAGAAAGTTCACAGATCATGAAACTGTTGCACTTAGCAGAGAGTGTAGTGCAATTATTCAGAAGAAGCTTCCGGAAAAACTTAAAGATCTTGGTATTTTCACTATCCTGTGTGTTATACGTGAACAATTTTTTAGAAGAGCCTTATGTGATATGGGAGCTAGTATTAATCTTATGCGTTTATCAAATTTCAAAAGGTTGGGAATAAGAGGAATTTCTCCTACATCTGTGACTCTTTAGTTGGCCGATCGTTCCAATACTTACCCTAAAGGAGTGGTAGAAGATGTGTTTGTGAAAGTGGATAATTTTATCTTCCCTGTGAATTTTATTGTACTTGATATAGAGGAAGATAAAAATATTCCAATCATTTTGGGAAGACCATTTCTTGCTACTGGGAGAGTAGTGATTGATGTTCAAAAAGGAGAATTAACAATGAGGGTTAATGATCAAGAGGTGACCTTTAATATTTTGAAATCTATGAAGTATCCCTCAATGGCAAAAGATGATGAATTTTTTAGGATGGAGGTCTGTGAATATTTGAGAAAGGATTATTTTGAAAATATATTTGAATAATAAGCGAAGTATGAAAATATGTTTGAAGAAGGAATTGAAAATGAAGAAAATTCAGATAGCAAGAAGAATGAAGATTTGGAGTATGTTCAGGAGAGATTTGAAGTATTAGACACTATGGAAGGTGGAGATAAAAGCTTAATTCCATCTATAATAAGACCTGAGCTTGAGATGAAAATTCTCCCTAATCATTTGAAGTATATGTTTTTAGAAGTATCATCTACCCTACCAGTTATTGTATCTTTGGAGTTAAAAAAATATCAAGAACAAAAATTGTTCGAAATTTTAAAAAGATACAAAAAGGCTTTTGGATGGACTTTAGTGGATATTAAAGGAATCAGTCCTTCTAATAATATGCACAGGATTTTATTAAATGAAGAACATAAACTGAGAGTTGATCCGCGAAGGAGATTGAATCCAATTATGAAAGAAGTAGTTTAGAGGAGATTTTAAAATAGCTGGATGCTGGAATTTTTTATCCTATTTTGGATAGTTCTTGGGTGAGTACAATACATTGTGTACCTAAAAAGGGAGGAGTGACTATTGAAGTGAATGAATGGAATGAAATTATACCCACAAGACAAACTAATGGATGGAGAATTTGTATTGGCTATAAGAAATTAAATGCCGCCACCCTAAAAGATCACTTTCCTCTTCCCTTTCTCAATCAAATGCTGGATAGACTTGCTGGACACAAGTACTACTATTTTCTGGATGGATATACTGGTTATCATCAAATACCTATTGCTCCTGAGGATCAAGAAAAGACAACATTTACTAACCCTTGCGGAACCTTTGCTTTTCGAAGAATGCCTTTTGGACTGTGCAATGCACCTGCAACGTTTCAGAGACGTATGATGTCTATCTTTAGCAGTATGATAGATAATGGAATAGAAGTTTTCATGGATGATTTGTCTGTATTCGGGACTTCATTTGAAATCTGTTTGGAAAACTTAACAAAATTTTTGGAGCTTTTCGAGAAAACAAATTTAGTTCTGAATTAGGAGAAATGTCAGTTTATGGTTATAGGAGGCATTGTGCTTGGGAATAAAATTATTGAATTTGGTATGGAGGTCAACCCTGCTAAAATTCGAGTGATTGAGAGATTGCCACCACCTATTACCGTGAGAGAGGAGAGGAGTTTCTTAGGACACGCTGGATTTTACAGGCGATATATTAAAGATTTTTCTAAAATTACCATTTTTGTGTGCTTTTAAATTATTGAAAGAGAAATTAATCATTGCACCTATAATTGTTTCACCTGATTGAGAGAAACCATTTGAACTTATATGTGATGCTAGTGATTATGCGATTGGAGTAGCGTTGGGGCAGAAGCTTGATAAAGTTTTCAAAGTCATTTATTATGCTAGTAAAACTTTCAATGAAGCTCAGATTAATTATACAACTACTGAAAGAGATTTATTAGCTATAGTATTTGCTTTTGAAAGTTTAGACCTTATTTAATTGGATCTAAAAGTATTGTAAATACAGACCATTCAGCTATCAAATATTTAATGCAAAATAAGGATGCCAAAACAAGATTGATTAGATGGATACTTCTTATGCAAGAATTTATTTTTATGATAGTTGATTGGAAGGGACCTGATAACCAAATGGCTGATCATTTGTCGAGATTAGAGTATGATAAATTATCTAAATTTTAGAAGGAAGTTACAGAAAGTTTCCCTGATGAACAACTTTATACTATTATGGGAATAGGTTTGCCTTAGTATGCTGATATTGTGAATTATATTTTGAGTGATATTGTACCACCAGATTTAACAAGGCAAAAACAAAAGAAGTTTAAATATGATGCAAGATTTTATTTTTGGGATGAGCCCTATCTATATAAACAGTGTAAGGATCTGATTATTAGGAGATGTGTGCCACAGAAAGAAACTAATTTAATTATTCAACGATGTCATGATTATGAATTTAAAGGTCATTTCGGTGTTGATAAAACTGGTTTTAAGATTTTACAATCTGGATTTTATTGGCTTACTCTTTTTAAGGATGTATATAAATATATTAAATCTTGTGATCGATGTCATAGAGTAGATAATATCTTTAGAAGAAATGAAATGAAATTATAATTTGGAAGTTGAAATTTTTGATATATGGGGATTAGATTTTATGGGACTATTTACTCCTTCATTTGGGAATTTATATATATTGGTTGCAGTTGATTATGTCTCAAAATGAATTGAAGCTATTGCTTTACCTAGATGTAATGCTCGAAGTGTTTCAAAATTTTTAAAGAAAAATATATTTGCGAGATATGGAATGTCGAGAGTGATTATAACTGATGGTGGATCTCATTTCATAAGAAATTAAATTAAGAGTTTGATTGAGAAATATAATATTATTCATAGAATCTCTACTGTTTATCATCCCCAGACTAGTGGTTTAGCAGAAGTGTTTAATCGTGAATTTTAAAGAATTTTGGAGAAAAATGTAGATAATTACAAATTAGATTGGTCTGCTAGATTAGATACTGCATTAAGGGCTTATAGGACTGCTTTTAAGACCCCTATTGGTATGTCTCCTTATAGACTAGTGTTTGGTAAGACTTGCCATTTACCGGTTGAATTGGAGCATAAAATATATTGGGCAATAAAAGATTTGAATTTTAATTTAAAAAATGCTAGAGAGAAGAGATTTATGCGATTGAATGAATTGGAAGAAATTAGAAATGCATCTTATCACAATGACATGATCTATAAAAAGAGAATGAAATTGTAGCATGATCGGAAGATATTGAAAAAGAAATTTTAACATGGACAGAAAGTTTTGTTATACAACACAAGGCTGAAATTATTTCTTGGAAAGCTCAAGTCTAGATGGTTGGGACCTTTTACAGTTGTAAAAGTTCATTCTTTTGGAGCTGTTGATATTGAGGATCCTGATACTGGAAAGATTTTCAAGTTTAATGGGCATCGATTAAAGCCTTACTTTGACGGGTTTCAACATGACTTCAAAGAGGTTTTAATGCTGAGTCATCTCGATTAACTAAATGGTTTGTCGGGCTGATGACGTTAAACCAAGCGCTTTATGAGAGGCAACCCATATGTATCTTTCTGGTGTGTTTACTTGTTTGTTGTAGTTGTGCTATTAGATAGTTATTTTGGAAACCTAATCGCTCCTAAATACTTTTAAAAATTGATAAATATTGGATTGAATTGAGATATTGGAATATTTCGGGCCAAACGAAGTTCGGTGAAATTTTTGACCACGGCGCCGCCGGTGCCTAAGTACAGACTGTGTGCTGAACTTCAGGATTCAAGCACGCCGGCACCCTATCGAGCGCCGCCGGTGCCCAAATTTTGGTGACAGTTATTGGAGTTTAAAAAATTAGATTTTTGGTATTTTGAGCGGCATATTCATCCTTATAACCCCCAAAAATCCATTTTAAACCTCTAACCACTAGAAAAATGAAAACTTCCTTTCCCAATTCGCATCCCATAGATTCCTACTTCATAGAACCCCCTCAAGCTCGCATTTTCAACCAACAGAAGTTTATCAGTTTTGAGGCGCAACGATTATTCACTAAGGTGATGATGAAGAGGAGGATTACCAAGGAGATAGGCTTTATTAATCTAGGATTGGATAATTCTACTGCAAGAGTTGAAGAGATAATAAAGAAAAGGCATTGAGAAGTGCAATTTACACTACTGCTGCCGTAATCGTTCCGGTTGTTAAGGAATTCTATGCAATTATTCACGGGATCAACCAATGATTCGTCTAAGTGCGAGGTAGGTTTGTGCAATTCACTCCTGAGAGAACTAATGATCTCTTTATGATTGAGAATGTACTTATCTGCCACTATTCCAATTTTAATTGGACAAGCGATGATATGAATGAAGTTTATCGTTATTTGATGGATGAAACTAAAGATTGGGAAGTAAGAAACAATGGATATATTAGTTTCCCTTCTGTATCTTTAAATCTGGTGTCAAAGCAGTGGCATTATTTTATTTTGGTGAAGTTATTTCCAACTTTGAAGATTAGTAAAGTAACCAAGGAAAGTACTCTTTTAAATTTCTGTATTCAAACTGGAAGGCCGATTGAAATTATGAAAAAATTTTCAGACCCAGAAAAATTTTCGTATTGATGCCGCCGACACCAAAATACAGAGACTTTAGCTATCTAGAATAAATAGAGCGACTGGGGAGCCCTATCGAGCTCCGGCGGTGCCCGAATACAGAAAAAGGCCAAAACCCTTATATTTCATGATTTTGACACTGGTAACTACAAAATTCTCCCTTGCTTTCGTCTTCTTCCTCCATTTTTCGCGACTTTGAAGTACTAGGGCTTGCTAGATCTTGGATTTTAAGAGATTTCAAGGCTTTTCGAGACCGGATCTACACTTCTCTTGGTAAGAGCTTCACTTTGAGTTAAAAATTTCTTATTTTCACCATAGGAATCTCTCACATTGCTTATATTGGAATTTTTGATTTTTTAAGAAAGTTTGGGATTTCCTATGTTGAAATATGCTCTTACTTGTTTAGAATAGTATTTGGACTTTGCTACATTGTGGATTTAGAATTTATTAGAATTTTCTTGCAATTTTTAGAAATTCACATTGCTCCAAGAATGAGTAAGGGGAAGAGAAAATTGGATTTTGATGAAGAAAAAATTGTCAATGTCAAGGCACAATTTCGTTTTAATTCTCACCTTTACAATAAGAAGTGTATTCAGGATCAAGCTTTTGATAATCCTGGTGGATTTGTTGAACAGTTAATTACCGAGCGAAAATGGGAAAGATTTTGTTATTTTACTGCAAATGCTGTTTTGGGTGTTGTAAGAGAATTCTATGCAAACTTGCCCTGGACTGAGACAAAATATGTGCTAGTTCGAGGAAAAATAGTTGAATTCACCCCTCAGTGTATCAATGCATTTTATCAGACTTGGGAACCTTTTGTATGTGAATATGAAAGTTTTGATACCCGAGAACTGAAGTTGAAGGAAGTGATTACTTTTCTGACATACGGAAAAGGGGAATTGAAAGTGAGTCAAAAAAAGAGGATTAACTTCCCTGCTTCCAAGTTAAATGTTGCATCTAAAGTCTGACACTATTTCATCTGCAAGACTGTTACCTTCTTATCACCATAGTGAAGTTACAAGGGATAGAGCAATTTTGAATTATTGTATTCAGACTATGAAGAAGATTGATATTGGAGCTATTATCATCAAGAACATTCAGTTTATTTCTAAAGGAGAGACCACTGGAGGATTAGGACATCCTGCCCTGATTCATGCCCTGTGTGTACAGTCTGGAATAGAATTCAACAGTTCTGAAGAGGTAGCTATACCACTAAGACCGATTACCAAGACTATCATTCATACTTATGAGTCTCATTTTTTAGCACGAGATGACAGTAGGAGTACTGATATTCCTACTACGAGCTACAACATTCCATCTACGTCTGAGCCCCCTACATTGTCTGATATTATTGAGCAGTTGAGATTACACAGTGATAGTTTGGATAGACTCAATGGTAGGATGGATTTGTTTGAGGCTAGAAGTGATGTGAATGAGGATTATATGAGAAGAAGAGTTGAGTATGATATTGCCTATCATGACGCCCAGGTCAGATTCATGAGGGGGGAGACTGGTGTGATATTCCCTACTTACCCCCACTATACACCTATAGACCTGGTCCTGCTGACCCTACTGATGAAGCTGGTGATGAAGAGTAGTAGTTTTTCTATTTCTATTTCTATTTTTATTTTTGTGTTGTGTTTTTTGTGATGTAGTAGTTATTTACTTTATATGTGATGTGCGAGCCTGTTGATGTACTGTAGTGTTGTAATGAAAAGTTTAAATTGTTAACTGAAATGTGTAGTGCTGTGATAGTTTGTTTAGTAGTTGTGGTGTTTTGTTGGATGTTCAGATGTTTAAAGTTAATATCTCTTTACCATACAAATGTTTAAAAATTTTATATCACTGTTACTAACTGCTTCGTACCTGCTAGCTGTAAAATTTTGACTAATACGAGATAGCTTTTAGAGATTTCAAGATCCCGACACAAAAAGGTTAGTTTCTTTTACTCTCTACTATTTCAAATTTATTGAAGAATTTAAGTTGGGGGAGGGTAAAAAATATTAACTCTTATTTGTTCTCAATTATTATATTTTCAAAAATTATTAGCATAACTTCTGGGAGTTGAACTTCACTTTAGATAACTAAAACTTTTTATTTCATTTGAACATTATGGAAGGATTGGATGATAGTTTTTAGTAATAAAAGTTAGTTTTATATGGGCAAGATATTTGGTATGTAAGGATTTGATTATAGTTAACTATTTAAAGTAAACAAAACTGTAATTTTGAAATGTTAAGAGACTTAAAGTATTATGTGTTAAGAAGATATTGTGACTTTATGATAAATAATAAAGCTCATATCTAATTATAAAGTAAGGTGGTGTTTCAAGTTTGAACTTTAGAAAGAGGAGAGTGAAGTTCAGAATCATTAAAGGCTATCCAGATATAGTAATCCTCATAAAAAAAAAAGAAAAGAAAAGAATAGAAAAGAAAGATTGAAAAACAATCCCAAAAGAATAAAGGAAAGAAGAAAAAGAAAAGAAAAATAAAGAAAAATATTTATGAGGAGAAGAAAGAGGAGATGCCTAATAAAAAATTGGCTTCACTTGAGTCACCCTAAAGGGATAACTTGATTTCATTTCTAAATTTATATTTAAAGTATTGGCCTACATTCTGATGAAGTTTACATGAACTCTATTTTCATATAGTCTTTCAAGGCACTCTTAATGTGACAAATTATGATTTATCTTGAAATAAATAGAAGACTAGAAACCTTAGACTTGATTGCTATTCTTATACCTGTAGTGTTGACCTGAGTTACTAAATTTCTTTCTAAAAGTCTTACCAATATATTCCTTTGAATGAAAAATTTTAGTGTCCAACAGGTGAAAAGTACATTGCCTTAAGTTATATATGTATGTAGTAAAAGGATTACTTGAGGACAAGTAATAGTTAAGTTTGGGGGATTTTGATGCACAGAAAATATATACTATTTTTGCTATATAATTTTACCCATTTTTGGTGATATTGAACTTTAAAGAAAGGTATTTTTCATGATTTGATGCAGGTATGAATATTTTAGGTGATTGGGGCAAAAAGAAGCAAAAAGTAATGAATTCAGAGCGAAAAGAATTAAAATGGAAGAAAACAGCTTCTGGCCTCACTGACGGTAATTTTCTGAGACTTCAGAATTAATTGGACGATAGAGCACCGTAGGCGCCGTATGTCGGCGCAATTCAAAAATGAACAGTTTTGGCGACTTTTTAAAGGAATGTTTAACGCAACTCTTGGGAATTCATTTCTAACATATATATAACTGTTTTTGGACAAAATTTGAGAGAGAAGAGAAGGAGAGAAGAGTGTAGAAATAGAGAGAGTGTAAGTTTAGAGTTAGGGTTTGGAAGGGTGATTGTAGAAGTAAAGATTTGAGAGGGATTCTTCTCTAAGAAGTGAAGGAGAAGGAGTAAAGTGAGAGATTTCTTTTCCTTTCCATTCTAAAGAGGAATAGACTGTTGCAAAGAAAAGAGAAAAGGATTTAAAGGAACTTCAAGGGATTTGCTTGGGGAAGAGAAAGAGATAAGTTGTATTTGCTATTGTGGTTTGTATGACTTTTCTTTTATATATAAAATCCATGTTTTATTGTGTCTTCTCTATGAATTCTGAGTAGTCTCATTTGTCTTTCTTCTTGCATAGAGATGTGGTGATGTGGATTTGAAGTGATTTTAAAGTATTGAAGAAATTGTGATGGTTTTTTATTTCAAACTTAATTTAATTTTCAATCTGGCCAATTAAATTGTTAAAATCTGTTGTTGTACATTAACTCCAAAATGATTGAGTGTCCTACAACAATAATGAAGAATCCATTCAATGTCCATGAATGAATTACGTAGTTCATGGGAATTGAGTGTAAATAAATAGGGAAATGTGTTTTGATGGGCTTTAAATTGGAGGTTTTAGGGTGACAGGATGAGATCCCCAATTTGGTTCTAAGATTGGTAACTAAAGTAGAAGGTTAGCCTTCAGGTGAAAGGTGAGTGGGAGCTCCGAAGTGACAGCTAGTATCCTCGCAGCCTAGCCTTAGATTTAGTGACTTAACTTAGGATATGTCAATGTTCTTTACATGCTTGGAAGACAGAGTACTCTTTTGAGGGTAAAGAAACATTTATGCTCTTATTTGGCACAATACAATAAATAATCATTCTATATCATTCACACATCATATACTCATTGCAAGAGGAAAGACATTTTTCATATATATCAAAACCTTTCAAATACAAAGCTTTCTGTGTGTGTGTTAGTTAATTCTGTTTAAAGAAATTAAAGTAATTGTGGTTTGCTTAACTGTTATTGTTTTCTGCATCTTGTTAGTAGAAGTAAACTTAAACTTTAATTGGGATTTGAGTATTGGATTTCAATATTATGTTGTCTATTGTAAGGAACGTGTCTTCCCTGTAGGATCGATAACTAGGACTCCATTAGAGCTCTGTATTACTTGATACGATACATATACTTGCATTGAAGTTTGGACTTTACAAAATCATTATAAATATATAAATTTGGGTTCATAAGTTCTTGCATAATAAAAAGTCCGCATCAGCCATCCATGAAATTCCGGGAACGGAGCTTAGCCGTATGATTCCACAAAATTTCCCTAATTTTCCTTCCTATCTGAGAAATTTTCCACCATCCATGAAATTCTGGGAATTGAGCTTACTCGTCCAATTCCCTCAAAATTCCCTACTATGCCATCGCCCTTCCGAGAAATTTACCCACACCCATGAAATCCCAAGATTGGTATCAAAATTCAGATTCTCATCTCGAGACCGATACCATAATTCCAATCCTCACTTTGAGGGATCAGTACTAAAATTCTTACTCCCACTTTTCCAGATCAGTACTGAAATTCTGATTTCTCCCTTTTGCATTCACTCAAAATTTTTCCCCACAAAATTAAAATCTTCAAATTTAAAATCCCACAAATTCTGAAATTTCCGTAAATTCCACGAAACTTAAATTTAAAATTTAGAACTCAAAGTTAAATTAAAATCCAAACTCAAAATTCAACCGAAAATCAAATCCAAATTCTAAATCCCAACTCCAAGTCCAAATTCTAACTTCAAATCAATTTGGATCAGACTCCTTTAGAGTTTGGAAGCTTGAAATCCATAGCTTCTTTCATGAAGGTATTCCATTTTCCTCCCCAGCGAGAATTCCCGGAACTTAAAGTTATATCTCCTAATCCCTAGCGGAAACTTCCTCGCTAAATTCTGTGTTTGTCTTGAGTTTTAACTTAAACAATTGTGTTGGTTTGGTTGATCTTGTCGGACAACACCAATACGTGCAGTGTGCTTGCCTAGCACACCACTCCTATTGAGGGTCCATTTGTTGACCTAACTTTTGGTTGAGGTCTAGTCTTTCTCTAGAATAGCCTAGGGTCTATCCGTAACACTCTCTTGGTAACTTTCTTAGAAGACTAGTCATAGCACCCCTCCCCAAAGAAATTCAAAATTTTCTCACTTCACTGGGAGTTTTCATATGCTTAAGGCCTGACCTTCAGTTTTTGGGAGGAAGAGACTAAGCATAAGGAAGCCCAGGGGAAGTCTCCTATAGGTAGTCAGGCCATAGAATCTACCCCAAGAGGTCTGGAGCTTATACCACACTCACATTACACACTCATAACCTTAAACAAAGCACATCACCTTTTGATCCCCTAAATCTTTAGAAACACATGTAAGTGGTTTTCCCAAGCTCTTAGCCTCACGCTAGGGTTTGGCTAGTACCAACACATAGAGGACCAAATGAGGGTGACCCTTGAGCCCTGGCTCAACCTAAACAATGCCATACTACTCACCTTAAACCAAACCTAATTTTCCCAAACATTCCAAATTTCTAAAACCTTTGCCTCAAAATACCCAAAATTCCCATAATGCCGCCAAAGGCCTAAAATTCCCTAAATTTCCAAAATCACCCAAATTACCCATAATTTCCCAAAAATCATTCCAAATTACTTCCTATCACTCAAATTGACCAAAATTACTCAAAATTGCCAAATTTCCCCAAAAAATCCTCAAAAACCTCAAAATGACCAAAATTGCCAAATTTCCCCAAAAATCCTCAAAATCACCAAAATTACTCTAAATGACCAAAATTTCAAAAATTCTAAAAATTTCCATAAATTTTCAAAACCTCCCAGATATTCCCAATTTCATTTTTCTCAACTACCACATGACCCAATTTGACCAATTTATCCCAATTTAACCAAAAGCCCCAATTTGACCCATTTAACCCAAAAGTACCCAAATTAAACCCAATGTCTACCCAATTGATCCCAATCTTACCCAATTTCAACTCCAAACTTTAATTCAACATCTCCAATACCAATCTAAACCAAATCCAAGCTCAATTTGACCCACATTTGAGTTCAATTTCACTTAAAATCCAAAAACCCGGATTTTGCCTAAATGATCCAAAATCCTTAAATTGACCCAATGTCAATCAATTCCCCTAAATTTCAATCCTAAAACCTCCATAACACTCCTATGAATCACATGAAACATTAATTTTCCCCTAATTTGAGCCCAAGTATAACTCAAATCCACTGAAATCCAAAAATACTCAATTTTTACCCAAGCATACCATATTCCCAATATCTCTAAAATTGATTGGTCTAACCCTAAAATTTCCACCCAATTGATGTTGGAAACTTTTCACCATATTCCCCTAGACCATTTGGAGCCTTCAATTAGCCTTGGACCCAACCCTAGCTCAACCTAAACCCAAGTTGACCCAACTTGCCCCAAATTGGCCAAAATCTCAAAATCCACCAAATTGAACCAAGGTATTTCCGCAAGAGGCTTGATCCCTAAGCTCCTGGGACTCCAACAAAGGTGTAGAACATCTCTGATTGAAGCTTCACTTCTCAGAGCCAAGGTATTTCCTCCTTCTTCTTATCGAGCTTCTCTGGATTCTCCATGTAACTAGGGTTAATTAAACTGTGATTTGCCATATGGATATATTCACAATGCTTAGAAGAGTCCATAGGGTCAAACCCAAAGTGATTTGGTTGAGTCTAGGCTGAGATATTAGGGTTTTTGTGTGGACGGCTCTCGGGATGAACCGATCGAAGACGATTAAGGAGCGCCGTTGGATTGCCCATGTAATGCTCGACTGGTCAGGATGGAGTTGGACGGAGATCAGGAACATAAAGCGCGGTCGCGTGTCATCCCAGTCAGATGGCAGCGTCAAATGGCAGAGTGATGCGCGGTCTTTAGCAGCTGCTGAGGATCTAGTCAGCGCCGCGTGGTTAAGTAGGGAATTCCCTATTTTTTGAATTTTTAAATCTCCAGAACTTTAAAAATCCATATCTTGACCTAGAAAAATCAGAAAAATAAAAGAAAAATACCTTGTTGCTCAGTGAACAAGGGAGAATAATGTGGAAATGGTTTGAAATATTTTTTTTGTATATTTTATTTTTAATGATTTAATTACTGACTTAAATCTTTTAATTCTCCACTGACCCATACATTTCACCATGGCTTGAGCTTTGGAGGTCTTGTTCTATCTGTCATAAGGGATCTTCCCTGATTTTTCCAAAGTCAGGGGGCATCTCTATGAGGAGATCTCTATTTTTCAAGTTATTGTGTCTGTTTTGGCATAAAAATTATAATGATTAAAATAATAATTAAAAAACACAAAGTAAATTTTGGTAGGTCTCTTATGATCAGAGAACCCTAGGATAATTTTTTTATGGCCTAAATCACTAAGATGTATACTAATCATCAACTTAACCTAAAACAAACACTTAATTAATTATGACAAAATAAAATTCAAAATAACCTAAAAATGATTCTCCACTGTGCTTCAAGGACAGAGGAACTCACCTCAAAATTTTGAAGTAATTTGGAATTAATTTAATAAGTTAAATGATTTTCCTAAGTCTAATGACATTTTTGGCACTTAAATGAATTTTAATAATTAAAATACCACTATAAAAAATCATAAAATTAATTTTGGGAGTTCTCTGTGATCAGAGCAATTTTAAAAAAAAATGAAATTTTTATAAAATTTTCATATTAAATTATATTTTAATATTTAAATAATTAAAAATGCTAAAAATCACAAAAATATCGAAAACCACCAAATTGTTACTTTTGGTCTCCTAATCACTTAGGAACCATCCTCATAATTTTCCCAAGGTTCAAAATTAAGATATTAATTTTTTTAAAGGCTTAAATAAATTTTTGAAAGGAAAAAATGAATTTCCTTAATTTTTCACTAAAATAATTATAAAAATTAAAATTAAAAAAAAAATTATGAAACTTGTTTCTCTGGGTTTCCTAACCTCGGAGAGATCTTTAAAAAATATAAAATTTAATTTTAAACTTTTAAAATATTTTATAATTAGTTAAAACCTTAAAAATTGAAATAATTCTAATAATGAAAATAAACTTCAAAAAATCTTACAATTTGGTTTAAGTGGTCCTCTGGTCTAGGTTTACCTCCAGTAAAAATTTCAAAGTAAAATATTTTGTTTTTATCAATTTATGGAATTTTCACTAAAAAACTCTATTTTTGTATTAAAATAAATATATAAATTAAATTAAAATTTGAAAAATCACATTTTCTCCTCTGATGTTTTAATTAACTCATTAGTGAGGTAACATGAAAATTCTTAAGTCATTTGAATTGAATTTAAGGAATTATGACGTGATAAGGCTCCAAGGGCAAAGTTGTAATTTTAAGGGTTTTTAGCCTTAATTAATATTTAGGCTTAATCAATCGGTAAAATGGCAATTAATGATCCTAAATAATATGATTGGATGTTTGAGACATTAAAGGGATAAATGGTAGAAACCAACATCAATTTTGTCATATCAAAATTAAATGTTTGGATTTTCCTAATTAATTTTATTTTGGAAGATAATTAAACAAAATGATCCTTATAGTTAGGGGTTAAACTTGGAGGTTAATAATCCACTAACTTACACCCCTATTTGATATATTAAATGATAGCCCAACATTTTGATAAAGATCAATTAAACTCATTTAATGTTTTTCTAAGAATAAAAAAAGAATTACAAATGTACCCATCAAAATTTTAAGAGCTTGGTAGTGAGCTAGGCTTAATCAATCTTGCTAAAAGAAGTTTAGAAAAGCAAACACAGTTAAATTCTAAATGCCTGAAAACATTACAAGCCCCAAATCAAAATTTGATTAAGTACCCTAATAATTTTAATTAGTCCTTTGGGGTCTTCACCCCCGTAATTATTAAGTTAAATGGTAAATGATGAATTACCAACTCTTAAAAATAATTAAAACACCAAGTCACTGAGCATAAGGGTATGAAAGGGATGAATCGTTTAATTATTATAATAAATCCAAAAAGACCTCAGGGAAGTTCAAAAGTATTGTGAAATATCCAGGTTTCTCCTGGAACATTTCACAAGTCTTCTGGACACCTTGTAGGACTATTGTATTTATTTTATTTATTAAATGAAAATATCACATAAATGAATAGGACGCACTGGGTTATGACCTAGGACTTGGTAGGTCTATGACAAACATATCCATAAGGTGTTACTTTCTTGCAAACATAAATGTTTACTGCAGAGAATACTAAAGTTTCAGGTGGAGGAACGAGAAGACTCACCAGGTACACTTTTATAAGTTTACAGCGCTTTCTTTTCTCGTGTTTTCTTTACCGTATTTTAGTTTTTCTTGCAAATTGCATGATAAACAACAATGCCACCCTGCATGAAAATTGAAACCTTTAGGATAGCCGCAAAACCAAAACCAAAAATCAATTAAAAAAATCAAGACAACATAAAATTCACCCCCACAACATTCAAAATATAAAACAACTCAAAATTTAATCACAAACAAAACAACAAAAATTACAATTATAACTAAATTAAAATGTCTTATTGGATGATCAGGAATTCCTTGGAGAAGGTAACCTACATGTTGCTAACAGAGTTTTCCCACAGTCTAAATGAAAGTACGGAACTCATTAAGTTGAGTTTAGTAAATTCATTTAGACTAAGTGAATCTGATGAAAATAGCAGTGTCGGGATTATGGAACCGTGGGATCTTAACCAGTGTTCCTCTAATTAACTTTAATATTCCCCTAATAAAATATTAAGACACTCCCATCCAAATATTTCTAAAATATGACACCTCTCTCTTCTCCTCAATTAACACTTCATTAAAATAAAACTGCTACAACAAAGAGCTTGGAGCACGTACAGTGGGCTACACAGCCATCTTAAATAGCAAAACTTGTCTACTCCAGAAAAACCATTCCCTAGTTTAAACAACAAGCCATAGGACTTCGAGGTAGCCTGCTTAGTGCAAAATAAATCCTCACCTTTTCTTTAGGCCTTTGCACAGCCTTGCTATGCAATATAAACCCTAATGCATTTTAAGATTCTGAGTTTGTTGTCTGATACAACATAAATCCTCCTATCTTCCAGGTTATTTGTATAATCAGATATTATGTAAATGTAATCCCTATAATTAATTGGCATGATCAAAATTTAAATAAATTCATTTCCAAGATTTAAAGTCAAACCATAGAATAGCTTGGGAAGACATCGGGGTTCCTCCTTGAATCTATGTCCTTCCCCTAGCCTTCTCTCCTTTGGATTCCGGTAAAATGAAATGTTCAAAAACTTGAGCCATTCACTTATTGAAATTCCGATTATAACATTTTCTTGGAAAACCTTACCTTTGGAAGTCATGAATATAAATATTTCCTGATCTATATCAAGAGTTTTCTTAGGTGACTTCGGTTATCTAAGCTGTAATTAACTATAAGAGCTGGCCCTTATAAGGAACTTAAAGACCCCAGATTAATATAAACCCTATGTAATTCCTTCATATTAGGTAGGGGAAATTGTCGGTCAAAAATGGTTTGCAGATCAAACTGATGTCATAAATTCTTTAGTTTATTTGATCAAGCTTCATCTCAAGCCTTTTACTTATTCTTTGGAATAAATACATGTCTTGCGGTGAAATGCTTGATTATTTAAACTATTATTTATATGAAATCAGTTTGATTTCATATTTTTCAAAGATAAAAATATTAATTTCAAAATTCATATATATATATATATACATATATTAAATTAAATACAATTCTCACTTTATAAAATTAAAACCCTTTTCAAAATAAAACACCCGTAAAAACATATTTTCCAACGAAACAAAGGAATTTAAAAACAACTGACACCTTCAAATTAGATAGAGGAACTTATTGGTCAACATAAATGTTTCATAGACCAAATGGATGACATAATTTTTGTAATTTATTTAATCAAGTTTCATTATCAAGTGATGTGTCTATTCTTCAGAGTAGATGTATAACTTGTGACGTAGCACTCGTTTATTTAAACTATTGTATATATGGGATCAGTCTGGTCTCATATTTTCAAAATAAAATACTAATTTCTAAATTATATATATATATATATATATATATATATATATATATATATATATATTAAATTAAATATTTTAAACCGGAAGTCGAGATATCTATTCCTGCGATTGTCAACTCCCAAACTTTTAACGGCTTACTATAGGTGGAGGAAGTTTTTTAATAACTTGAATCTTCATTGGTTCTACTTCTTTGCCTTTCTCAGATATTTTATGTCCAAATATATTACCTCTTGAAACCATAAATTGACACTTCTCCCAATTGAGAACCAAGTTGGTTTCTTTACAGCATTTCAACACCTTTTTGCTAAATGACTTAAACAGGAGTCAAATGAATGTCCAAACACTAAAATTCATCCATAAATACTTTAACTGCTTTCTCAATCAGCTCAATCAGGTTAAAAAATAGACATCAAACACCTAAAATCATTCTTTGGAAAGCAAAAGTCCCATTAGGACTTCTGAATATCATTTTATCTTGATCCTCAAGAGCAATAGGTATTTGATGATATTCAAAATATCCATCTATAAAGCAATAATAAAAATGGCTAGCAACGTCTAATCTTAAAAGGGAAATGAATAGTGATCTTTCCTAGTATTTGAATTTAATTTCCTGTAGTCTATACATATTTGCCACCCAGTGACATGTCTAGCTGGAATTAATGCATTATGTTTTTTTTAATTTATTCTCACTCCCTCTTTCTTAGAAACATAGTGGATAGGACGGAGCCAAGAACTATCTAATACAAAATAGATAATACTTGCATCAAGACACATCAATACTTCCTTTATGAAAACTTAATTCATAATTGGATTAAATCTCTTGTGACTTTAAATATAACATTCTGATGATTTACTCTCATTTTTAATTCACCTTTTCGTACATCAATCATAAATCGTCCATTCACTAAGAAAGTCTTACCCAAAATGATTGAAATTTATTTATCTTCCTTCATATCTAACACAATGAAATCATTATGGAAGATAAACCTATCTACCATGAATAAAACATCTTCTATAACCGCTTTAGAAGAAGTGATCGATAAATAAACTAACTGAATGGTTACAGAAATAGGTGACACTTCTCTTAATGCTAGCTTTCTGGATATAGATAATGGCATAACGTTTATACTTGCTATAGGATCACATAAAGCTTTTCCATAAATTTTTTCTCTTATTGCATGAGGAATATTAAAACTTTTAGGATCCTTAAGTTTCTGAAGAAGTTTCTTCAGATTGATAGCACTGCACACTTCGCTGAGCGCAGCTATCTCATAATCTCCAAACTTCCTCTTCTTGTTAAGAATGACCTTCATAAATTTTACATAACTAGGCATTTGCTCCAAAGCCTAAAAAAACAGAATATTAATAGTTAGCCTCTTAAAAACTCCTAAAAACTTTTAAAAATCCTCATCCAACTTATATTTTTGGAGTCGTTGAGGAAATGAGATGGTGTTTTCCTTAAGTTAATTTTGGTTAGAAAGATTAGTTTCTCTAAGTCTTTAAAACTTTTTCCAAAGGTTTTTTGGTTTCCACAGTCTCTTTCTCAACTTCAATAAACATTTGAACAACATCCTCCAATTCTCTTCCACTCTTTAATTGGACAACTTTAACATGCTTACTATTTTTTTCCTTAGGGTTAATCTCAGTTTTACCAAAAAGAGTTCCTTGGGGTCGATTGCTGGGAGAGTTAGTAATCTTTCCCAATTAATTCTTTATGTTCTTTATTGTTGCACCTTGACTTTGCAGTTGATTCCTCATCTGCAATACAACTTCCTTCCAAGCCAACTTTATCTCCTTAAATTGTGGTTTATTGTAAAATTCTGGAGGATAAGAAGGTCTATAATTGTTATTAGCTTGATTTTTCCAATTTCCTAAAGGATTTGCCTGGTGATTTCCAGTTATTGGTTTCCCCCACCAAAATTGTTGTTCCAATTAAAGTTAGGATGGTTCTTTCAACCTGGGTTATAGAAATTAGAATACGGGTTATTATGCCTGATCCATTTAAAAATTATTTATTTTTCAGTGTAAATTTCAAGCTCATTTTATGCACATTTTTAATGATATTACACTTTAAATGAAGGTATTTTGCATATTTTTGTCTTCAAGTATAAAAATATGATTTTAGAGAAAATGAAGCAAAAACTATGCAATTTTGAGCCAAAATGAGAAAGGAAGAAAATTCTGACTCGACACATATCGATATGACTTTCTATGCTTAATATCTTTTATATTTCTCACATGTTTTTGAATGAAATTATACTTTTGAGAAATGTTATTTTTATGTCTATCTTGTATGTGAAGATGTTAGGAACGCAAAGAAACTGAAAATGGGGCAAAACGGAGTTGAAACAGAGCCAAAAGGAGCAAAACAATGGAGTTTCGCACAGGGTGGCGCCTAGGCGCAAAACCCGGCGCCTAGGCATCAAAACCGGCACCTAGGGGCTAGTGACGATCAGAAAACGACGCCTAGGCACTAGAATCAAGGCCTAGGCACCAGAACCCATCTAGGGGCGATTATGGATGGTTATAGATGGTTATTGTACTGTTTTGGGTGGTTCTAAAGCATTCTAGAATCCTCTGGACGAAATCCTACATGTCAGTAAGTAATACAATGAATCTAGACATATTGGAGCAGTTTTTAAATGAAGAGGTGCATCTCTTAAGTGAAGGGGTGCGACCTTTCACATAAATGATTAGGCGCCTAGGCACCATAATTTGTTTATAGAAGATTCGTTGAATCTGAACCAAATTCTGAAGAGGTGTCTGAAGCAACCCTTGGTCATTTTCGAAGCTCTATAAATAGGGACCAATTCTATAGCAAGAGGGAGGTCTCTGTCTCTCTCTCTCTTCCCCCTTAGTCATTTTAGAGTCATTTTAGAGTCATGAAGATGTAGATTTCTACATCTCATGGAGAGATTGGTGAGGGATTTTGAGATATTTATGTAAGGGATGTACGAGCGGCGCATGGATCATTGGGAGACTTTGGTGGAGAGATTTTCTTCTTTCCTTCAGAGGGAAAAAGCTAAGTATTGTGTTCTTCATTCTCTTGTGATTATTGTAAACACTTTCTAGTGGATTTTCTTTATTTTAAACCGAGTTTTCTATCGTGAATTATCCGTGCTTCGTAAGTGATTTTCTTTACTCTTTTTTTAATATGAAGTAGCGGCATGTGTAGGAAAATCATTTTCATGATAGAATTATCTTTATTTCATAATTCTATCAATTCTTTTACTTCTTATGCCATTATTTTCATTTACTTTTGTTTTGTAATGAAATAGATGCATGTTTAGGAATTAAGATTTGCTTATATATTATCTTATTAAATTATGGTGATGATATTCATACCAGAGCTTCATTTACTTTACAAATTTATCACTTGTATTGTTAAAATCTGTTGAAGAATTCTGAGTCTTAACAGGAGATGAGTTCTTAACTAGTAGATATCACATGGATCTTTACGTAATCAAAGGCCTTGAGCTGGTTATTCATGGTGAAGTCCAAATAAATAGGGAAATATTATTTATTGGGCACAGAATTGATTAGTTTTTAGAGTGACAGACTAAATTCTAATAATTTGGTTTATAGAAAGGGAACGGGTCACTAGTAGGGCCGACCATAGCCACCCTTGGACATCTACAAGTGTGAGCCTAGATTAACCTATTTTACTAATAATACATCCTGAACCGATCTATAGATTAGTCAATGTTCTTTATACTATCGAGCGAAGGTAAAGAATAGGAATGCTTCTATTTGGCACTATACATAAAATTCTAAGCATTTCTTTCCTACACTTTATCTATGTAATTGCAAGAGAAAGGTAGTTTTTAATATCTCAAAATTCTCCAAACCAATTTATCCAGATATGTTATCTTTTTATTTTATGAACTTTATTTAGGATTAGTTATTAGAAAACCCATTTTAATCGACATTCCAAATTTACGCCTTATAGAACTAGACTGGAATTAGCCTAAAGAATTTCTTACTTCGCTTCTCTATGGGATCGATACTGGGGTTATAAAAGAAAACCCTATATTACTTGAAACGATACGTATACTTGTGTAGTACCCCTAGTGTGAAATAGTTTCTAAAATTTTACAACATTCTAATTTTATACACTAGCCGCTATTTATAAATTGGGTCAAGTTTTTTGCCATCTTTTGGAAGCAAAAATTACTACGTTATTGCGGGTCGGGTCAATGCCTGTTGTTAATTGCATTTAAGGTCTCTTATGATAAAGTACTAGAATTTAACAATTGTCCAAATGGATTTTTCTCAATTACAAGAGGTACATGAGGTTGGTTCATTCTAAGCTGGTCTAGCTTCCTTTATATAGCTGCTATTTGAGAAGTTAGAATCAAAAGCACATTTGTATCATGTAAACTTGCTACCTTCCTAGGTTTTACTCTTTCAAAGGTCCATTGAAAATTGTTAGCGGCCATCTCCTTAGTCAGAGAATAACCCTCATGAAATGGCATGAACATAAGAAATTCACCAGCGGCAACATCAATGATATATCTAACAGATCCTACTAAACCATTGTAAAAAGTCTAAATTAGCCAATCAAGTTGTGCATGATGTGGACACTTTCTAAGAAGTTCCTTAAATCATTCCCAAGCCTCATATAGTGACTCACTTTCTAACTATCAAAATGAAGTAATATTATTCCTATGCTTTGTAATTTTTGAAGGTGGGAAACACTTAGGAATTTTTGGGCAAGTTCACCTCCAGTTCTAATAGATACAGGTGCGAATGAGTTTAACTACATTATAGTTTTTTCCCTCAATGAAAAAGAAAAAAGACTAAGCCTCACACATCATTTGACATGCCATTATAGTGAAAAGTTGTAAAAAACTTGCTAAGTGCAAAATTGGATCCTCAAACAGTCCTCCAAATTGGTTATTCTTCACCAATTGAATAATAGCAGGCTTTGGTTCAAATGTCTTCGCTTCTACGATAGGATTTTGAATACCTGTGTGAATTTCATCCACTGTAGGACAAGCGTAACCCTTAATGTTCTATGTGTGTTGTGATAATCATTAATTGATTCTTGAGTATCTATGTTGTTTTGTTGATTGTGCGCCATTCCTTCTACAAGTTCATGAATTTTTTTTTCTATGTTCATTTTTCCTAATAGTCCTCTCTAGTTATGAATCATAGGTTCAAGTACTATAGGTCTCGCGCTATGCATTCACTAACTAAAGGTTCAACTAGTATGTTTCACACAAACACACTAGACAAATACACAAAAATAATTTTTCAATATTTTTCTTTCTATTTCAAACAAACAATTACACACTAAGATTAAAATACAAATTTTCAAGTCTAAGTCTATTTGATTTAACTAAAATTCTCCTAAGTTAACTACAAAAACAATTCCATGAAAACTGCGCGAAAAACATAATACCTCTAATTTAGGGCACTTACACTCTGAGGTCTCACATAGGTATACATGTCGTATTGATAATATCAGATTCTTTGAGTCCATAATATCGAGCCCACAGGGAACTACGGAATTATACTTAAGAGAAGTTCTAGCCTACTAGGTTTAGTTCTTAGCTTGGAATCCCTATTAGATTAATGCTCTTTAAAATGATTCTATAATTTTATAATTTATTTTAAATGTTAAATCTTACAAAAATCATATTTAGCTTAATTAGATTGGTTAATATCAAGATATAGAAGTACCCTCCCTTGCAATGATATAATTGTTGTGTAGGAATAGAATACTTTAAATTATGAATGTGGCTAGTGACAAATATGATCAATTTCTCTTGTTTGCCCTCTTCCAAGTGCATAAAAAGTTTGGTTAAACTAGTTTTAATTCCTTAAACCCCAATTTTAACCCATCAAATATTATTTAATTATCTATTTGCATCTCCGTATAATTTAATTTTGCTTCTCTTATTGTTAAATATGAATACTCTAATCATTCCTCCACAGCTCTCCCGAGTCATTATGGATCACAATGTATTTTAACAAATCATTTTGCTAGAATCAAAATTAAATTAAGCTTTGAAAAATAGTCATCACATTAGAGATATGAAATCAATTATAAAGCATCATACAATCCTACACATCATACTTATTCATCACAAGAGAAAGGTAAGAAGAAACTACTCACAATGCATAAAGGAAACACCACTAATGATCTTTTTAAAACAAATTAAACCCACTTGTATTGTGTTTAAAAACAATACAATATGAAATAAAACACAATACTTAGGTTTTTTCCTATACAAAGTGATGCAAATGCCTCCTCAAAGGATCTTCAAAATCCTCCTGTAGTGCTGAATATTTCCGCTCCAATACAATTTTCAATACCTCACCAAAACTCTAAGAAAAAATCCCTACATTTTCACAAAACTACTTAATCTCCATCAAAAGCACTACTCATTCCCCTTTAAGAACTCTGCATATGATCCCTTTAACACATACCAAATAACTTCCCACAGAGTGGGGAGAACAGCTGAGCAAAGTGCCAAGCAATTGCTGGTGCCTAGAGCCACAGTACTGGCACATAAGTGCCAGCTTCTTTGTCTAGTCGAATTGGGTATGCTGCCTAGGCACCCAACTAAGTGACGCGATGGCGCTTGGGTGCAGTGCCTTAGAGCCCAAAGGTTGGTACCTAAGCTCTAGTCACTTGTTCTCCCTTTAGCTCCATATCACCACCACTTCACTTCGTTTCTTCTCCACTTCCTTCTACTTCTACTATCTTTTGTAGCAGCAAGGAAAACACAAAAAACACCCTTCTTTAAGGTGCAATTTCATCTATAAAATTGTACAAAATATAAAGAAAATTGAACATGCTTTTTCACACATCATTAAGCTATGTGTAATAATATTTAAATTTGTAAAAAAATTATTACATGTGTGTGAACTAGTTTATCTTACAAAGTCATTTACAAACTATTGAAAAATATTGATGATCTGTTTAAGTTTTCAATGAATACCAAATAACAACCACAATAAGTTCAAGCAATATAAAATATCAATTTTTGAATTTGTTTTATGAATTAGTTAAATTGTCTTTTTTTAATATCAAATTTCTTATAAAATCTCTAGTTGGATATTCATTAACTATAATTTTGGGAAAACAATACATGTTTTCTAGTTTCTACAAAAAAAAAACAAGTAGTTGTTTAATTTATGGTCTATAAATTGAGAGTTAATTTTTTATGTGTGAATTTAAACATTGTATCATTTATTTGCAATAGAAAATCCTAGATCACTCAATTTATCAACCGTTTAAAATAATATTGAATAAATCTATATTAAAATTTCTCATACATTTTAGAGATTTTAAAAGCAAAGCTTGTCTCATTGTTGTGTTTAAGTTAATTGGTTATTTTGTTTTTATTCTCACCAATCTTTTGATATTTTATGATTCATTGGGTATTTTTTTCATTATTTCCTCAAATAAGAAGCATCTCATCCTAAAAACTCTTTCTTCTTTTCATTCTTTAAATGTGATCAATTAGTGTGCTCTTCATTTGTTGGTTTAGATTATTGATTGATCTCTTTGGTAAATTTGCTATGAATTTAAGTGTTCAATTAAAACTCTCATGGGAGTTTCCTTATAGAGGCCTCTAGGGGTCCTTCTACATTCTAACATATATAGTTTGTTAGCCAAAATAGTGATTTGGTGTGTCATCTAAAAAGAGCAACAGCCTCTTTAACCTGACTTTTGTTATCTTTGCATAATATATTGAACTCGAACGAAAGTTCAATTCTTGAAACAAACTTGATCATTGACTATTATTATTGCTCCATTCACTTTCATCCTTTCCACTAAGCAATTCTATCTTTTCTTTTTTTCAGTTTTTTTCTCTATTTGAGCTTCAACTTAAAATGATAACTTTTTTCTTAATTAACGTTTTAAGAAGTTAGTGACTGCAGTATGTTTGATGTGATGCCAAGGAATTTAGTAGTACGAAGGGATGTGTGAAAATTTTAGTGTTGGATATTTAAATACAGAAGAATTGTGGTATTTATGTTACAAATAGATAAGAAGTTAGTGATTGAGGTATTTTTTAAATTTTTTGCTTTTATTTGCATCTGTTTGTTGTTAAAAATTGAATCATTAGACTTTGATTAATTTACTAATTTAGCATATATTATTTTCATATTTGTGTTAATGATATTTGATTATAAAATTTTTATTATTTATAATGATATTATTATTTTTTATGTGAAGGATTAACAAAGGAGCTTTTATTTAAAAAAAAAAGATATGTGGAAATTGATATAGAGAATCTTCCAGCTGATCCTGGACTTCATCCTTCGATCTAGAGTTATGATGTTAACAATAGAGATAGAGTACGGAGAGCATATTGCTTAAGATACCACATCAACCAAAGACTCATAATTTTCCTCAAATTGTGATAGGTAACACTGCTCAGAAATTTAGTTTAAAATGGTTTGAGGATCATCCAACTTGGTTAGAGTATAGTGTGTAAGGAGAGACAATGTATTTCCTCTATTGTTATTTATATAAGCCTCAAGAACTAGTTGGTAAAAGTCAAGAAGGTAGAGATTCTTTTATTAAAGAAGGATTTAAAAATTGGAAAAAAAAAAGTAAAACTTTTAGCTTAAGCTGGAGATTATAACAGTGCTCATAATAAGGCAATAAAAAATATGAAGATCTAATTAAGCCTTAAGTACAGAGTGTTTCTACCATGTGGTTTACTACGGATGAGTGGAATAAAAAATAATGTAGGATTATGTTGATTACAGCTGTTGATTGTGTTTGATTTCATCTATGAGAAGGTTTAACAATTTGTGGGAATGATGAATAATTAGCTATTCAAGGTAAATATTTGGAGTTATTTCATTTTCTTACAAATCATAATGATGAAATAAAAAATGTTATATTTGAAATCGCTAATACAAAATTACATATAACTTAACGAAAGGTTGTCAGTCGTTAAAAAATTAGTAAGTGTCGGTTGCCAGAATGGGAATCCCATTACCCATTTCAAAATATTATATATATATATATATATAATTTGTAAAGTATTATTTTATTTTGAAAATACGAGACTGAACTGATCCCATATATACAATAGTTTAAATTAATGAGCAATACGTCACAAGTCATACATCTACCCCGGAGAATAAACACATCACTTGTTAACGAGGCTTGATTAAATAAACTACATAAATAATGACATCCATTTGGTTTGTGAAACCTTTTATATTGACCAACAAGTTCCCTTGTATAATATAGAAGATTAGATAGGGTTTACATTAAGCTTGGTTGTAAAGTACTTTATAAGGGTAAGCCCCTATAATTAATTACATCCTAAATGACCGCAGCACTTAGAAAAACACTTGATAAAAATCAGTGGTTTGCTTTCAAGAATATCAAAGTTTAAGGTTTTCAAGGATGGTTTTAGAAATATCAAATGGGATAGGATCAAATAGGAATAATTATTTTGGATTTCAAAAGAAGAAAGGTAGGGGACGTCACAGACCCAATGGAGAACCTCTATGACTTCTTAAACTATCTTATGGTTTGGCTTCAATTTAGAAAAGATGTTATTTGATGTTTCATCCTACCAATTTTATTTTTTTAGGGCTTATATTTGTATGATACGGATCATATAAATAGCCTGGAAGATAGGAGGATTTATACTGTATTGAACGATGATCTCAGAGTTCTAAAATGAGTTAGGGCTTATATTGTACAATAGGGTTGTACAAAGGCTTAAATATTGGTTGAGGATTTATCTCATAATGAGCAGACAACCTCGAAGTCCTATGGCTTGTTGTTTAATTCTAGAAAATGATTTTCTATTATAGATTCCTTTGCTCTCTCGAAGACGTTCTTTTATATGTCCTCGTCATGCTGCCCATGGTGCATGCTCCAAGCTCCTTGCTGAAGTAGTAGTCTTAATTTCTAAGGTTTAACTTGTTTTACCAAGTGTGTTTTACTATTTGATTTTGTTGTTGTGTTTGTTGTTTAAATGTCTTATGGGGAAGTTAAGTTTATTAAACAATACCGGTGAGGATCCCACAGTTTTCTTATTCTGACATCACTATTTTCTTTGGATTCACTTAGTCTAAACAAGTTGTTAGGCTCATATAAACTAGGAATGTCTCATTAGCAGTCGTAGGTTACCACCTCCGAGGAATTCCCGATCATCCAAAGAGGGTAGATTAAATTTAGTTATCTTTTTTTTTTTGAAAAAGTATTTAACTTTTTAAATCATTTTATTTTGTTTTAGTTTAGCATGCAGGTTTGTCTTCAGTTTTGCAGGTAAAGTAAAAAAATGCAGGTAAAAAATGTAATAAAGTATAAATGCAAGGAAATTATATTACCAAAATGTAAATGTATACCTGTCATATTTTCATTTTTCTGCTGAAATGTTAGCTTTTACAGTGCATATAATCTTTCAAGAAATATAAATAAATTGCAAAAAACAAAAAACGAAGCAGGAAGAATAGTTTGAGGTGATTCCTACTGAGCTCCTAGTCATAACTTGGAAGGATTCCTATTTATTTGGATTTTAAGGATGATCTTCTTGAGCAAAGACATAATTGGTTCAATTGTTATCCAAGATATCCAAAAGAATACAAAAGAATGCGGGGCATGACCCTACACCTTTTGTTAGATCCTTTGGAACGTCTCTAGTTCTTCTAAACTTATTATGTTGCTAAATCATTCGACCACCATGAATTTAAAATTTAGTGGATATGTTTTAACCTGTGCTAAATGAATCTTGATGTTTTAATTATCCCTATGAGTGGGGTAACTATTTATTCATTTGATGTTTTATTTATGAGTTGTGTGAGTGGAGGCCTTAGGGGAAAATTAATTAATTAAACATATTTGTTTTCAATTGAAGTTGGGCTAATAATGTTTCCAAAGAATTGGTAATTAGTCATGTTTCCTTTTCTAAACCTCATTAAGTAATTTTGAGTTGGACCTACTTCACTACTAAGCCCTTAAGATTTTAGTCAAATTTGTACTTTTGCGAGTGGAGATATTAAATGAGGTGTATTTAATCTTCATTGAAATATCATTATTTAACCATTGATTTGGGGTTTTGAATTAGTGAATTATAACCTTCCAAAATCAAACCCCTCACTTTAGGATCATTCAACTCAATTAACTTCCAAATAATTGTAATAATTTAGGGAATTACACTTGTGATGGAATGTGATGAGTTAGTTTCTACCTCTTAATCCCTTATGTTTCAATCATTTAAAAGGGTTCATTTAAAATTATGCATTGCTCATTTACCCCTCTAATTAAACCTAAATATTTAATTAAAGTTCAAAATTCCATAATTATCATTTTGCTCTTTTAGGCATATTACTTCATAATTCTTTAAATTTAACTCAAATGACTTTGAATTTTTTATGTTACCCCACTCATGGGTCAATTGAAATATCAGAGGAAAAACTGTAATTTATGATTTTTATTTCATTTTGGAATTATTTTTAATGCAAAATTAGATATTTTTCAAGTTAATTCATTAACCTATCAAAAGTATACCATATGTCCTTAGAAAAATTATTGGAGGTTCACCTAGGTCGTTGGACCCCTTAGACCAATTTTCATGATTTTTTAGATTTTATTGTAATTATTATAATTATTTACTAATTTTGGGTATTAATTAAACTTAAAATTCTTTTTTAACTTGAAAATTACTTCTTATATTTTCCTTAAATCCCTCTAAGTTTTATTAACCCAGAGAAACAACTTTTATATTTTTGTAATTTATATTTTAATTATTATAATTATTTTAGTGAAAAATTAAGGAAAATTCATTTTAGGCATTTAAAAATCATAACTTTACTTAGAAAATTAAAAAAAAAATTCTAATTGCTCCGAAGTGATCAAGACACAATTTAGAATATATTTAGTGCATTTTTATATATTTTCATGACTTTTATGATTTTTCATTATTTTTTAATATTTTTTAAATAAAAACTAGCTTAAAAAATGAAGTATTTATTTTAATATCCATTTTATTTATCTTAAGTTTCTCTATTCACAAGGAACTCCTAAAACTATTTTTATAATTTTTTGACTCATAATTTATTTATTATAATTATTTTGGTGCAAAAATATTATTTACTTAGAAAGTTAAGTTTAATAATCAAATCAACTCATATTGAGCTCAAATTTTTATACGTGTTTTCTTGACTATTATCTTGAATGTAGATTGATTTTTGTGATTTTTCTTGTTATAATTTAATTTTTATATTTTTCTTAATCTTTAATGAATTAAATACACAAAATATTATTTTTATTTATTCAAATATATTTTATATTTTTCATATGATCCTGTTATATAATGAACCTACCAAACTCATTTTTTATATTTTATTTATTTATATTTAAATTTTTTTTTTAATATAACACACCTAAGGATGAGAAGTTTAAACTCTCCAAATTTCATGTCATGGTGATTCATATTTATTGAGTTATGATTTAATGAAGTTTTAAGATATTTAATTAATTTAAAAATTATTATAAGTCAAATATTTTTTATTTTACTCCACATTGTTCTCCGTTGTTCACTGAGAAATATGATATTGTTCTTTTATTTTTAGCATTTTCTACACCAAGTTATGAATTTTCTAAGTTAATTGAATTATATAAATTCTAAAAATCATATTATCTACTTAAACCAGTCAGCTATCGCGTCAACCTAAGGCTCTCCAAAAGACCACGCAGTGCCATTTGATTCGTCACAGCCATCTGCATTAGCACTGACTCGGCCAGTGCTTTATGCTCCATTCATTCGTCCAACCAAATCAGCGTTGTTCGTTTGATACATGCACGATCGGACGGTCCCTGGTCATCGTCTTCATTTGGTGTAACCCGTGAACCGTCCACACTAAAACCCTAAGATCTCGCTTGATAGTTAATGAAATTGTATGGAGTTTGTTCCTACACCTCCATCTAGTCCAGATGAACCTATCCGTACGGTCACATGCACATGAATTTAAAACTTTATTCACAAAAACTTAAGCTGAGCTCAATTTGAGGGGGAGAGGGCTATACCTGAGTCCAAGCCGTGTGGTCTCAATTGGAATGGTTCAGCACGTTCATCGTGACCTTGTGAAGCTCCTCCAGGTGCCAATTTGAGGTGAGTTCGTGGCTGGGTATGAACTCCTCCTACAGGTGGCACGACCTTGATCAAAGTTAGGTGCAGAGAGCTTGAGGGAGGGGGATTTTGATGGGAAACATCCTCGTTTATTCTGAGGAAGCTTTAGGACTAATCTATTTGAAGGTTTGTGGGGGTTTATGAGGTGACTAAAAATGTCCTGTTTTAGGTGATTTTCGGGTGGTGAAATTGAGCTTAGACAATGGGGGAGATGGCTGGAAAGTGGCGGAAATGCACTTAGGGAGGTTCTGGTGAGATTTTGGCAGGGCTTCGCCAGGGAACTGGACATTCTTGAAACTTGACCGTGGAGGTGCAAATTTATAGCCATGGCTAAGGGGGAGACCTCAGAATCTGATTAGCTGGTGCAAGTAAGTTGAGGTGGAGGGCTGAGCAGTGCCAGTGGCCAATTGGGTGTTGCTGATCCCCGATAAATATATGTGCACTAAAAACATGAATTCACACCAAAAATATGTGCTGATAATTTAGATACAAAAATTATGATTTTATAATATGGGATACTACGCAAGTATACGTATCGTTTATCAAGTAATAAAGAACTTTCTGATTAAGCCTTGAGATATCAAACCCACAGGGAAATGTAAAAACTTTTTAAAGAATTAAGAAAATTATACTTGTACTTTTTTAATGACTTTTGAAAGTGTGTTTTGATTTTAAAAAATTGAAAATTGTTTTTCGTATTTTTAATTAAAGCTAGGCAGCAAATGAAAATTATCAGAACTTTAAAAAGCGGTATAAAATACTAGGAAATAAAATATCTTTTTCTTTCTCTTATAAAGCAGTAATAATTATGAAAGTATTGTTGTGGAAGTATTTAAATGTGTTGTGATAAATATGAGCAAATTTATTCTTTACCCTTACTTGGTTCTATAAAGAACATTGGTTAATTTGAAATTTTAAAATCTTGAACATGGTTAGGCAGGAAAGATACTAGCTCTCACTCTAGAGTTCCTTAGATTCCCTCCACCTGGGGGCTAACTTCTCATAACAAAATATAAAATATCAAACCAAATTAGGGGGCTTTAGCCTGTTACTCTAAAGACCTCTAATTCTACTCCCCATTAAAAACATATCTCTTAAGCATTCAATTATATAAACTACAAATTCTCATCTATATAATTGGATGTGATTTATACTATTTGTTGTTTGGGACAATACCGCATTGGATCTTACATAATCTCACAACAAATTTAACATCTTAACTGGCCAAATTAAGAAGTAAATTAAGTTCATGAAATTAAATCTTCACAACGTATTCCAACTTTAAACACTTATACATTCCACAACAATCCTACATAATTTAATTACTTCTTTATTTAAGAAAGAAAAAGATAAAAACAACTACTCAGAATTCATGGAGAAATCATAAGCAAACATTGATTTAAAAATAGAAATAATAAAGAAAGCACAACAATAAAAACTAAATATAGAAAACAGAAGTAAACACTTATCTGAAAATCCTCTTCACAAGACTCCGAAAGTTCCTTTCAAACTTGACTTTCCATAGGACAACACTACAGAGGTTGGCGCCCAACTCTGACTTTAGTCTTCAATAAAAACTAGATAAATGGATGAAAGTAAATTGGTGGAAAGAAAGTTTCACACCAAACTAACTAACTCTAAACAATAAAAGACTGAAAGTAAAACTCTTTAAACTAGAAGATGAAACTAAAAACTAGAAGAGACTCTTGAAAAGTAAACTAAAAAACTAACTCTCACTAAAGACACACACACATATACACTCATGACATAACTTTAATAATAATAAAAAAGGTGCCTTGATGTCTCTTCAAATCATGTCCCGATTCAACGTATCCACCAAAAGATGCATCCCTTCATTCAAATTTGCTGCCTATGGGAAGTTAAGGAAGTCACCACCAAAAGTTGCTTCAAACACCCCTTGAAATTGGCACGAAAAATAAAGAAAATTCTCTTTTTAACTGTGGCGGCTAAGCGCCGACCAGGCGGCCCTTAGCTGCTAAGGTCTAATTTTTTATTATTATTTTTTTGCTCCAAATTTGATCCAATTTTTGCTCCTTTCATCATAATAACTCATTTTCACTATACCTGCAAGATAAACACAAAATACCTTCCATTACAGTGCAATATCCTCAAAATAGGTATTAAAATGTGCATAAAAACACTATATATTTTAGGTGTATCAGTTGCCACATTGGATGGGCTCAATTTTAGGTTCAAAGCATTGGTGGATTTCTCAATTTTGGGATCTCCGATGACTAGTCCGGCTAGTTAGGCCAAGTGAGGTGGTTAGTGGTTCAGGGAAGGTCAAGGAAGCTTTAATGGTGATTAGTTTGGAGGCTTGATGGTGGATTGCATGGGGTAGAGGGTTTAGCCAAATTAGGTTCACGGGTTCCATGATTTGTGGGACCCTTGGTCCTTGGCTCAAAATTGAGTTCAAAGGTGATTTGATTAGAATCCTAGGAGGCTTAGGGATGGTAGAGATGATTAAGCATGTGTTAATTCAAAAGATTTTGAGTTGATTTGGATTTAAGCTCAAAATTAGGGTTTGGGCTAAAAGTTGAACTTGGGCTTAGTTTAAAATCAATTGAAGGGTCCAATTGGTTCCAAGGGATGTCATAAAGAGTATATAAAGTGAAAATGAGGTAACTGAATTAATTAATGGATTTAACTTAATGAAAATTTGGTTTAGGGTCAAATTGGGACATTTTTCTTGAGCTTGGGTTTAGGCTAGGTTTGAGCTTGGGTTTAGACCAATTGGTGGTTCAAATTAGTCTAGGGTAATGTTATGAAGAGCATAGAATTCAAAATTGGGGGAATTAGATTGGTTAAGAGGTCCAATTTGATGAAATTTGGAGGTATGATCAAATTGGGGATTTTTGCTCAAAATTAAAATTAGGGTTTAGGGTTTGTCTCAATTTGGCTCCAAATTGATGTATATTGGGGTTGCATGAGGTTGCATAGGTTTATGAACAATTTTGGTTTGAAATTAGGGAGGACTGAAATGAATTTAGTAGAAATTGGGCTGATTTAGAGGAATTGGGCACTTAATGACAATTTGAGAACTTTGGTCAACTTTTGGTGCAAATAGGGTCAATTGATGATTCAAAATAAGTTTGGAGATATTTGGAATGAATTTGCATATTTTGGGACTTTTTAGAAAAATTAGGGTTTTAGGGGTATTTTGGTAATTTTGAGGAAAGTTGGGGGTATTTTGGAAATTTTAGGTAGTATAGAGTGTTTTGGTCAACTTAAGTGGTTTGGAATGGTTTGAAATGATTTCTGAAGAGAATTTAAGAATTTGAGCAATTTTGGAAAATTTCGGAAAAATTAAGGTTTTAGGGGCATATTGGTAATTTGGTGAAGTTTTAGGCTAAGCGGCCAAAGTTGGGTATTTTTTGGTGAAACTAGGATCAATTAAAAATGATAATCATACCCTTATTGAGTCATGAGACCTAGGAAAATCCCATTTTGGATCCTCCATGTGTTGGTCCTGTCCACCCTAGCTAAGGGCTAAGGGCTTTTGGACCACAGACATGAGTTTCCAAAAGAGTGGAAACTAGGCTAAGCATGATTGATGATTCCGGAGTTTTGGGATTGGATGCATAGGTTCAAGTGATTGTGTGTCCAGGAATGGTCAAGAACACACCACCCAGGGCTAACCTTATGGTCCATAATCCTATTAGATCTCAGCTTAGAATCCTCACATGTTTGTCCTAACCTTCCGAGTGTTGGAGGTTCGTGACCATCCATGTAGGGTTCAATAAGAGCTAGGAGGCTGATACACTTAAAATATATAGTGTGCTTATGCACATTTTTATACCTATTTTTGATGATATTACACTTTAATGGAAGTTATTTTGTGTTTTTCTTGCAAGTATGATGAAAATGATTAGTTATGATGAAATGTAGCAAAATTTGGCCTAAGCGTCAGCACTTTGGTTATGATGAAATGGAACAAAATTTGGCTTAAGCCCTGACACTTGGGTACCTTGGTGAAAAATTATATATTTTAGGTGTATCAGACATCAAGGCACCTTTTGGAAAATTATTAAAATGATGCCTCATAATTTGCAAGAGAGTTCTCTTTTTAGAGAGTTCCTTTAGAGAGCCCTTTTTTAGAGTCTTTTTAAAGAGTCTTTTGAAGTTTGGAGAGTGTATGAAATTTGTGTAGTGAAGTTCTATGTTGTTAGTAGAGAGTAGAGAGTAAGAAAGGGAAAAGGGTGGTGTGAAGCCTTCTTCTCACCAATTTTCTTTCATCCTTGTATCTGGTTTTTATTGAAGTCTAAAGTTTGTATTTGAGTTAACAGAGTTGGGCGCCAACCTCTGTAGAGTTGTATTGTGGAAAGAAATATTTCAGAGTAACTTCTAGAGTACTGTGGAGAGGATTTTCAGATAAGTATTTATCTTTGATTTTACACTTTATTTTAAGTATGATTTTGTTGTGTTTTCATTATGGTTTATGCATTCAAATCAAGTTGTGTTTGTGTTTTCTCCATGAAATCTGAGTAGTTTACATTATCTTTTTCTTTCCTAGATGATGAAGTAACTAAATTATGGAAGTATATTGTGGAAAGTATAAGTTTTTAATGCTGAAAGAAATTGTGATGATTCAATTCCATGTACTTAATTTACTTCTTTATGTGGCCAATTAAGATGTTAAAATTTGTTATGAGATTATGTAAGAACCAACGCAGTTTTGTCTCAATAAAAAATTATAAAGAATCACATGCAATTATATGGGTGAGAATTGTAGTCCATATGATTGAATGCAAATATATAGGGAGATATGTTTTATTAGGGAGTAAAATTAGAGGACTTTAGAGGAACAGGCTAAAGCCCCCTAATTTGGTTTGTTATTTTAATTTTTTTTATTTGATATTAGCCCCCAGGTTGAGGGAATAGAGGTAACTCTAGAGTGAGAGCTGGTATCTTCCCTGCCTAACCCATCTACAAAATTTCAAAATTTCAAATTAACCAATTTTCTTTATAGAACCAAATAAGGGTAAAGAATATAATTGCTCCTATTTGACACAATATATTTAAATACTTCCACAACAAAAATATCCATAATTATTACCGATTCATTTAAGAATGAAAAAGATATTTAATTCTTATAGCTTTTATATCGTGTTTAGAGTATTGATAATTTTAATTTTCTGATTAACTTTTTATTAAAAATATCAGAAACAACTTTTCAAACTTTGTATCTTAAAACTTTACAAAAATCATTTAAAAAATTAAAAGTTATTTTTCTTATTTCTTTAAAGTTTTAGACATTTCCCTGTGGGTTCGATATCTCGGTGCTTAATCAGAAAGTCCTATATTACTCGATAAACGATACGTATACTTGCGTAGTATCCCATATTATAAATCATAAATTTCCTATCTAAATCATGAGCATAAATATTCAGGGATCAGAGGCGGTTTGAAATTTTGTGCGGGTTCCATCTCTAGTCTTCTAATATGGTTAAAGGGGAGCCCTATTACTAGATCCTAATTACTAAGAAAATGAAAGACTTCACTTAAAATGAGGTCAATAAAGGTTCAACAATAACTTTGTCAAGTTGCAGTAGTTGAGACTTTAGCTTATATCATGAAAGATATAGGTGATTATTACTTCTCCATCTTAGTTGATGAGTCTCGTGACGTGCCAATAAAGGTACAGATGGCTATCACAGCGAAATATTTCGATAAAAATGGGACAAGTTATTGAACGGTTTATTGGCATTAAACATATTTCATCAACACTTCAATTGCACTCAAAAGAGCTCTTAAATTCATACTTGCAAAATATTCATTAAGCTTATAATATGCGAGATGAGTTCAATGGTTTGAAAGTACTCATTCTTAATAATTATCCTCAAGCATTTGATCTTCATTGCTTCACTCATCAACTTCAATTATGTTTTGTAGCTATAGTAAGAAAATCATTGGCAAGATAAACATCTCTTTGAGTTCACTTTAAGAATCATAAATATATTGGAGCTTCTTGTAAGAGGATTAATGCTTTTAAAACCATTCAACAGGAGAAAATTCTTTTGCGTCTTATAGAGGAAGAATTAATTAGTGGTCGTGGTTTGAATCAATAAACTACTTTGCAACGAGTTAAAGACACACGTTGGAGCTCACATTTTTATTCTTTAATTATTCCCATGAGAATTTATGCATTTGAGAATATAAAAGAAGATAGAATATATGATCAAAAATTAGTTGAAGTCGGTGTTTTAAGCAATGCAATGGAATGTTTTGACTTTATCTTCACGATGCATTTAATGATTGATAATTTAGGGGTTATAAGTGAATACTCACAATCTTAAAAAAAGAAAAAAGTTGAAGATATCACGATTGTGATGAAATTGGTGCATATATCAAAACAAAAATTACAAATGATGCGGGAGAATGGATGAGATTCTTTATTAGCAGAAGTGTCTTGCTTTTGTAATGATTTTGAAATGTATGTTCCAAATATGAACTCATCTCTTAAGGCTCGACGAAGATCAATAAGAAGAGGTGAAAAAATTAAAATTTTGCATCATTATCGTATTGAATTTTCTACAATGTGATTGATATGCAACTTTAAAATTTGAATAACCATTTCTTTGAAGCATGTATCGAGTTGCTTATCTTTATAGCCTGTCTAAATCCATGTGATACATTCTCAACTTTTGATAAGGTTTAGCTACTTCATCTTATAGAGTTGTCTTCAAATGATTTTTCTATAGTTAAACTCATAGCACTAGCAAGTATCAATTATTCACGTATATTCTTGACGTGCACTCAAGTGGGGATTTTTCACTTTTAAGAGGAATTGGTGATCTTGTGAAAAGCTTGTTAAAGCTATGAATGATTATGTTTATCATCTCATTTACAGAATGATTACGTTGACATTAACTTTACCAATTGCTATTGCTACAGTTGAGAGAGTTTTTCAACAATGAAGACTATCAAATATTGATTACATAGTTAAATGAGTGATGAATGGCTTAATGAATCTCTTATACCATACATTAAGAAAGAAGTATTTGACTCGATTCCTAATGAAAATATTATGCGTCATTATCAATCATTGTAAGATAGATTGAAAATTTTGTAATCATTACCTTGTTAAGCAGCTTTCTTTGTATAATTTATTGCAAGATAGTCTCAACTTTTCTTATCTATTTGGGATGTTATATGTTCCAAACTAATTTTTATTTCTATCATACTTCTTTCTACTTTGGTATTTAAATTTTACTTTTTTTTTTCTCATTAATTATGCCTTTAGCTGCTTTAACAATGGTTGAATCTTCCTCTAGTCAATGAATGCAAGGTGAAACTTAGAGGAGCAAATATTGAATGTACTATCATGCCTTTGCTTGTAACAGTTCTTCAATCTCAAAATTTGCACCAAATTTCACCTTGCATTCATGGTTTTTATTTTATTTATTTATTTTTATTTTATAAGTCTTTTTCATGGTTTTTATTTTATTTATTTATTTTAATTATAACTTATGCATTATTTTATGATGTAAATACGATATAATTTTTTTGTTAATAGTTTTTTAATTATATTTGCCTGCATTGATTTGATTTCTCCTTAGATCATCAAAACAAATGATAAAATTTGATTACTATGCCAAAATTTTCTAACTTAACTTTAGAATGAGATAAAATATTGGTATAAAGTTCGCTTGTTTATCTTTTTAATTAAGAATGTTGATTTGAGATAATAAAAAAATAATAAAATATTTACATGCATACCACATTATTCTTTTGTATTTACATATCCAACACTTCATATTTTATTATCATCTATATAACACTTAAAATTTTAATATCAGTAAGCGTCTATTTGGGGTAGCTGCAGCTTATCCAGCTTATACAGATAAGCAGCTTATTCTGATAAGCTACTGATTAGCACCTGATCCAGACAAGCTGTCTGTTTATTTGGTTTGAGCATTTGGAAAAAAGTTGATTTGCAGATGTTTGTGGATAAACGACTATTACGCCCCTGAAATGAATAAGCTGTTAAGATGTTTGATTTGTGCGGTTTGAAAACAGCTTATTTGTAGCTGCTTGTAGAAAAATAACAATTTATGCTCCTCTAAGATTAAAAAAAATTTATTAAGATATAAAATCTTATTTTAAATATAAAAAAAATTATTTTAAAATATAAAATCTTATTTTAACAAAAGATATCTCTTTCAAACATACAAGAAATTTATTTATTTCCTTACTTTATGCTCGTTGTCCGGTTCTGACACCAGAGAACTATGAGCAAACTTGTCCGGCATCTGTAATCGACGTACTGTCTACATATACATTACAAATTATGTTTAGCATAAATTTTAAAAAATTTATTCTTAAATTATGTTTAACATAACTTATAATTAATAATTTACATTTTATACTAATAATTTACATTTTATACTAATTTTAAAATTAATTTAAATTTAAGTTTAGGTGCAATATATGTAAATACATAATAATGGAGGTATGTATGCAAATCTTATCTGAGATTTATTAAAGACATTTGCGTAATGCTACAAAAACCAATAATGAACAGTTGATAAATGCTACTAAAACCAATAAACACATAATGCTTTTGACACCAATAAATATCAAATTGCAGGCATTTGCATTAGACATTAGATAAGGCAAAACAATATAATAACATAACAGTTCAGAACTTTAATGCTCTCTTCACTCAGCAAAAAGTTTAAGATACCCAATTAAAATCAAAATACATATTGCAACTAAAACTAGTAATAGGATTATAACGTTCAATTTAAAATGCAAAAGCAATATCACATGAGAAAGGTTGTTCGGTTGTTGCACGATTAATCGCCCAACAACATTATGCGGTTCAAAAACACTTGAACCGGAAGTGATGTTCTCTGATTGTGATAACGTGGAAGCGCGCGCAACGTTATCCGATTGGGACAAAGTTGAATCCGAAGGGCTGTCTGCCCATTTAAAAAATTTGCAGTCCTCCAGTCCCCGCTTCCACCTCGGGCAATAATAGAACTGTCGTCCATAGCTATGTTACTTGCATGACATAAGTAACAAGGACGGCAGCCCGTAGCGGCACTTCACTTTCTCAGATTTCTCTGAATACTTGGAACTCATCGTCATGCAATTATTAAAAAGAGATTGCTTCAATAAAAAAATGGAGAAAATAAAGACAATATACCTACCAAATTGTGGACTCAGCGGTTGCCGACAATAAAGTTTTGTGGCCATCCAAGCTGCTCCACAGTTGTCAGGTTAGAAAATAAAGCAAATCTAAGAAATGAAGCAAACCATTGAGGCCCATGGAGGTACATTGAAGTATAATTTCAAACTTAGAAGCCACATTGAAGTAGTTAGTAATAATGCTAAAAGTATAAGAATAAATAACCAAAATTGCATATCAAATTCTAATCAGCGACAATCATTGGAATAGACAACACACAAGCACTCCATATTCTGTATAGAGGGAAGACAATACAATTAGAGTCCTCATTTGCCCAGAAATGATTATGCAGCAACTCAAATTTGTGTTTATTTTATCTACAAATAAATTTTATTCTAGTTGTGAAAGCAATACACTCAACCATACCAGTTTTAGCCAAAATTGGTCTAGCACATGGCTACAGAATAATTTAAATCCAATCATCACCTGAAAAAAGTTTAAATCCATGCTTCAATTGAACAAGTTTAAATCCATGCTTCACTTGAACAAGGATAGATCCATGCTTCACCTAATCAATCCTCCAAATAAGCAAGCTGGGAAAGCACAATGTTCATCAAACGAAGCATGGGGAAATTTGTGTGACAGATATAACTTCAAATGAAGCTTATAAATATCTTTATGATACAAGGAGATAGGGAGAGAGAGAGACATAAGTGGATAGAAGGGGACAACCATCTCACCTAAATGGGAGTTGCTGATCCCAATGGTGTGCACCCCACAATGAATAACAGTATACAGATCCCTCAATTCCATGAATTTACATATCAAAAACCATACGCAAAAAAAAAAAAAAAAATTTATTCAAATGCCAACTACTAACTCACCCAAATTATAATTACATATAACTATTTCACAATATTTGCCTCATTAGAGCAGCGATTGCATCTAAAGACATGGGTCATCCAAGCTGCATAATCACCCAACATGTGTAACAATTGTATTAACAAAAGAAAGGTCACCACAATGCTTGTGAGAGCTCCGAGAATGAACTCGACATGATCTAGAACATTATGTATGCCACAAACACCACATCAGGCCACCCAGGTATTGAGGATAGGAGGAACGACAGCTTATACAGATGCTAGCTTATACATATGGTACATTTTACTTTGCATAACATTTTGGGTCATTTACATGAATACCACACCTAATTCCTATGTTTATATGGAGGGGGAGTGAGGATGATTGACATACATAGAACTCCATTCATATGTATTTGCACATCTAACACCTAATCTTCAATCTACTTTTCATGAAAAAAAATATAATATTAGTAGGATAGTAGCTGCAGTAATTACTACCAACCAATAACGAATCTGTGGCAACAATAAATAAAATTTGGACAAATAACAGATATCAAGATTTATACATACATACCACTCAATCCCTATGTATTCGTTTGTCTAACAGGTAATCCCGAGGCTAATGCTATTGCAGATAATTATCATGCTAATTGTAGGTAGCATATCTGTAACTGCAATTTAAACTGCATTTTCTACAGGAGAACTTTGAACATAATACAGGAGAAACAATTGCGTTCTCATAAGAACATTATCACAAATAAGTGTATTTATAGTGCTGCCTTGTTGAACCTTACCATGCAAATAGAGCAAAAGATAGAAGCATCGAAATTGAATAGTGTTGTCTTGTTGAACATTGCCATGAATAACAGAATCTTCCACTAACCATAAAGTATATTGAACTGTTGTAATTATTCTAGCAATATAAACTAATGAATTTTAAACATTTACAGTAATAAAAAGGACAAAAACCATTAAAACTTCTTTGTTGCCAAAAAAATGATACGAAACCCGCACCTCTAATGAACTTTATGTGGCTACTTCTATGCATTCATGAAGATCTGCAGAACTTTGTTAGAAAAAATGACAACATTTATCTCTCGTAAATCCTTGAATGGATGAGAGCATTAAAAGGGGCTTCATTCCACCAAAGAAAAAAAAGGAGAAGCCAAGAACAACAAGAATGCTCAGATGAAACTCAAATCCATATAATAGTATTTCTGGTAAGAAAGATTGCAACTGAAACCATACTGGAATATTTGGGTGGCATGAATGTGAAAAGTAAAGTTTACTCGTTAAACATCTAAATACATAAGATTTTGCTATTGACCAACTGAAAATATGTTGAGATTTTCATGCCTAATTTATATTGAATTTGATGACATTACACTTTAAAGAAAGGTATTTTTGATGTTTTGTTGCAGGTATGTTGATTTATGGACATTGGAGCAAAAAGATTTAAAATGGAGCGAATTTGAAGCAAAAATGACCAAAATATGAAGATTTGACCTTAGGCGCCGACGGAGGACGAATTTTTCCTGAGAGTTCAAAAAATAAATTACAAAGAAGGTGGCTGACGGCGAGATCGAGGCTGCCGACAGCTAGCCTTAAAAGAAAGGGTCCATAACCTAGTATTCTAGAAGGCCGTCGATGGCGAGATCGAGGCCACCGACTGCGAGTATGTCGGTTCTCTCACGAGGTGCATTGAATGTGGAAAATTTTTGAAGGTATGCTTAGGTAACTCTTGGAAACTCTTTAACTACTTTAAAAGAAACAAATTGAGGCTGAAAATGGTGGTGTCCAGAAGTATCCAGAGTGTCCGTAAGTGTCTGTTAGTGTCTTGGTTGCCCTAAGAGTTATAGGTAGTGAGTTAATTTAGTATTAATTGTGAGGAATTATTCGAGAGATTGTAAAAGTGGAAGGAAAGTGAGAGATTTCTTCCTCCTTGCCGCTTTGAAGGAGAATTTTGCGTGTTGTAAAGAAAGGAAGAGATTCAGAGGAACTTTAAGGAGTTTGCTTGGGGAGGAATTTGAGATAAGTTGTATTTACTTATTTTAGTTTGTATAACTTTACTTTTATATATGAAATCCAAGTTTTGTCGTATCTTCTCTATGAGAACTGAGTAGTTTCTCAGACTTCTCCTTGTTTTGAGATTTTGTGAAATGGTGATTTGAATTAGTTGTGCCAAGAGAATGTTAAAGAAGTTGTGATAATATTTTCATTTAAATCTTAATTTAATTTCAATTTGGACAATTGATTTGTTAAAATATATTGAGTTTAACAACTAAAGTGAAGATTACATCCAAGATTCAGGGAGGTCAAAGTCCTTGAAAGTAGGGTGCAAATAAATAGGGAAATATTATTTATCGGGCGTAGAATTGGAAATTTTAGAGTGACACACTAAAATCCTCAATTCGGTCCTATCGTTTGGGTGTTGAAGTATAGATGTTAGCCCTCAGGCTAGGGGAACGTGGGAGCTCAGAAGTGAGAGCAGGTAACCTCCTTGCTTAGCCACATATTTAGTAACCAAGCATAGGATTAGTCAATATTCTTTATGTTTGGACCAAAGGGTAATGAATAAGTATGCTCCAATCTGGCACAACACAGTTTTTAAACTAATTCAATTTATCCATTCACTTAAATTTCTTAACAAGGAGAAGGATGCTTGCTTATATATTGAACCTCACTTTATTAGTAAAATTAGTTAACTGTTAGTAGAATTAGTTTATTGAAATTTCATCTTATTTACGATTGCATATTAATGAGAAATAGGCAATTCGAACTACAAGGTTGTGATTCTGTATTGGTTTCTAAAATCCTAGTTCGTAGCCTCTGAAATATTCCCTGTGGGATTGATATCCAGGACCCCACTAGAGTCCTGTATTACTTGAGTAATACGTATACTTGCGTTGATAAGAGTAACTCTGCGATTATTGAATATATTATACACTTCTTTATAAAATTTATAATTACGGTCAAATTTTTGGTATCATTGCTAGAGATTCAACCCTTTTTAGTAACGATATTAAAATCTTGCAATATTAAGCTTACGCAATGTGTGCGGAGGGCGGTTTAAGTTTTTGGCGCCGTTGTCAGGGAATATAACATAATTAAGTAATGAACAATTTAGGACAATTAGAAAACTTTTTAATAGAATTGCAATTTATTATCATATTCACTCAACTGTTTTTCTGTGTACTGATTTCGATTGTATGTGTAAATTTGGACTTGAAAATATTATACCCTACGATTCGAAAATAGAACGCATTGTTAGGAGAATTAGAAAACTGAGAAAAGAACCTGGAATTCCCGACACAATGGAAAACAACGTAAACAACCAAGGAATAGAAAATGAACATCAATCTAGACCACTAAGAGATTACGCTAACCCTACATTTGATGAAATTCACTTAACTATCCAATATCTAGATGTAGTTGCTAATTCATTTGAGCTTAAAACTACAATTATCCAAATTGTACAAAACAATCAATTCAACAGAACTTCTAAAAAAGATCCTAATTTACATCTTGCGAGTTTTCTAAAACTTTGTGCTACTTTTAAATATGACAGAGTGTCTGATGATGATGTCAGACTTAGACTTTTTCCTATTTCAATAAGGGACAAGGCTAAGGCTTGGTTAAATTCATTAGCACCTGGATCTATTAGAACTTGGGGGGAACTTTCACAAAAATTCTTATCGAAGTATTTTCCACCATCTAAGACTGCTAAGTTTAGAAACGATATGACATCTTTCAGTCAGTATGAGGGAGAATCGATATATGAATCTTGGGAAAGATTTAAAGGTCTTCTTAGAAGATGTCCACATCATGATTTACCAGATTGGTTAATTATTCGAACTTTTTATAATTGATTAGTAGGATCTCTTAGATCCATCATTGATGCTGCTGCTGGTGGATCACTAATGTCTAAACCTTTTGAAGAAGCTTATACTTTAATTAAAGAAATGGCTACCAATAATTTTCAATGGCCCGCTGAAAGGGTAAATCCTAAGAAAGTAGCCAGTATTCATGATTCAGATGCTTTAAATATGATAGTTTCTCAAATTGCTGCTCCTTCAAAGAAAATAAATTAATACATAATAAATTATTCTCAAACACCTCAAGTGTTAGAATAAAATTTATTGGGACAAATTGTAGATGCTCAATCTTCTTATGAAACTTTAAATTTGATAAATAATAGACAAAATAACCCTTATTCAAACTATTATAATCCAGGTTGGAAGAATCATCTAAACTTTAATTGAAATAACCAAGGTAATGCTAATCATGTTAATTCTCAATGGGGGAACAATCCTGTAAACCCATTAGGAAATGTAAATAATCAGGGTAATCCCAATTATAGACCTTCTAATCCACCAGGTTTTTATATTAATTCACAATTTAAGGAGAAGAAGCTGTCTATGGAAGAACCAGTTCTGAATATGGGAAATTAATTACCAAATCAAGGAGATGCTATTAAAAACATAGAAAACCAATTGGGGCATATTGCTACTGCACTGAGAAATAGACCTATTGGAACTTTACCTAGCAATATTGAAGTAAATCTTAAAGATCAAGGAAAAGTGCAGATCAAGGCTATTCAGTTAAGAAGTGGAAAAGAGTTGGAAACAAGGGTCCAGAAAGAAACTGTAGTTGAAAAGGAAAAAGTGGAAACTGAAGGAGAAAATGAAAGTTTATATCCTGATTATCCTCTAAAACCTATGAAAATTACTGTTGAAAGACCACCACCACCATTTCCTCAAAGACTGAAGCAACAAGACAGGGGAAACAAATTTGCTAAATTCTTAGACATTTTTAAAAAATTGTCAATAAATATTCCTTTTGTTGAAGCTTTGGAACAAATGCCTAATTATATTAAATTTATGATGGATATACTCAACAAAATAAGGAAGTTACTAGATCATGAGACTGTTGCACTCAGTGAAGAGTGTAGTGCTATAATTCAAAAAAGCATCCTGAAAAACTTAAAGATCCTAGTAGTTTTACTGTCCCGTGTGCTATTGGTGAAAACTTTTATGGACGAGCATTATGTGATTTGGGAGCTAGCATAAATCTGATGCCTCTATCAACTTTTAAAAGGTTAGGAATATGAGAGATTACACCAACTTCTGTAACTCTACATTTTGCTGATCGATCTATTACACATCCTAAAAGAGTTGTAGAAGATGTTTTGGTTAAGGTTGATAAATTTATCTTTCCTGTAGACTTTATCATTTTAGATATGGAAGAAGATAAGGAAATACCTATCATTTTAGGAAGACCATTCCTAGCTACAAGAAGAGCCATGATAGATGTCCAAAAAGGAGAGTTGACTATGAGAGTAAATGATCAGGAAGTGACCTTTAACATCTCAAAGTCAATGAAATATCCTTTAATATAAAAAGATGATGAATGTTTTAGAATGGATACATGCGATTATTTGAGAAAAGAATATTTCAAAGAAAAATTTGAAGAACGTAAATATATGGAAAATGATAATTATGATGAAATTGATAACAAAGAAGCTGATTAAATTCAGAAACAATTTGAAACGCTCGATTCAACAGCACCTGAGAACGAATCTTAATTCCATCTATTGTGAAACCACCTGAACTTGAATTGAACACTCTTCCAACTCATTTAAAATATGCATTTTTAGGAGAGTTGTCAACATTACCCGTAATTGTATCTTCAGACTTAAATGAAATTCAAGAACAAAAATTAATGGATACATTAAAAAGTACAAAAGAGCTTTTGGTTGGATTTTGGCTGATATAAAGGAAATTAGTCCTTCGATTTGTATGCACAAAATTTTATTGAACGATGAACATAAACCAAGATTTGATCCATAAAGGAGACTGGACCCTATTATGAAAGAAGTAGTTAAAAAAGAGATTTTAAAATGGTTAAATGCTGAAATTATGTATCATATTTTGGATAGTACTTGGGTAAGTCTAATTCATTGTGTTCCTAAGAAAGGAGTGACTGTTGAAGCAAATGAGAATAATGAATTAATACCTATCAGGCAAGTTACTTGGTGGCATATTTGTATTGATTATAGAAAATTAAATGCTGCCACTAGAAAAGATCATTTTCCTCTTCCTTTTCTAGACCAAATGTTGGATAGACTTGTTGACCTCACTTTTGGTTGAGGTCTAGTTTCTCAATAGATTGCCTATGGTCTAGCCATAAGACTTCCTAGTGACATGTCTTAGAGGACTAGCAATGGAACCCTCCCTACATAAATTCAAACTTTTCGTACTTCACTTGAATTTTCATGTGCTTAAGGCCTAATCTCCAGCTTTGAGAGGAAGAGACCAAGCATAAGGAAGTCTAAGTGAAATCCCTATAAGTGACTAAGTCTTAGGATTAGCTCTCGGGGAGCCTGTGTCACACACTGAAATTCACATTTACACATTACATTCTACACTCACATCCTAAATCAAATACATTTCACTTCGACCTTCAAACCCTTTGGAAACTCATGTGAGTGGTCCCACTAGCCTTAAGCCTATAGCCAAAAGTGCTAAGATCACCACATAGAGGACCAAATGAGGCTTTCCTTAGCCTGTAACCCATCCAGAATGATCCCATTCTTCATGGTCTGACAATACCTCACTTTTTCCAAAATTTCAATTTTTACCTCGAAATTACCAAATTGCCCCTGAAAAGGGACCCAAAACCCAAAACTCCACAGTCACCCGGGATTCCAAAAGATTGTTTCAGAGCGTTCCCCTCGTCAAATGATGAAGTTTGACTGTAAACATGCCATACTTTTGAGCTACCGGCGGACCCCTCGTGGCTTAAATAGTCGCTACTTGAACGACATTTCGAGCCCTGCAAAATTCTCCGCAGAGATCAGAAATGCCTGTGTACACTGTCGTTCAACTCCAAATTCAAATTTAAACCACTTTAGACCTTTAAATCAAACTTTTGACCAAGTTCCCGAAAAATCCTCGAAATTACCAAAATGCCCTTACATGGCCAAAAACTCAAAAAATTCCAAAAACTTCCAAAAATTCCCAAAATCTTCAAAAAAATTCCCAATTTCATTTTCTCCAACTACAGCATAGTTCAACTTTGTCAATTTAAGCTGATTTCATCAAAAGCCCCAATTTTGACTTAAGCGCGACCTAGGCTCCGGTTTGACCCAAATTGACCAAATGTTAGCCAATTTCTTCTCGATTTGAATTTTTGACACTTCGACACATCCCCCTAAATTAAATGCAACATTCAATCGCAACCAATTTGGCTTTGAATTTTACCCAAATCTGATTTAATCGCAAAATCCCCAAATTTAACTTATTTTTGACTTGTTTCGACGACGAGGTTGCCCAAACGACCTCGGATTTGTAAACGGACTACGTCGTTGTGTCCAGAATGTTGAAATTACCTAGGAAGCATATATAACTTGCTATATTCTGATGCACGATGAAATCGGTTCGAATTTGGCACGATTTTACTTAAAACTTGCATTTTGGCTCGACTCGGACCAAACCCACGCCTAATAAGGTTTGGCCGAACCCTAGCAGACGGTCCTCCTCTTGATTTCACAATTTCTAGCCTGGTCGAGCCCTAGGTGTTGCACGCTTCCTCTCCTCAATGTGCCTCTTCCTAGTGGCTTCTTCTCCCCCTCTTGTGCTAGGTGTGGTGGCCTCTTCTCCTCCATGTAAGTTCTGCCATGGAGGGAATTTCTGCTCTCCATCACATCCATGGCAGCCCTGTATCAAACCTTCCATGGTTTTCACTTCTCTTAAGGTTTTCTTTCACCTATGTCATTTCAAAAGAGGTTCAATGGCTGCATCTTCTTTGTACCAATGGTCTTTGCCCATGGGTAAGTTAAGGGCTTCATCTTCTTCTTCTTTTGGCTATAAAATAGCCCCTATTTTCCTTGTTTTTTGGTTGGTTGAAATTTACGATTTGAGGGGAGGTGCTATCAAAATTTCATTGGATTCGATTGCTTCTTGCTTGGATTAGGTTTCTTACCTCTTTCACTTCTTCCTTTGGATTGGTTGGTGATCTTGGCCATTAAGGTACAAATTCCCCTCTCATGGCTTAACTTTGTGTGGCTTTTGGCTAAGGTTTTACATGCCAAAAATTTGAAGTTTACGTTTATGTTTGAAGCCATTTCACATGATGAAAAAAATTTGGAATTTTATGTTTTGCTTTGAAACTATTTCACATGCCAAAACTTTGAGTTCTATTTATAGTTTTTGAAGCTATTTCACATGTTAAAATTTGGATTTTTATGTTTGGCTTTGAAGCTATTTTTACATGCCAAAGATTTGAAATCTATGCTTGTGTTTGAAGCCATTTTTACGTGCCAAAACTTTGAGTTTTATGTTTGGCTTTGAACTTGTTTTTACATGCCAAAAATTTCAAGATTGTGCTTAAGTTTTGAAGTGCTTTTCCACGGTAAAATTACAAGTTTATGCTTGGATTTTTAAAGTTCTTTTCCCTGGCAAAACTTCAATTTTAGGCTTAGGTTTTGGGGCCATTTCACATGCCAAAAGTTTGAGCTTATGGGTAAGTTTAGAAGTCATTTTCACATGGCTAAATTTCAAATTCATGCTTAGTATTTGAAATAATTTTCACATGGTTAAATTTCAAATTCATGATTAGTCTTTGAAGCTATCTCTACATGGCAAAAGTTTCAAGTTACGCAAAGATTTTACATACCAAAACGGTAAGCTCATGCTTAAGCTTTTGAAGCCACATTTACATGGAAAAGTTACCAGTTTATGCCTTTTTTTTGAAGTGCTTTTCCATGGTGAAATTACAAGTTTATGCTTGGGTTTTTAAAGATCTTTTCCATGGAAAAAGTTTCAAGTTAAGGCTTATGTCTTGAGGCCATTCTACAAAGCGAAAACTTTGAGTTTTATGTTTTGGCTTTTGAAGCCATTTCACATGGCAACACTTTAAGTTTTATGCTTAAGTTTTAGAGCTCTTCTACATGACAAAAATTTAACTTCATGGTTGGCTCTTGAAGTCATTCTATATGTCAAACTTCTGAGTCTGTGGTTAGGCTTTGGAGTTATCTTACTTGGCAAAATACTCATGATTCTCTAAGTTTGGCACATTTACTTGAAAGTTTTGTTATGCTCCATCACATGGTGGCAAGAGGCTGAAGGTTTGGGATATGTTATGTGAAAAAGATGGAATGTTTCACTTATGTTACCTAGCATGCTTTAGCTTTGGGGCTTTACATTTTGAAGCTTGAAAAGACTTTTTCATGTTATGCAATTTTTGGATTTAGACGGATTCACTCATGAAACTTTCAAATTTGAGCACATGTGCACTTGTTTTCATCCACTTCAACACATATTCATATGCACAACATCAAAGTTGGTATTTCACATTCATTTTCACTCGTCCCATACATTTATGATGCTTTTCATTGGTTGGAATACACATGAAACAATTTGGTGAAATAGATGCAATTTTCGGATTTGGAGATAGGCATATGCAAAACTATCAAAATTTGAATACACATGTGATTATTTTTCATCTATTTCATCAATTATTCATGTGTGTAACATCCAAACTTGTTTTCCATGCATACCTCATTCATTCCATGCATTTATGATGCTTTTCATTGGTTGGAATACACATGAAATAATTTTGTGAAATAGGTGCAATTTTCAAATTTGGAGATAGGCATATGCAAAACTATCAAAATTTGAATAAACATGTGATTATTTTTCATCTATTTCATCATGTATTCATGTGCGTAACATCCAAACTTGTTTTCCATGCATACCTCATTCATTCCATGCATTTATGATGTTTTTCATTGGTTGGAATACACATGAAACAATTTGGGGAAATATTTGTAATTTTTAGATTTAAACATGTTCACACATGGAACATCCAAATTTGGAGCTATGTGAGCTTGTTTTTCATCTATTTCAAAATGTATTCATATACATAACATCAAGGATATAATGTCACATGTGTTTCACCTCATTTCATGCATAAAATGGTGTTTTACTTATAGAAACTCAAAGCTCTCTTTTCATGCAAGTCATTTCATGGTTTTGAAATTTTCACATTACACTTCACTATATTTGAAGTACTCACATGCTATATTCATGAAATTTCATATTCACATTACATTCCACCAAATTTTAAAACACATCAATGCTATATCCATGGAAATTCATTACACATATTACATTTCACCAAATTCAAAGCAATCACATGTTACAAACATACACCCTACATTCTACATTCACTTCACTTAAATGTTGAAACACCTACATGCTACATACATGAAACTTCTCATTCATATTCATTTCACTTAATTTCAAGACACTCATATGTTACATACATGAAACTTCACATGTTACTCCCACTCCACTTTACCTTTGAAATGCGTGCATGTTTCGCTTATGAAAAGAGCCACTGATATCAAATGCTTGTTGGAAGGATGGGGTATTGTCACATACATGATTGTAGTACCTTTTTGGGTTATGTTCATTGCCTTTGGAAAGAAATGCCACCATTCTATGTAATGCCAAATGTCAAAATCAGCACTTATACATTAATTTGGAATTGGTTTACATCAACCTTATGCATTCCAAGTATAAAAATCTGCACTAGCACATTAGTTTAGATGTGCTTTGGATCATTCCTATGCATTCCTAAACGAAAAAATCTGCACTTACATGTTTATGTGGAGTTAATTTAGCTCATCCTTATGCATGCCTAAACTAAAAATCTGCACTTGTACATTTGTTTAGAGGTGCTTTGGATCATTCCTATGCATTCCTAAACTAAAAATCTGCACTTGTATGTTGTCTTGAAGTTGGTTTTGAACACGTACTTGATGCCCCCACATGAAAAATTACATTGGTAGCTTCTTTACAAGTTGGTTTTGAAAATCTACTTGCTGCCCCCAAATGAAAGATTACATTGGTAGCCTTTTTGCAAGTTGATTTAAGGCATCTCTTTGTTGCCCTTATTTTAAATTTGCATTTTTAAGCACCATGTGAGTTGCTTTTAAGTGAGAAGAGGAAAAAAGGAGAAACGACATGCTTACCACCTCAAAGAGAGAGCTTGGATACACTATTCATGCTTGGTTTGCTTCAAACTTATATGCTTAATAAGCTTGGGTGCCTTAATTTTCATATGTTAGTAAAGAATTATTCCTTCTTTACATTTCTCTACTTGATTAAAATGCTTGGAATGCTGCTATAAACATATGGTTGGATGTTGTGATTGTGGGAAACTTGGAATTTGATGAAAATGTTGAATATTGTTACATATATATGCTTGAATACTTCTTTGATTGCAAATTGCAAGTGTGAAAATCGATTTTTTATGCCGTTATGTTGCCCTATTTTCCTCTGATTGGATTTGACTTGTCCTTTCCTTTTGGGCATGTTTTCTCCCCGCTTTCCTAGCTTTTGGTTTTTGTTTCACATATCTCAACCTTTTTTCTCCACATACTTTATAGTTGTACCCCGCACCATGATGAGGGGATTTGTTTTCACTTCCTACCTTACATGTTACATCATCACACCACTTCACAGATCACACTATTTCACTACATCACACCCTACCTTACATGCTACATCATCACACTACCTCACATATCACACTACTTCATTACATCACTACATTACCCTACACATGTCACACTACTTGGTCACAACACTACACCTTTCATATTTCCTCACATTACTTTACTTATTTACTTTGTTTCTTTACATCCACTACATGATAACCCTTGGCACCATGTTGTAAGGGTTTGACCCTTTTACTCTACATGCTTCACATAATAACCTCTTGCACCATATTTGAGAGGTTTGACTCTTTGGAGCTACCCCTCGCACCACGTTGGAGGGGGTTAGCTCATTTTCTTTGCATGTCTCACTGTCACCTCTCAACACCATTTTGGGAGAGGTTTAGCTGTTTTGACTTGTTTTTTTTGTTTACTTCGATTTTGAGAAAATAACTCACCTCATTTCCGATGTAATATTAGGTGGATTATTTTCTCCTCTCTCTTTTCCTTGGCCTCCTCTCCTTTGTTTTTTTCACCTTATTTCTTGGCTCAATTCACGTGCTTATGTAAGACACATAAGTGCGCATGTATAGCTTTTCGCTATATGTGGGGCCATCAAACAGGGCTGTAAGTGCGATAGAGATGATTATAGAATTGCAATAGAGAACTGACTCGAGAGAATCACATAATAGCATCTCCTGACTCAGAGACCCTAGAGAGGGTAGAGAAAGGAAATTGTTGATACTATTTACCCGTCCTTGGGGTTTCTACTGCCGGCGATCTAAAGATGTTAGCACTCCTAGTTCGATTAGAGTAGTTAACTTGTAGATCAAATTACTTTACAAAACAATACACATACATATTTAAAAAAAAAAACAAAAAATTACCTCCACCACAAAACAGCCTACTTACCTACAGCTTTTCTTTTTTACTTGCATGACATCCAAATTGAAATGAATGAAAAAATTTACAAAAGTCCATGGTTGGCTACTCGAGTCGGTCAGGGCTGCCTTCTGCAAAAATTCGCTCTAGTAGTCAGTACCTAAGATGGGACATACAGCACAGCTTTGAGTCCTCCGCACCATCGCACATACGGTCCTTTTAGACTTGGAATCCTTTATTTTCTGTGGTTTTTCCTACGTTTCTTTCTTCGGATTTACTACAGATTTTCTTTACATATTTGTTTTCTATGGATTTCCTATGGATTTTCATTACAGATTTTCTTTCCCGGATTTCCTACCAGACATTACCTCTTGTGAACTTTTGGTTTTCTTGTGATTCCCATTTTGGTCTACTACACAGGTTTTACACTTAGTCTTTCTTTCACACACTGTGACACATACACACACCTATTTGTTAGGCTTTCGTGCTCTACTTTTAGTATGTGTGCTTGGCTTTCTTATTTTCTTTTTTAGTACACATATACTTGCTTGTTTCAGTTTGACTACTTTACATTACTGCACATATACCTGCTTAGGATGATTTAGCTTTTCGATACGTTACATTATTGCACATACACTGTTGGACGGTTCACTTTACTTTCGACTTTAAATTACCACATATATAACTACTTGGGATGAAATAAATCAATTCACAACATTTCAAAATATAAGACAACTCAAGATTTAATCACAAAAAAAATAAAATCTCAACTTCAACTAAATTAAATCACCCGTTTGGATGAATGGGAGTTCCTTGGACGACGCAACCTACGTGTTGCTGATAAGGTCTCCCACAGTCTGAATGAAAGTACGGAATCTATTAAGTTGGATTTAGTAAATTCATCCAGACTAAGGGAATCCGATGAAATAATGTAACCGGAATGAGGGAGTCGTGGGGTCTTAACCGGTGGCGTTATAATCAATTTTAATATTTGTTTAAATAAAACACTAAGCCACCTCAATGTTCAACATTCTAAAACACACTACTGCTCTCACCCCCCACATTCGTCTCCTCTAAAACTGAAACTTCTGCAACAACAAAAAGGAGCTCGAGGCAACACACCGAGGGCAGCTCGATCGAGGATGTGGAAGGACATGTTCGAGAAAGCAAACAACGAGTCTACAACAACAACCTTCTTCCCTTGGTATTAAAAACAAGCCATAGGACTTCGAGGTATTTGCCTAGTGCAATATAAGTCCTCACCTCATCTTTTAGGCTCTTGCACCTGGTGTACTATAAGCCCTAACTCATATAGATTTCTGAGGTTGTCATTCCGATACGACATAAATCCTCACACCTTCCACGCTATTCACATCAACGACATCAAGTGAATATAAGTCCTACGTAATTAAAATTGGCAAGATGAAACATAAATTAAATCTTTCCTTAAATTGAACGAAACGATAGCATAGTTTGAGAAGTCACTAAGAATCTTCTCGAATCCGTGCCTTCTTCTAGTCCTTCCTCCTTTGGATTCCACAAAAACTCTTTCTCAAGACTTGACACTACTCACCTATTGGATTTCGACTATCACATTTCGTTGAAGAGAACCTTAGCCTTTTGAAGTCGTAAGAACATATTTCCTGATTTGTATCGAATGTTTTCTTAGGTAATCCCAATTATCTAAGATGTAATTAACTATAGGGGCTTTCCCTTATAGGAAACTTTCCGAACCCAGCTTAATATAAACCCTATTTAATCCTTGTATTAAATAAAGGAACTTGTCGGCAAATAAAATGGTTTCACAGGCCAAACGGATGTCATTTACTTCTTTAGTTTATTTGATCCAGCCTCAACCTTAAATTTTGTGTTTATCCTTCGGGATAGATACAAGGTTTGAGGTATAGTACTCTTTCATTTGAACTTCAGAAAATATGAAATTGTTTTGACTTCATATTTTTTAAACTTATTATTATTATATATATATATATATATATATATATATATATATATTAAATTAAAACGTCCTTCCGAAGCGGGCGATGGGATTTCGATTCCGACGGCCGACAGCTTCTACTGGGCGACCCACATTTTAAAAATCCAAACTTTTTTTACGCGCCGACAGCTTCTGGCGACTCGCTGGGGATTAGTTTCTCTTTCCATACAAATCAGGAAACTTATTCTTACACATCAGTAATGTGTCTATGTCTCCCATAGACCAAATTACTATTCTTCCGTTGATATGCTTTACCCATTTCTTTCTTGGGTAAGTACCATCGACTTTCCTTGACTTCAGGACCGCTTGTTTAAGCCACCTTTAAACAAAAGGGTCCATGAGGCTTTAGGCTTTTTCTTTAGTCTTTTGTGGGGTTTGGCCCTTAATAGGTGTGAAGGGTGGACAAATTTGACCTGGATGAGCTACGTCAAGAAGAGGGTCCCGGATTGGGTCCTATACTTTGCCCATCCTTCTCACCCTACACATCCAATCTTTGCTATTTTACAAAGTTGAACTTTAAATTTCCCAATCCAATCCTGAAAGTTTTCTAAAATTTTAACCTCTTTAAATCAAAAACAAAATTGAAAAAACAAAACCAAAACACCTACAACACAACAAAACAAAAAAAAGGAAATAAAAATAAATAAAACACACTTAGTCAGTTCACAGATGAATCTTTGTTAATTTGTATATTTTTTATATATTACAAGTACGAGGTTTTGGGTCCTTTTGCTAATACTTAGAATTTCCTTTCTAATCGACAGTGGCAATGTCGATCCCGACGCTTACATTTTTCTGCAACCTGCCCACCTCCCGTGGGGCTTGTCTCATTCTTCCTACAATTCAGTTTGGAGCCGGCTTTGACCAGTTCGAGGTCATTCTGGAAAAAGCTCCACTTGTCACGGTGAAGGTCCCGACTCCTGAAATTCAACAGCCTTCCACCGAGTTCGACCTGAACTCCCGTCATGACTTTCCCATAGTCAAGAGGGCAAAAGTTGTTCCTACTCCTGTCAAGTCAGCTGTGTATGTGCCCCGGAGGACCGTCGCTCCTACTCCCGCTGGATTCACAGTGACCGCTCCTACCTTCCCATCTGCAAAGGGAAAGGAAATCCTATGCGAAGGTAATGAGGAAGACCAAGTTGTCCCGTCAGTCTTCGAGGTTGATTCCTGCTCCAAGACTCTGAAGAGGAATTGTCGAAGCAGAAGTTTAAGGGCCGCCAGGGCCAAGGTCGCCAGTTTGCCGATTGTGGATGAGATTCCTCGTCAGGAGGAACTCGTTATGCCTAAAGCCGCTCCTCTCCTCAAAAGAAGTAAGTTTCATCTGTTAATGGATACCACCAGAAATGAAAACCTCCACCAAATTGCTGCTACATTACCGCCACTTACCCACAAACGGGGTGAGCTGAGACAGGAACCCTCAGTTATCACTCAAGTCCGTGCCATGGTTCACAAAATCGTGAAAAGTGAGGGTTGTTCCATTTCTGAACTACTCAGGAGAACAGGATGTGTAGTGTCCCCCAAGATGAGGATGGAAATTTTGAGAAAAGATAAGTCTGAGATACTGTCAGTTTGTGTCCAAGTGAGATTTCGTCTGGGAGAATGCATCACCACTATCGCCAATACAGATACAGCTGCTACCGCTTCAGTGCCCGTCAGACGTAGGACGTTTAAGTCTCGGCTGGGTCCGAGAGTACCACTTGTTACAAGTAAATGGAAACACCCGTCAGAGGAGAATGGAATAGGATTGCGATCCTCCACACCTGGTCGGCACCCTAGGGAGCACACCTCCTCTTCCTGTCCTGTTGTCCCTACCAAGGCACTCTGCCCCAAGACATCAGGTTCAAAAAGAAAGGTGTGGATACCGAAGGTTTCTACGACAGTACAGTCAGAAAAGTTCGCTGACCACAATACAGAACATGAGTCATACATTCCCATCGGCGCCACTCCTGTTGCTTCAGAGTCAATAGCAGAAAGAGGATCAATGGAAGACAAAATTCAGAAAATTCGTGAAAAGATTTCAGAGTTAGCTGGGGAGTGAAGATTGGAGGTCGATGATGAGGATCTCCATCTGTCAGATTACATGGAAGAAGAAGAGTTCATGGAAATTAACATGGTGGAAACTATGGCCACCTCAGCTGCGCGTGAAACTCCTGCTACCAAGGAGAACACCACAGAGGAATACCAGAGAGCCATCCAGACTCGGGATGAACGAATACTCCAACTAGAGAAACAAATGGAAGAGGTGACTGCTGGCATGACAGCAATGTCTATGATACATGGACAGACACAGTCACAACCCACAGCATCTCCGGAAATCAATCAACCATAAATTGTACACATTACAGATGAAAGAAGAGAAGCTGCCGCTTCTAGCGGAGGAGAATAACCAAAGAAAAACCCAACACTGGTTCCCCTAGAGAAAGATGTTGATCAGATAATCGAGCAGAAGGTTCGGGAGGTCTTAGCTCAATCCAAAGGTGGTGCATCAATTTCTAAGGGTAGACCTTACCCTGAAGAGTTCGATGTCGTACCTTACCCTATGGGCTTCCTACCACCGACCTTCAAAATGTTCGATGGCACCGGAAACCCTCGCCAATACATCGCTCACTTCAGGGCTAGTTGTTGCAACACAAGAGGGAGTGAAGCACTACTTTTCAGACAGTTTTTCAGCAGTCTATCAGGGATACCCTTTGATTGGTACGCATAACTTCCCAACGGATCAGTGAAGACCTTTGCAGAAATGGAGAGCTTATTCGTCAAAGGATTCATTGACGCGCAACACCACATCACCATTAGAGATCTTAAAGTAGAGCAGCAGAAGCCCCACGAGTCCTTGGTTGACTACATTCTCAAATGAAGAAACTTGAGCATGAAATGTGAACCTCAGCTACAGGAGTAGCATGCGATCGAGATACTCCTCAAAAGTATCCACGGTCAGATGGCCTTCATGCTCAAAGGTTTGACCATTAAATCCTTCAAGAAGTTACTCAGTAAGGTGAGCAGTCTTCAGGAGAAACTCAAGCACATGGAACCTACAGAGAAAACAGAGAAGTCAATACTGGTCAAGGCTTTTGAGAAAAACTTAGGTATTGTAGCGACAGTCGATAAAGGTAAGCATCCAATGAGAATTCAGACAGAACTATCTTCTAAATACAATCAGCCATACGGTTAGCCGCCTTCTTAATACAGTCAGCCGCCTTCAGTATATTCAGACATACAGTCAGCCGTCTCCTCAGTACAACCAACAGTACATCCAACATCCTCCACAATACATCCAACCTCAGCAGTACGGTCAGCCCCATCCACAACAGTCTTCCCAGAAGGGACAGCCAAGAGCATATACATGCCAAACGATAATAGAACGACTGAACAAAAATTATTCCTTTAAAGATGACGCTGTGGCGAAGATGTTTTGGAACTTAATGAAGAACCTCGAGTTCAAACTGTCAGAGCCCAAGAAACCAAAAGAAGTTGGTAAGAGCAACGAACCCAACTACTGTCTGTATCACAGACTACTCTTGCACACAATAGATGGATGCTTCGTCTTCAAGGATTGGCTTGAGAAGAACTACAAAGAGGGGAATATCACGATCCCGAAGGAATATTTAAAAGAACCTGCAAGAGGTTCTATAAATATGATTTCGGTGGAACCACTCTCTCAGCTAGATCCCTACACTAGAGAAGGAGGATGGAGTATGACCTGAGACGACCTCAAGAGAGCTTTGGATCAGATTCGATCAGACCTGAAGCAAGTTGCCGTTCAGAGTTCTCCACCAAAACAGCCAAAGATGAAGACCGAGACAGGGGAGTCTTCACGAGGATTGAAACCAAAGAAGAAGGATATCGTGCTAGGAACTAAGGACGATAGTTAGAAGGGTAAGATAGAGGCTAACCATTTAGATTGGTTGTTTCAGATTCGAAGGTCAAATCCCTCAAACTCCTGACACTGTACCATTATGTCTATGCCCTTCCGGACTCTTTTGAATCTAATTATTTCGATTTCGGTTATGTTTTGGTTATTTCTACTAATGACACAACTAAACGCGACCAATCTATCCTCGATTTCGATTCCCAAACCGATCCTCAAATCACATTAACTTCCGACGAGAACTTCAACAAAGAGGGAAACATCGACAGTACCAGCTACGAACCTTCAGAGGAAGAGGAACCAATCCTTGAATGCAAAGGAACTCCAAATGCAGAGTTAACACAAGAAGAATCGATTACAACACCAGAGGAGCCCTTGGGTCCAATAGAGGAGAAAATTACAGAGGTGAACCTCATAAGTGGTAAAGTATTACCTTCAAGAACAACGCCAACAGATAAAGGAAAATAAGTTATTACTCAAGAGAAACTACCTCTAGCAGCGGAAGAGATACAAGTTCGAGAAGAAAGCAGAAACCCAAATAAAGTTGATTACTATGTACTAGCACATCTTAGGAAGTTGTCGGCCAAGCTAAACATCTATGACACTCTGATCTTGTCCAAGGAGATGAGAGAAAATTTGGTAAGAGCTTTGCTCGACCCAGAAATATGCTTAACTCACTTGGCCAGCTCATCCTCAGATGGAGTTTGTGCTTTGGGAGAATAGCCCAGTGTGACCTTCACCGACGATGACTTACTACTTGGTACAGCCGATCACAACCGACAGCTCTACATCTCCGTCAACATCGGCAAGTACGTGCTCTCCAGAGTTTTAGTTGATCCAGGTGCTTCTCTCAATATAATGAGTTTACGGACATTAGCATACTTGGACATCGACGCTCGAGAACTTTCTACGGACAAGATGATGCTAAGAGGCTTCAATCAGAAAGGAGAAAGAGCCTTGGGATCGATTACGCTATAAATGAAGGTTGAAGATCTAGTAACAACCACAAAATTCCATATCATCGACGCGGAAACTTCATTCAACACTCTACTTGGTCGACCGTGGTTTCACGAGTATAACATGGTTCCATCGTCTCTACATCAGTGCGTCAAATACTACAAAAATGGACAAGAAAATTGCATCAAAGGCGATCTACAACCATTCTCGATACATGAAATAAGCATCCACGAGCATGCTGCCTACTACGCTCCGCCAAAGAAGACAGTCTTCTCCAGAGATGTTGTGACAAACAAAATCACAGACCCGAAAAAGCCGCAAGAGCAGAATCATGTTGCTCTGTATCAACAATTCCCACCACCACTTTACCATGGGGCGGTGGAGGTTCTTCTAGCTTACGCATCTGAGGTCAAGGTTGGGGACATGGATGAGGAAGAACTTACTAGCATGTTGGGCGAATGAAGCCAACAATCGACATCGACTTGGAAGGAAGCTCTGAAGAAGAAAAAGAAATGATGATAATCAACCAGAAGAAACCTCAATTCGAGATCACTTTGGAAGATACAACAACAAAAAGTGAATACGAGTCAATGTATGATCGAATTAACCATTATGTTCAAGCCATGACCTTGACTCCGATCAATTCTCAAAAGGTCGAGGGTCTCGAGGTCAAGGAAGTTCATAATGGTGGGATCAAACCGATCAAGTTCTACAGAGCTTCTTCTTCTACCTCTACACCTGTTGTAAACTTGGTGGAAAATGATAATGAATTAATGGAATTACCTTTTGGTTACTTTTTGCCTTGTGTACAAAATTTAATTCAACAAGGACGCATACCAAAATAAATGCCGAAAGATAAGAGATAACTTTTTGAAAAATTATGGAATACAAAAAGATAGAAACTTAATTCAAAAGAGGGTCTCAGATTTGGAATAGTAGGATCAGTAGGTGATTCAGGATTTTGCATGGTTGTTACTAGCCAGTCAGATGAAAGTTGCTTCGACATACAAGAAGATTTTGAAGATTCTACAGTCGACGATGGTCCGCCAGAGTTTGAAGAAGAAATTAAGACAACGATGGATGAACTTAAAGAAATCAATCTCGGAACTGAGGAGTAGCCCCGACCAACTTCCATAAGTTCTCCACTCAACAAAGAAGAGGTTACAGACTTGGTCAAATTATTGACAGAATACAAAGATTGCTTTGCTTGGAGTTACAACGAAATGCCAGGACTATCCCCAGAGGTCGCAGTACACTGCTTGGGGGTGGATAAAAATACGACACCAGTAAAGCAAGCACCTCGAAGAATGCATCTTGATATAGAACAACAAGTTACAACAAAAATAAAGAAATTAATAGACGCTAATTTCGTCAAAGAAAAGCAGTATCTGACATGGTTAACCAATTTCGTACCAACTAAGAAGAAAAATGAACAAATTCGGGTATGCGTCGATTTCAGAGATTTAAACAAAGCATGTCCAAAAGATGAATTCCCGTTACCGACACTTGAATTAATGGTGGACATTGCATCGTCACATAAAATCTTCTCTTTTATGGATGGATCTTCGGGATATAATCAAATCAAGATGGCTCCAGAAGATGTAACACTTACAGCTTTCAGAACATCGATTGGAATTTTCTGCTACACCGTAATACCATTTGGCCTGAAGAACGTCGGTGCAACCTACCAACGGGCAATGACAAGAATCTTTGATGACGTCATCCATAACCGAGTAGAATGCTATGTGGACGATTTGGTCATCAAAAGCAAAGTAAAGGGAGACCACCTATGTGATTTGAGGATCATGTTCGAATGATTACGACAATACAATCTTAAAATGAATCCTTTAAAATGCGCTTTTGGCATTACCTCCAGGAAATTTCTAGGGTTCGTTGTCCGTCATAGGGGAATCGAAATCGACCCATAGAAGATTAAAGCCATCTTAGAAATGCCTCCACCTAAAACCTTGAAACAACTACGCTCTTTTCAAGGAAAACTGGCATACCTAAGACACTTTATATCTAATCTGTCGGGGAGGTGTCGGCCTTTCTCGGCTTTAATTAAAAAGGATGCCAAATTTATTTGGGAAGAGAAATTCCAACAGGCTTTCGAAGATGTTAAACGATATCTTATGATACCACTTGTTCTGGTAGCCCCTATCCAGGGTAGACCGTTGATACTTTATACCACGACCTTAGATGACTCTCTCGGAGCTCTCCTTGCACAAGTCAATGATGAGGGTAAGGAAAACGCACTCTACTACTTGAGTCGACGTCTAATACCGGTGGAAATAAAGTATCCCCCTATTGAGAAACATTTTCTAGCTCTAATTTTCGCACTCAGAAGCTTAGACATTACATGTTATGTCATAAGATAAACCTGATTTCAAAAGTTAATCCTTTGCAATATTTGATGACCCGACCTACTCTTTCCAGACGTCTTGCAAGATGGTCGATGATACCATTGCAATTTGACATAACTTTTGTGCCCCTTTGCTCTATCAAAGGGTAGATTTTAGAAGATTTCCTCGTCGCACACCCACTACCATCTGGGTCTCTACTTTACGATGAACTACCAGACAAGTGAATAATACAATTAGAGGAATCGAACACACGACGTTGGGAAATGTACTTCGATGGTGTTTCTTTAGCTAGAAAAGATAAGGGACAGTATACAATGATACCAGGCAGGGCAGGTATTGGTCTGATCTTCATGACACCGGATCGAGAAATGCTAAGCTTCTCCTACCATCTAACAGAACCATGCACCAATAATGAAGCAGAGTACGAAGCCTTGATTACAGGTCTGGAATTGGCAATTTTAATGGACATAACTGACATTGCCGTTTACGGCGACTCACAGCTCGTCATCCAGCAAGTGGCGAGGACGGATAGAATTCTGAAACCAAGACTAGTGGATTACCACAAATACACAATGAAACTACTGGAGCAAATACCCAGTGTAACATTCTATAGAATTTCACGAGCAGATAACGCTTACGCGGATGCTTTAGCTAAACTAGCTAAAGAATTTGCATTTCCACCGTAGGATTCTATAGATATCATTATACGAGGATGCCAGGTTCTCTCACAGATAGACCTCGACAATTTACACGACTGGGAAATGAAAGACTAGAAGCTACAGTAATAGATGACACATCAGACTGGCATCAACCGATAATAGAATATTTACAGACTGGGAAGCCACAGGAAGATAAGTATACAGTGCACCAGATACAAAAAAGAGCAACGTCGTACGCGTTAATTAACAGTGTTCTATACAGAAGATCCTTCTATCAGATGTGGCTTAGGTGTCTGGGTGAAGCAGAAGCATAGAATATTGTCAAAGAGGTTCACGCCGGATTGTGTGGAGCACACCAGTCAGGACCGAAAATGAAAATGAAAATCAAAAGACTTGAATACTTCTGGCCGGCAATGATGACAGATTGCATGGACACAACTAAGAAATGCTTCATCAATGTCAAGTACATGAAGTGGTCTTGCACCAACCTCGGAATGTTCTACACCCCACGATTGCATCGTGGCCATTCGAGTGTTGAGGTATAGACATAGTGGGTCTGATAGACCCTCCTTCTTCTAAAGGACACAGGTTCATTCTCACCACCACAAAATACTTTTTGAAATGGGCAGAGGTCGTTCCGTTACGACAAGTCATAGCAAAACAAGTTCTACAGTTCTTCAAGGAGCGGGTTGTCTACCGATTTGGTGTGCCACATAAAATCATTTTCAATAATTGATCCGCCTTTAAGAGCACCAAGATCAACAATTTCATCAGACGTCACGGGATAGATTGAAGGTACTCTACAATTTATTACCCCAAAGCTAATGGACTGGCAGAAGCAATCAACAAAACAATGGTACAAATTTTAAAGAAAATGCTTTACGTAACAAAAGACAATGGCATGAGAAGTTACTAGAAGCGCTCTGGGCTTACAGGACGACAGTTAAAACCCCAACACGGTCCACACCCTACACTCTCGTATACGGGTCCGAGGCAGTCTTGCCATTGGAAGTACAGCTACCGTCACTTAGAGTCAACGTTGCAGATCAAATCACTATAGAAGACAATGTCATGCTCTGACTAGCAGAATTGGAAAGCCTCAAAGGGAAGAGATTACTGCACGACAGAATTTGGAACTCTATCAGGCAAAGATAATCTAGGCCCATGACAAATTAGTCCGCCCGAGATCATTCAAACTTGGTGACCTCGTACTCGTACTCAGAAGACCTATTCTTGCACATCACAAGATAGGTGGGAAATTCGAACCGACTTGAAAAGGTCCATTCATTATGGAGGAAGTTTACTCCGGAGGAGCTTACTGGCTGATGGATTCGCAAAGGGAAAGGTCTATGTTGCCGATAAATGGATGATGCCTGAAGAGATACTAGACAACGTGAAAATGTTAAACAAGGACTTCTGTTTCGATGGAGCTATGTGGCCCGTATCTATGACTGGGTTTAAAAATTTTGTAATAAATTCAAAATAAAATAAAATAAAATCTCCATCCACAAAACATTCATGTGAAATTTTTGAATTCTAAATTCCATAGGGTTACATTAAATAACATAATCACATTGACATAATTTGAAACCACATAACCTAAAACTCATTAAAATGGATTTTGATATTTTTCTTGTTCGTGTAAAATACCAACTACTGACATCTCTTCTATCTTTATTGTGCAAGAAATGTGAGGAAGCAAGTCAGTATTTGCTTCTAAGAGCAGATTAAACCTCACACTTCAAGAAGATGGACAGTCCTCGGGGTATGGTGGTACTGGAGGATTTGTTGATTCACACTTGGTTGACAGCAGACACGGTCAGCTTTCTTCCATGATCACCACTCTGAGAGGTGATCTAGCTGCAGCTTCAGTTGAGAGACACTCGGATGCCCCATTGTGACGTACTAAGAGAAGGAATGTAAATTACCGCAAATTTCGTCTCTTAGACAGGATGGAGAGGAGGCAGGCTTGACAGCTAGCCACTGAGTTGCCACCAGTGCCAGAAGAAATTCCCTACAAACCTGAGATGAAAGAGATAGAACAAAGTCTGTCAAGGACTGACACAGAACCAAAGCACGTAGAAGAACCAGAGCCAGTATAAGACTTAATGGAGGAAATTTTCATAGGATGCCCGACATGCAGCTCGGACTTCCCTCGACAGTTGACTACTTCAGGGGCATTCTCAGTATGCCCGGACTGCAATGTGCTATGACTGGAGGAATATGGGACTTATGAAGCGTATGCCGCCGCTACACTGAGGAGGCAGCTGGGAGAGCGACCTGACGTCGAGCCCTACATACCATAGTACATCTTGTTACCACCTCCTTCACCGATACCAGATTACATTATGACAAAGATCAGAAAGGTTAGAAAACACACATTCCAGCACTACGACATCATCCAGGGAAAAGCAGTTCACATTTTGGAAGGCCTGGAGTTATACACGAATGTATTCTCGATGGAAGATGAGAAAAAGATCATGGCCTATGTTTGGACTCTCCAAGATATGGGCAGGGAAGGATTTTTGAAAATAAAGACTTATTCAGAACCCAAGAAATGGAAAAAAGGCAAAGACATAATCACGATACATTGTGGCTGCTGCTACAACTTCATAAAAGACAGACAAGGCAATCCCCTAGGGATCCTACAACATGATGAGGTGGATGAAATGTCGCCGGAGATTAAATGGATGATCAAAAGGATGATTGAATGGCACATTCTGCTAGCAGACTATATTCCCAATAGCTGCATCATAAATATTTATGAGGATAGAGACTGCATCCCACCTCATATCGATCACCATGACTTTTTCAGACCATTATGCACAGTTTCATTCATCAGTGAATGCAACATTTTGTTTGGTCGAGAGATAAAGATCGTTGGAGAAGGAGAATTCAAAGGCACAGTGAAGATCGCCCTACCAATTGGATCGGTTTTGGTGCTTCAGGGAAATGGGGCAGACCTAACCAAGCACTGCATCCCAGGGGTTCGGGGACAAAGAGTTTCAGTCACATTCAGACGGATGGATGAAGACAAGACACCATTTTACTATGAACCAGATCCAGAGCTAGAAAGCTACCGCTCATTACCGCTGTAACGACAGTACCTCTGGGTGATCGCGAGGAACTTTTGTTCCAGAGCATAGCCTTTGGGAGGTTGGCTTGTCTACGGGACAACATACCAGTGATCGACAAATTTTTACCAGTTTCTACATCAATTTACAATAGTTACTGCTGCTCCAGCGTCAATTTGATCGATATTTCAACTTACTACATGCAGATGTATGTACCTGATCAGTTTTTGTGATACTTATCAGCATTTGATCAGTTGTACCAAAATATTTCTTCAGCGAAAGAAGATTTATGTTTTCAGAATGTCTCCTTTTATGCGCGATGGTTAATAAGCCGTAGGGCCATCCTTGGATCCCAAATTAAAGCGAATAAAGAACAATACAAATAATAATAAAATAACATGCACATGAAATTATAACATTAATCGAAGTTGAAAGAAAAACTTGTGAATAGATTAAACAAAAGAAAATTGAAATCAAAACATTTACGAATGAATCAAAGTGAAACACATCAACGAAAGGAAAACAAAATTCAAATTAAGAAAACTTAAACAAAATCAAAACTGAGGTTCTCTCTTCAAAATTCTACGCCTCTCGTTCGCTCCAAAAACTTATGCATTACGAATAAAAAGCTTCACAAATTCTCATATCTCACACATCATCACTCTTCACAAATTTCGAATATACTCAGATTCGAGGAATCCTACAAGTGTCCATACCTCTTGCACAAGTTACATGATGACTCAAATTCCACCAAGATTGATTTCATTTTCCTACATTTCCCTATAATTTCCACATTTCCTACAAGTCATACATTTCCCTACAATTTTCGCATATCCTACAAGTCATACATTTCCATACAATTTCCACATTTTCTACAAGTCACATATTCTAGAATTAGCACGTGATCGCCCGATTCCTTACTTTGCAATTTCTGCATTTCCTACAAGTCATACATTTCCATACAATTCCCGCATTTCCTACAAGTCATACATTTCCCTACAATTTCTGAATATCCTACAAGTAATACATTTCCCTACAATTTTCGCATTCCCTACAAGTCATACATTTCCATACAATTTCCGCATTTCCTACAAGTCATACATTTCCATACAATTTCCGCATTTTCCTACAAGTCACTCATTCTAGGATCGGAATGTGATCGTCCGATTCCTTACTCTACAATTTCCACATTTCCTACAAGTCATACATTTCCATATAATTTCCATATATCCTACAAGTCACACATTCTAGGATCGGCACGTGATCGTCGATTCCTTTCCATACAATTTCCCCTACAAGTCATACATTTCCATACAATTTCCGCATATCCTACAAGTCATACATTTCCATACAATTTCTGCATATCCTACAAGTCATACAATTCCATACAATTTCCGCATTTCCTACAAGTCATATATTTCCATACAATTTCCGCATTTCCTACAAGTCATACATTTCCCATCAATTTCCGCATTTTCCTACAAGTCACACATTCTAGGGTAGGCACGTGATCGTCTGATTCCATACCCTATAATTTCTGCATATCCTAAAAGTCATACAATTCCCTACAATTTCTGCATTTCTTACAAGTCACACATTCTAGGATCGGTACGAGAACATCCGAATCCTTACAATTTCCATAGTTTCCTACATGTCATAAATTCAAGGATCGACGCGGGATTGCTTGATTCCTTACATTTACTCTTTATTCTTTCTCACTTTCCCTACAGTTTCCATAAATTTTCTACACGACACACTCTTCGGGAGTGAGGTGAAGTCGCTCAGTTACCTTTAAACTTCAAAATCAAATTTTAAATATTCAAAAAAAAATCAACAAGATTAAAACCTTCAAAAATCAAAATCTCAAAATTTCAAAAAATCAACAAGCTAAAATCAACAAATCAAAATCTCAAACTTACTTCAAATCAAAATTCAAATTCTCGAACTCCAAATTTCCATCAAATTCTAAACCACCACTCAGACTGGGCCCCCTTCAGGATGTGGAGTCATGAACTCACATCTTTATTTTGAAGGATCTCCACCCACCTTTCCCCAGCGGAAGTTCAATCCCCAGCGGATACTCCCTCACTGGATACTTCTTTCTATCTGCAGTTTACACTCAGATAGTCGTGTTGGTTTAATTGATCTCATCGGTCAACACTAAAATGTGCAGTGTGCTCTTCCCGCACTTCACACCTATTGGGGGTCCATTTGTTGACCTCACTGTTGGTTGAGGTCTACTTTCTCTATAGATTACCTAAGGTCTATCCATAAGACTTCCTAATGACTTTTCTTAGAGGACTAGCAATGGAACCCTCCCCATAGAAATTCAAACTTTTCTTACTTCACTTGAACTTTCATATGCTTAAGGCCTAACCTCCAGCTTTGGGAGGAAGAGACCATGCATATGGAAGTCTAAGTGAAATCCCAATAAGTTACTAAGCCTTAGGATTAGCCCTCGGGGAGTCTGTGTCACACACTGGCATTCACATTAACACATTACATTCTACACTCACATCATAAATCAAATACATTTCACTTCGATCTTCGGACCCTTTGGAAACTCATGTGAGTGGTCCCACTAGCCTTAAGCCTATGGCCAAAAGAGCTAAGATCACCACAAGGAGGACCAAAGCATACTTTCCTTAGCCTGTGACCCATCCAGAATGATCCCATTCTTTATGGTCCGACAATACCTCACTTTTCCCAAAATTTCAATTTTCACCCCGAAATTACCAAACTGCCCCTGAAAAAGAACCCAAAACCCAAAATTCCATAGAGTCACCCGGGGTTCCCGAAAATTATTCTGTAGCGTTTCTCTTGTCGAACTGAGAAGTTTGACTGTAAACATGCCATACTTTTGGGCTACTGGTCGACCCCTCGCGTCTTAAATAGTAGTTACTTGAACGACATTTCGGGCCCCGTAAAAATCTCCACAGTGGACAAAAATGCCCGCAGACACTGCCATTCAACTCTAAATTCAATTTTGAACCACTTTGGACCTTTAAATCACACTTTTGACCAAGTTCCTGAAAAATTCCCAAAATTACCAAAATGCCCCTACATGGCCAAAAATTCCAAAAATTCCAAAAATTCTCAAAAATTCCTAGAATCTCCAAAAAATTCCCAATTTTATTTTCTCCAACTACAACATAGCCCAATTTTGTCAATTTAAGCCGATTTCATCAAAGGCCCCAATTTTAACTTAAGCCCGACCTAGGCTCCAGTTTGACCCACATTGACCCAATGTTACCCAATTTCTTCCCGATTTGAAATTTTGACACTTCAACACATCTCCCTAAACTAAATGCAACATTCTATTTCCACCAATTTGGCTTTAAATTTCACCCAAATCTGATTTAATCGCAAAATCCCCAAATTTGACCTATTTTAGACCTGTTTTGACGATGAGGTTGCCTAAACAACCTCGGATTTGCAAACGGACCACTTCATTGTATCTAGAATGTCAAAATTACTTGGGAAGCATATATAAATTTCTATATTCGGATGCATAAAGAAATCGGCTCGAAGTCGGCACGATTTTACTTAAAATTCGCATTCTAGCTCGACCTGGACCAAACCCACTCCTAATAGGGTTCGACTTAACCTTAGCAGCCGGCCCTCCTCATGTTTTTCGCAAATTCAAGACTAGCTGAGCCCTAGGCATCATACGCCTCCTCTCCTCCATGCGCCTCTTTCTTGTAACTTCTTCTCCCCCTCTTGTGCTTGGTGTGGTGGCCTCTTCTCCTCCATGTAAGTTCTGACATGGAGGGAATTTCTGCTCTCCATCACATTCATGGTAGCCCTCTATAGAATCCTTCGATGCTTTGTCAATTCTCTTCGGATTTTCTTTAACCTATGTCATTTCAAAAGAGGTTGCATCTTCTTTGTACTAATGGTCTTTGCCCATGGGTAAGTTAAGGGCTTCATCTTGTTCTTCTTTTGCCTATAAAATAGCCCCTATTTTCCCTGTTTTTGGGTTGGCCGAAATTTACATTTTGTGGGGAGGTGTTATCCTAATTTCTTTGGATTCGATTGCTTCTTGCTTGGATTAGGTTTCTTACCTCTTTCACTTCTTTCTTTGGCTTGGTTGGCGATCTTCGCCTTTAAGGTACAAATTCCTCTCTCATGGCTTAACTTTGTGTGGCTTTTGGCTAAGGTTTTACATGCCAAAAATGTGAAGTTTATGCTTATGTTTGAAGCCATTTCACATGACAAAAAATTTGGAATTTTATGTTTGGCTTTGAAACTATTTCACATGCCAAAACTTTGAGTTTTATGTTTAGCTTTTGAAGCTATTTCACATGTTAAAATTTGGATTTTTATGTTTGGCTTTGAAGCTATTTTTGCATGCCAAAGATTTGAAATCTATGCTTGTGTTTGAAGCCATTTTTACATGCCAAAACTTTAAGTTTTATGTTTGGCTTTGAAGTTATTTTTACATGTCAAAAATTTCAAGATTGTGGTTAAGTTTTGAAGTGTTTTTCCATGGTAAAATTACAAGTTTATGCTTGGATTTTTAAATTTCTTTTTCATGGAAAAACTTCAATTTTAGGCTTCGGTTTTGGCGCCATTTCACATGCCAAAAGTTTGAGCTTATGGGTATGTTTTGAAGTCATTTTCACATGGCTAAATTTCAAATTCATACTTAGTCTTTGAAGTCATTTTCACATGGCTGAATTTCAATTTCATGATTAGTCTTTCAAGCTATCTCTACATGGCAAAAGTTTGAAGTTACGCTAAGGTTTTACATACCAGAACGGTAAGCTCATGCTTAAGCTTTTGAAGCCACTTTTACATGAAAAAATTACAAGTTTATGCCTATTTTTTTAAGTGCTTTTCCATGGTGAAATTACAAGTTTATGCTTGGGTTTTTAAAGTTCTTTTCCATGGCAAAAGTTTCAAGTTTAGGCTTATGTCTTGAGGCCATTCTACAATGCAAAAACTTTGAGTTTTTGTTTTGGCTTTTGAAGTCATTTCACATGGCAACGCTTTAAGTTTTATGCTTAAGTTTTAGAGTTCTTCTACATGACAAAACTTTAACTTCATGCTTGGTTCTTGAAGTCATTCTATATGTCCAAATTTTGAGTTTGTGGTTAGGCTTTGAAGGTATCTTACATGGCAAAATACTCATGATTCTCTAAGTTTGGTACATTTACTAGAAAGTTTTGTTATGTTCCATCACATGTTGGCAAGAGGCTGAAGGTTTGGGATATGTTATGTGAAAAAGATGGAATGTTTCACTTATGTTACCTAGCATGCTTTAGCTTTGGGGCTTTACATTTTGAAGCATGAAAAGACTTGTTCATGTTATGCAATTTTCGGATTTAGAGAGATTCACTCATGAAACTTTCAAATTTGAGCACATGTGCACTTGTTTTTCATCCACTTCAACACTTTCATATGCAAAACATCAAAGTTGGTATTTCACATTCATTTTCACTCATCCCATGCATTTATGATGTTCTTCATTGGTTGGAATACACTTGGAAAAATTTGGTGAAATAGGTGCAATTTTCAGATTTGGAGATAGGCATATGCAAAACTATCAAAATTTGAATTACACATGTGATTATTTTTCATCTATTTCATCAAGTATTCATGTGCGTAACATCCAAAATTATTTTCCAAGCATACCTCATTCATTCCATGCATTTATGATGCTTTTTATTGGTTGGAATACACATGAAACAATTTGATGAAATAGGAGCAATTTTCGGATTGGGAGATAGGCATATGCAAAACTATCAAAATTTGAATATACATGTGATTATATTTCATCAATTTCATCAAGTATTCATGTGCGTAACATCCAAACTTGTTTTCCATGCTTAACTCATTCATTCCATGCATTTATGATGCTTTTCATTGGTTGGAATACACATGAAACAATTTGGTGAAATATTTGCAATTTTCGGATTTAAACATGTTCACACATGGAACATCCAAATTTGAAGCTATGTGAGCTTGTTTTTCATCTATTTCAACATGTATTCATGTACATAACATCAAAGCTATAATTTCACATGGGTTTCACCTCATTTCATGCATAAAATTTTGTTTTACTTATAGGAACTCAAAGCTCTCTTTTTCATGCAAGTCATTTAATGGTTTTGAAATTTTCACATTACACTTCACTACATTTGAAGTACTCACATGCTTTATTCATGAAATTTCATATTCTCATTACATTCCACCAAATTTTAAAACACATCCATGCTATATCCATGGAAATTCTTTTCACATATTACATTTCACCAAATTCAAAGCAATCACATGTTACAAACATACATCCTACATTCTAAATTCACTTCGCTTAAACTTTGAAACACCTACATGGTACATACATGAAACTTCACATTCATATTCATTTCACTCAAATTCAAGACACTCATATGTTACATACAAGAAACTTCACATGTTACACCCACTCCACTTTACTTTTGAAATGCCTACATGTTTCGCTTATGAAAAGAGCCACTGATATCAAATGCTTGTTGGAAGGATGGGGTATTGTCACATACATGATTGTAGCACCTTTTTGGGTTATGTTCATTGCCTTTGGGAAGAAATGCCACCATCGTATGTATGCCAAATGTTAAAATTAGCACTTATACATTAATTTGGAATTGGTTTACATCAACCTTATGCACTCCAAGGATAAGAATCTGCGCTTGCACATTAGTTTAGAGGTGCTTTGGATCATTCCTATGCATTCCTAAACTAAAAATATGCACTTACATATTTATGTGGAGTTGATTCATCCTTATGCATGCCTAAACTAAAAATCTGCACTTGTACATTTGTTTAGAGGTGCTTTGGATCATTCCTATGCATTCCTAAACTAAAAATCTGCACTTGTATGTTGTCTTGAAGTTGGTTTTGAACACTTACTTGATTCCCCCACATAAAAAAATACATTGGTAGCTTCTTTACAAGTTGGTTTTGGACATCTACTTGTTGCCCCCACATGAAATATTACATTGGTAGCCTTTTTGCAAGTTGATTTAAGGCTTCTCTTTGCTGCCCTTATTTTAAATTTACATTGCTAAGCATCATGTGAGTTGCTTTTACGTGAGAAGAGGAAAAGAGGAGAAATAAAATACTTACCACTTTAAAGAGAGAGCTTGGATATGCTATTCATTCTTGGTTTGCTTCAAACTTATATGCTTAATATGCTTGGGTGCCTTAAATTTCATATGTTAGTAAGGAATTCTTCCTTCTTTACATTGCTCTACTTGATTAAAATGCTTGTAATGGTGCTATATACATATGGTTGGATGTTGTGATATTGGGAAACTTGGAATTTGATGGAAATGTTGAATATTGCTACATATATATGCTTGTGTACTTCTTGGATTGCAAATTGCAGGTGTGAAAATTGTTTTTTAATGCCGTTATGCTGCCGGATTTTCCTCTGATCAAAATTGACTTTTTCTTTCCTTTTGGGCATGTTTTCTCCCACTTTCCTAGCTTTTAGTTTTTTGTTTCACATATCTCCACCTTTTTGCTCCACATACTTTACAGTTGTCCCCCGCACCATGATGAGGGGATTTGTTTTCACTTCCTACCTTGCATGTTACATCATCACACCACTTCACATATCACACTACCTCACTACATCACTCCCTAACTTACATGCTACATCATCACACTACCTCACATATCACACTACTTCATTACATCACTACATTACCCTACACATGTCACACTACTTCACATGTTACACTACTTGGCCACAACACTACACCTTTCATATTTCCTCACACTACTTCACTACTTTACTTTGTTCCTTTACATCCACTACATGATAACTTCTGGCACCATGTTGCAGGGGTTTGACCCTTTTACTCTACATGCTTTACATGATAACTATTGCACCATTTTGGAGATGTTTGACTCTTTGCACCTACCCCTCACACCACGTAAGACGGGTTTAGCTCATTTTCTTCGCATGGCTCACCGTCACCTCTCTACACCATGTTGGGAGTGTCGGCTTATTTTTAGGTTATGTGTTGTATTTTGAAAAGGGGTCGCTCTAACAGAAATTGTCGGCGAATTTTTAATTTAATTTAAATAAATAATTTGAAAAGTAGTATTTGATTTTGAAAAATAATTTTAAATTTGAAAATTTTAAGATATGAAATCAAACTGATCTCACATCCCGAATAGTTTATATAAACAAGCACCGCATCACAAACTGTGTATCTATCTCGAAGAATAGACACACTGTTTGGTGATGGGGCTCGATTAAATAAACTAGAAGATTTGTGACATCCGTTTGGTCTGCGAACCAATTTTATAAGCCGACAAATTCCCCGCTTAATATGAGAACGTTAAACGGGGTTTATATTACTCAGGTTCTTAAAATTCCCTATAAGGGCAAGCCCCTATAGTTAATTACATCTTAAGTGATGAGAATCACCTAAGAAAACTCTCGATAATAATCAGTAGTTCTGCTCTCAAGAATTTCAAAGTTTAAGTTTTCAAAGGATTGAATTTTGGAATTTCAATAGGGAATGGATCAAATTTGGAACATTTTATTTTGGGAATCCAAAGGAAGAAAGGTAGGAGAAATCACAGATTCGAAGCGAACTTCGGTAATTTCCCGACTATCTTATTATTTGGCTTGAATTTAGGAAAGTCCTAATGTTTATTTAATGTTTTGATCTTGCCAATTTTAATTGATTAGGACTTATATTTGTATGATAAAATCATACAAATAGCCTCGAAGATGTGAGGGTTTATATCGTATCGGACGACTACCTCGGAGTCCTAAGACCGGTTAGGGCTTAATTTGCAATGTAAATTCCTAACAGAAGGTTGAGGATTTATGTTGCACTAGGCAAACTACCTCGAAGTCCTATGGCTTGGTTATTTAATTCTAAGAATGGTTTTGCTGATGTAGATTTCAGTTTTGCTGACGACGATGGCCGTGCTGCCCACCATGCTTCGAGCTCCTTGTTGTTGCAGAGGTTTAGTTTTAGAAATCATAAATCAGGAGATGAGAGAAGTGTTCTGGTTTAGAGAAAGTCTTAATTTCCAAGTGTTTTTTATGTTTTAATTAAAACAAATCTTAAAGTTGATTATAACAACACCGGTTAAGATCCCACGGTTCCATCCTTCCGGCATCATTATTTTTATCGGATTCACTTAGTCCCAGATGAATTTGCTAAACTCAACTGAATGAGTTCCACACTTTCATTTAGACCGTGGGAAATCCCGTTAGCAACACGTAGGTTACATCATCCGAGGTATTCCCGATCATCCAACAAGACGTTTTAATTTAGTTGTAGTTGTAGTTTTGTGGTTTTGTTTGTGATTAAATTTTGAGTTGTTTTATATTTTGAAATGTTGTGGCGGTGAATTTTATCTTTTAATGACTTTTAATTTAGTTTTGGTTTCAGTTTTAGGGACTATCCTAAAGGTGTGGGTTTTCATGCAACAATTGTTTATCATGCAAGAAAAGTAAGTGCGATGCGATTGCAATAAGGTAAATTACAATAAAATAAAAGCGTACCTGGAGGGTCTTTCCCTCATCCCAAGCTGCACTTAAAGCGTAATTAGAATATTCAAGCATTTAAAACAGATTCCTAGGTAAAGCTAAGGGAAGGGTTATGGTTTTCTACCAAGTTCCTAATCCTATAGCTAGTCATCTCCTACGACGTCTAGGTTCTTGTATTTTGGTTTGAGGACGATTTTCTTCATCAAAGAACAATTAAGTTCAATTGTTCTTATAAATATCCTATCATATCGAGGAAGTGCTTAAGACGAGTCTTAAACATCTTTTTAATATTTCTAGGATTATTTTAAGTCCAAGAGAATTTAATTATACAAATGAATTAATCGTCCGGGAGTTCAAGTTTTGTTATCTTGCTCAGTGAACTAGGACATTTGAATATCCTATAAGTGAAGTAACACTTCACTTAACACTCCATTTAGGAGTTAAGACAGCATGAGCTTTCGAGGGCAAATTGATGTTCAAGTGATTTATGATTTGATTTAATTTCAGTTAATGGATTTAAGTTTGGAATAGTGTTCAAGTTGTTTTAGATTTATTTTTTGAATTCTTTATGTCTTAGGTGATGTTATATTTAATTTAATTTAATTTGATGTAATTTAATTTAATGTGGTTTAATTTAATTTAATTTTAATTTAATGTGGTTTAATTTAATTTAATTTAAGTTAATTTAATATAATATGATTTAATTTAATTTAATTTAATTTGATATAATATAATATAATTTAATTTTATTTAATTTAATTTAATTTAAATTAATTTAATGTGTTTTAATTTAATTTAATTTAATTTAATTTAATTTAAATTAATTTAATGTGTTTTAATTTAATTTAATTTAATTTAGTTTAATTTAATTTAATTTTTTAATTTTAATTTAATTTTTTATTTTAAAAGGGTTTGATTTAAATAATTTAACTTTAATTTAATTTAATGATTAAGTCTTTTAGCATTTTAAATCTTAAGTTTGAATTATCATTTTAATTAGGAATTAAATATTATTGAGATGATTAATTTAGGGATTCTTAAATTAAAGAACAAATCTCTTCCTAATAATATCCCTATTTTAATAATTCGAATTTTATTATTCTTCCAAATTTAATTAATTATTTTATTAAGGTTTATTTTAATTATTTTTAAATTGTTTAGTAGGTTTCTACCATTTAATTATTTAAATTTCAACCATCCAAATCAGATTAAGATCAAATATTTTACTCTTTAATTTTATTAAACCTAAAGTTTTAATTAAGGGTTAAAATTTTAATTACCATTTTGCCCTTCAAGCTTAATAATTTCATAACTCACTAAATTGAGCTTAAATGAACTTGAAATATTTATGTGACTTCACTCATATGTCAATAAAGACATGAGAGGAGAAAATGTGATTTTTCTGTATTTAATTTATTTATGTAATTATTTTTGGTGGAAAATAAGGATTTCCAAGGAAAATTCAATAACATGACCAAGGGAAAGTTTCTGTCCTTAAGAAAATTATGGAACATTCCTAATGACCAGAGGACTACTTGGACCAATTTTGGTGATTTTTTGAATTATATTATTTTTATTATAATTACTTTGAGTTTTAGAGTAGTAATTAATTTAAAAATAAAATAAAGTTTGAAAAATGAATTTTATATTTTTCAAAAATCTCTCTGATATCAAGAAAATCAGAGAATCAATTTTTATAATTTTCTGATTTTTTCTTTGATTTATTAGAATTATTTTAGTGGAAATCCTAGAAAATACATTTTTTTTATTTTAAAATTGCCTTAGGGCTTTAAAATTTAATATCTCATCATAGAGACTTAAGAAAAATATGGGGTTTGTTCCTAAGTGACGAAAATTCAAAATGTGACATTTTGGTGAATTTTATTATTTTTGTGATTTTTATTATTTTTTTAATTATTAAAATATTAAAATAATACAAAAAATCAACTTTTTAGAAAATTGAAATTTTAATTTTCTTAAATTCCCCTAATATCAGAGAGGCTCCAAAACCAATTTGGTGAATTTTTGGAAATTATTTTGAAAGTTATGAATTTTTAAAGTTTAAATTGGCTAAATGGCCTAATCAACCCATTTAGTAGGGCTAACCAAGTTCAATTGACTTCAAACTTTTATAATGGGTTCCTCTGATCCTAAAGGTCAGTAGAGAATTAATTTCAAGTCAATTTGATGTATGGTTAGCTCTACTTAATTAAAGACCTATTTAGGGTGTTTGAGCCAATTAGGGTCATTCCAAGTGAATTAATTCAAAACCTATTTTTCCTAGGGTCCTCTGGTCATAAGAAACATCACCAAATTTTCCTAGAATTTATTTCACAACATGCTAATTATTGGATTTAAAATACTCAAAACAGTAACATGAATTTGAAAAATCAATAACTTCTCATAGGGATGGCCTCTGACTTTGGAAAATTTAGGGAATGTTCCCAAATTCAGAGGCTTCAAAAGCCCTATGGTCTCATGCCATGGTGAATTTCCTATATGCATGGAGAATTAAAACAATGCAGAGGGTAAATAAATCATTAAAAATAAAATACTTAATGAAATTAAATGATTTCTTTTCCACATTATTCTCCTCTGTTCACTGAGCAAGAGGGTATTTTTATTTTATTTTTCTGATTTTTCTACATAAAGTTATGCATTTTTGAAGTTTTAGGGAATTAAATAAATAGAAAAATAACCTACTTTTCTACTTATCCACGCGGCGCTGACTCATCCTCGGTAGCTCCGAACGACCACGCGGCGTCTTCTGATTCGGCACCGCCATCTGACTCAGCGATCCAGGGCCCCGCGGGTCACGTACCAACACGCTGTTCGACTCAATCCAGACCGTCCACTCGATACACGCTCGATCCGACACTCATGGTCATCGTCTACGACTGGTGTGCACCCGTGACCGTCAACCTTCTAACCCTAATTTCTCACTCGATTCTCAACGGATTTTCGTGTTCTTATGCTCTATGGATTCGTCTTGAGGAGACGAATACATCCATACGGTAAACATGTATTTAAATTGACTCAAATTAAATGGAGAATCTCTGTAAGCTCGGGAAGAAGAGTGAGACCATACCTTTGCTCAGAGAAGTGAAGCTTCGATCTGAGAGTTGTGTCACCTTCGATTGGGTCCAAGCAAGCTCCAGATGAAGTCCCTTGGCCTGGTGAATTGCCTAGCTATGAAAGTGACCACGACCGATCACAAAGCTTGGAGGCCGGAACAATCCGGGTGGCTCAGGGATGGGGCTTTCGATGGGAAACTTCTCCTCTTGGTCCGGTGAAGGTGTAGGACCAGTCAATTTGGGGATTGGTCCACTGTGGAGAAGTGTCCTGGTTTTTGTCTTGAAGTTTGAGCTCAAAATTGAGCTCAGTCGGAGAGAATTGGGCCGGAATTCGGTGGGGATCAAGTGCTCTATGTGTGGAGAGTGATCTGGAATGATTTTGGCAGAGTTTCCTTAAGGTTTGGTTCAGCACCTCTCATGGCCGAGAAGGGGTGGTGTTTAAATAGGCATGGCTGGAGGCTCTCCCAGGGGGAGTTAGGGCTTGGGATCAGCTGCTCTGGTGATGAGAAGAACAGCCATGGTGGCCATTGGGCATGGGGCAACTCAGCAAGGTGGAATCCCAAAGTTTGGCTTCTCCCCATGTCTCGGCCATGGAGTTTTCCGGCAACCCAGGTGGCTAGCCGGCAGGCATGGGTCACCCACAGGTCCAGGTGGGTCAGGGCTGGGGTTTAGTGCAGTCAATTGGGCCTTGCCCTGTGTAAAGGGGATGGCTTGGAATGGAATGGGGAAGATGCCATTTTTGCTTGGTTTGGGTCAACCCATGTGTTTGGGTTGGGTTCACCTCCCCATGACCTGGTTTTAGGCTGAGAGAATAAGTTAGGTCAGCTGGTCAAAGGTGGTGAGGTCTCTTTCTAAGAATATTTAGATTAAATCTTGGTTAAGGGGAAACATGCTTAAGGCTAATGACTTTAGGAGATTAAGGAAAGGGTCTCCTTCTTTTGTCCAAAATGGCATGGTGACATGTAAAGATGATCTCATGGCTTCCATGTGGCTCATGCATGGCTTCATGGCTCATCTTTGGCTTGGGAAAAGTTAAGTCAATTTCATGGAAATGGATTTAAGAAAACTTTGGTATTTTGATGGGAATTTGTATGGGGCTTGATTTGGAATCATTTGATGATGGGATTGGAACTTAGGAAATGTCTTTGATTAAATGGATGACAAATGAAAATGTCATATGGGCTTTAGGGTAGATTTTGGGCTCTTTGAAATGGTTTTAGATGGGCTTTTAAAGTGATTTAGGGAAGTGGGTTTTTTTTATTTTAGGATGGGTATTTGGGTAAAATTTTGTGAGGGACCATGTCAAATAAATGTTGCAATTGGTTTAGGGATGTTTCATGAATGGTTTGGAGTCAATTTGGTGTGATTTGGAATTGAATTGGTTTGAATTTGGGTTCATTTGGTAAGTGGGCCAATGTAGGTCAAATTGGGCTAACTTGGGCCAATGTTGGGCTAGGGTTGAAATTGATGTAAAATTAATGTTGGGAAATGTTTATGGGAGTGTTTCAAAGAGGTTTTGGCTTTAGTTGGGTTTTGACTTTGGGGTTTGGGCCTATTTGGGCTAGGTTTAGGTTTAGGTCAAAATTGGGCCTTTTAGCTTTGGGTTGAATTTGAGTGGGGTTTGGGTCTAAATTTTGGGCAAATAATGTTAGTTTTTTGTTTGTGGGGATGTTAAGGAAGGTTTAGAAAAGATTTGGGGTTAATTGGAGTTGAATTGGGTGAGTTTGGGCTAAGTTTGGGTCATGGGTCCAAATTGGGCTTTAAGGCCAAAAGTGAAATTGGATCCAAATGTCAATCAAATTGGACTTAGATTTGGCCTAGATTGGTGTTGGGAATGTTGAATTGAAGTTTAGAATTGAATTGGACCAGAATTTGAGTCAATTGGGTAGGTTTGGTTTGACATTGGGTTCATTTTGGGTTAAAATGGGTCAAATTGGGGGTTTTGATAAAAGTGGGGTAAATTGGCAAAATTGGCCCATGGTGTAGTTGAACAAAATGAAATTGGGAATATTTTGGATTTTTTTAAATTTTCTAGGAATTTTCTGAATTTTGGGATTTTTTTGGCTAAGAGGGGCATTTTGGGTATTTGGAGGGTATTAAGAGGTATTTTTGGAATTTTTGGTATTTATGGGTATGAATGATCAATTTGAGTAATGTGGGAATGTTTGGGATTGATTTTGAGGAATTTTGGGTAATTTAGGTGATTTTGCAAATTTTGGGTGGTTTCAAGGGTTTTGGGTAGGCTAAGCGGGTGTAGGGTCCCGGGGGTCAAAAATTGAAAATTTGGAAAATTGAAGCTTGGGTGAATGTAAGTGGAATGAAATCATTTTGGTTGAGCCATGAAGCCATATCAAGCCCATATGAGCCATGAAGGGACTCATTTGAGGCATCCACTATGTTGTTCCTAACCCTCTACGCGAGGGCTTAGGGGTTAAGGACCATCCATGTGAATCACCTGCATGAGTCAGGAGGTCAAGTTGGGTATGGGTGTGTTTTTTTTTAGGAGGTGTGTGAAAGTGTAGTGTATAAATGTAGTGTATGTGTAAATCAGCCCTTCACGGCACCAAGCCACCGGTGCGGTCCTAAGGTCGAAGAGTCCTATAGGAACTCATCCTTTAAACTTCCACATTTGATTTCAACCCTCTAGGTGATTAGGGGTCTACGATCAAGTTTGTGGAGTTTGCGGGGAGTTAAGAAGTGGTTTGAATTTCTAAATGGTGGGTTCCACTTCTAGTCCTCTAAGATTAGTCAAAGGAAAAGCCTAAGGCTAGATCCTAAGTACTAAAGAGAAGAAGAGGAGACCTCATCGAAAAATGAGGTCAACAAATGGACCCTCAATAGGTGTGGTGAGCCGACGGAGCACACCGCGCGTATTGGTGTTGACCGAAGCGATCAACGAAACCAACACAAAAGTCCAAGTGACAAACTTAGGACGAGTAGAAGAATTTCCGTCGGGGAGTGTCAAGTATCTCTCGCGAGACCGGAGATTCCTGAACTCTCGCTGGGGAAAGGAAAAGGAGGTGAATCCCAAATCACATGATGCGGGGAATTTCGATTTAGATTTCATTTTGTTTTGGTTTAAGTTTTGATGTGTGAGCTTTGATTTCAATTTGGAGTTTTAATTTAAATTGAAATTTGTCAAAATTAATTTGAAGGAATTTGAACTTGAAATGAAAATTGGAATTTTGTGGTTTTAGATGTAACATCTTCAACCTCAAAAGAAAATTGGATTGATTGGATCGAATCATTACAATGAGGAGAGATCTCAGAGCAATGGGGTATTGGATGTAAAATCCTTAACCTCAAGAGTTTGATTTGGTGTGCTTCATTGCAATAGGAAGAGAATCAAAAGCAATGCGGTATTGGATGTAAAATCCTCAACCCCAAAAATTTGATTTTGATGTATTTCATTGCGATAGGGAAAGAATCCTAAAGCAATGCAGTCTCGGATGTAAAATCCTCAACCCCGAGAATTTGAATTTGATGTATTTCATTGCGATAGTCGAAAGAATCCTAAAGCGATGCGGTCTCGGATGTAAAATCCTCAACCCCAAGAATTTGAATTTGATGTATTTCATTGCGATAGGGAAAGAATCCTAAAGCAATGCGAGTCTCGGATCTAAAATCCTCAACCCCAAGAATTTGAATTTGATGTATTTCATTGCGATAGGGAAAGAATCCTAAAGCAATGCGATCTAGGATGTAAAATCCTCAACCCCAAGAATTTGAATTTGATGTATTTCATTGCGATAGGGAAAGAGTCCTAAAGCAATGCGGTCTCGGATATAAAATCCTCGACCCCAAGAATTTGAATTTGATGTATTTCATTGCGATAGGGAAAGAGTCCTAAAGCGATGCGAGTCTCGGATGTAAAATCCTCGACCCCAAGAATTTGAATTTGATGTATTTCATTGCGATAGGGAAAGAATCCTAAAGCAATGCAGTCTCGGATGTAAAATCCTCAACCCCAAGAATTTGAATTTGATGTATTTCATTGTGATAGGGAAAGAATCCTAAAGCAATGCGGTCTCGGATGTAAAATCCTCAACCCCGAGAATTTGAATTTGATTGAAATTTGATTTGGAATTTGGAAAGATCGAATTTGAGTTCGATTGAGATTTGATTTGAAATTTGAAAGGTTGAATTTGAATTTTGATTTGAAATTTGATTTGGAATTTGGAAAGATCAAATTTGAGTTCGATTGAGATTTGATTTGAAATTAGAAAGGTTGAATTTGAATTTGATTGAAATTTGATTTGGAATTTGGAAAGATCGAATTTGAGTTCGATTGAGATTTGATTTGAAATTTGAAAGGTTGAATTTGAATTTTGATTTGAAATTTGATTTGGAATTTGGAAATATCGAATTTGAGTTCGATTGAGATTTGATTTGAAATTTGAAAGGTTGAATTTGAATTTTGATTTGAAATTTGTGCTCATTTTGTTTGTCCTTTAACGATTCAAATTTATTTTATCGTTTATTTAATGTTCATGTAAATTTGGTGTTCATCATTTTTTTAGATTTTTAAGGAAAGTTTCCTTTTATTCTTTTTGTTTCTTTTCTGTTCTTTATTCGAAGTTCATTTAACTTTAATGGCGTTTCTCAGTCAACTTGCACAAAAGAGGTAAAGGCCAAAAATGTGACATGGTCACTTTCATTCCAATCACGCTGAAGATACATCATACAACTCGATCTGGAATACAGCTCATACAATCCATATAGACTCAAAACGGACTATGTATGATCTTTGTCGATCCATCCCAAAAGGTATCTGTCAAAAATCCATGTCTGAATAGTGAGGTACATGGTCAATAACATCACCTTCCAAGTCATCCTTGGCAAGGATGCCGTATGGATGTACGTTGGAGGTGTGATATTTTTCATGTAACTCACAGCTCGTAAGGCCGGAGGCATTCTAACTCCGGGTCTGGCTGGAAGTGGTAAGGTGCTTTCCTGTCGTCCATCCTTCTGAAAGTAACTGAGATCCGCTTCACTGGTACTCCTGGTATGCAATGTTTAGCGACATCCGCTCCGTTGCCCTTCAGTATCATGACGGAACCTACGGGTAATGGTATTTTTACGGCCCTCGGAACTCACCCGGGCCTGCTTATCCGGAGGTCGGATCCGAACATGATGTTACATTCGTTCGAAAAGAAAGCTGTGCGAAAGGTCCGACAAAGTCGTGGTGATACTATGTGCGGGGGTATACGATCACCCTTCTTGTAAATGTTAATGATGCAAGCTGTTGGGTATGCAATCTGCTGGCGGTACCCTCCATGCTTATCATTCTTTTTACCATCCTTTTGATGACTAATGGCATTGGATCCACTTGGCCATGACGGAGTATCCCGGTGGGTTTCCCTTCCTGTCTTCTGCGAAGTTGTAGCAGCATCCACATTGTATTGTAATTCTCCCCTTCCCTGGCATCCATCTCCGGGGTTCTGAGTAAGTGTTTTCTCTTAAGCGACCTGCTCGGCCCATCTTTTTCAAATCCCGGATGCAGTCCACGATTTGTTGTTGTTCGTATTCGAGAACACGTCTGTATGTAGCTCGAGGCCCTCTAGTATATTAATCCTCCTGCCTCTGATTCTCTCGAAGTATTCAAAAGTTTTCTTCTCGACATTCTGCATCCTTTCTAGCTCGTATTCTGAAATAATTTGCAAATGGCGAGGCCTGGTGATGTATTGTGGGATATATGGCTCAATCCCTTCACGTTCTTCTGCATACCTCGGCTCCTCGGGGATGGTGTCCGTCGGGACATCCTCCGGGGTTGCTTCTGCAACAAGGTTATGCATTATCGGTGGCTTTGTCTGGTGGCGTTGTAGCCTTCTTTCTTCTGTTCTTCTTAAGATTTCTCTGGTATCTTCTGTTATCCTCGGAGCTGGCCTCCATTCTTCAGGTTCCTGGTGAATTGGTGTCCTTGAAGTGTATGTACTGGCAGTAGCAACTGCCTCGTCGCGCTGGTCCGCTGCTAATTTAGTTAACATCTTGCGGATACGGCGATTTTTATTTCTTCGTTGAGTTGCTGTGAGAGTAGCTCTTCGTACTTCCTGAGTTTCTGTGGGCGCGGCGCTGACAAGCCTGCCCTCTACTGTAGCGACTACAGATTTGATTCTCTTGTCTTCTTCAGTGTTTGTTTTTCTTTTCTTGCTGCTGGATTGGTGGCTTGGGCCACCCACTTTCATTACTGTCTGACTGGGCAGTTCCTCTCGATCAATTGGGACCCGATCACATTCCTCGTATTGCGGGCCTGCCGGTGCGAAGTCTGAGTCAATCTCTATTATCGCTCCATCTTTCACCCTCTTTTCATCAAGTGCAAGGCTTACGCCATTTCTAAAGTTCAGGACCAACCGCTCGTTCGTCATTTCCCTGCGAAAAGACAAGGAAAAGGATCAGGGGCTGTACTAAGAACAAGAACATTAAGAAAATGTTTATTAAAGATAGTTTTTTTTATTATTACTTTTGTATTTCTCAATTTAACAGGAATGAAGTGGGATAAGATCAGGAAAGAGATTTTGACATGGAAGAGGAAACAAGGAAAACTTTATCATCATGATTTTATTTATTTTAGTACATTTTTTTTATTATTTTTGGGTTCGGACCCGGTCATAAGTAATTACTTCACCCGTGCTTCTAGGGATGAAAAATCCATTCCCTCGAAACATCAGGTAGCGTAATACTTCTTCAAGTATGGTCCATTGATCGGAAGCATATGTCGTTCCCCTGGCGGTTCACTAGGCTGGTAGGAGCCTCCCGAGTAAGCCGCCTCGACCACAAACGGTCCTTCCCAAGTGGGTTCAAATTTTCCTCCTATCTTGCGGTGTGCAAGGATAGGTCTCTTGAGAACGAGAACTAAGTCACCAACTTTGAAGGTTCTTGGGCGGACCAGTCTGTCATGGGCTTGAACCATCTTAGCTTGGTATAGTTCTAAATTCTGCTGCGCTGCAAGTCTCTTCCCTTCTAGGCTTTCTAATTCCTCTAGTCGTAATTTGGCATTCTCTTCTGTCGTGATTTTGTTTGCAACCGCAATTCTGAGTGAAGGAAGCTGGACCTCTAAAGGTAACACTGCCTCGGACCCATATACCAGAGCGTAAGGTGTAGCTTGAGTGGGAGTTCTGAAGGTTGTCCGGTAGGCCCACAAGGCTTCTAACAACTTCTCGTGCCAATTTCTCTTATTGTCGTCCAAAGTTTTCTTTAAAATTTGAACGAGAGTTTTATTAAAAGCCTCAGCCAGGTCGTTTGCTCTTGGATAGTAAATTGTTGAATACCGCCAGTCGATTCCGTGTCTCCTGACAAAATTGTTGATTTGTGTGCTTCTGAATGCTGACCCATTATCTGAGATGATCCTGCGCGGCACTCCGAAACGGTAGACAACTTGGTTCTTGAAAACCGTAGCACGTGGTGTGCTTTCACTTCTCCGAGTGGAACCGCCTCTGCCCACTTGGAAAAGTAATCGTAGCCGCAAGAATGAAGCGATGTCCTTTTGAAGAGGGTGGTTCTATTGGACCCACTATATCTGTGCCCCAACATTTAAATGGCCACGATGCAATTGTCGGATGTAGCACATTTGGAGGTTGGTGTAGAACCACTCCGTGCACTTGGCATTGGTGACAGCTCTTGGCGACTTTCATGCAGTCGGTCATCATCGAGGGCCGAGTAGTACCCTAGTCTTTTAATTTTCATTTTCATCTTCGGACCCGACTGGTGAGCGCCACAGAGTCTTGAATGCACTTCTTTAACAATTTCACGGGCCTCGGACCCGCTTAGGCACCTCAGCCACATTTGATCGAAAGACCTTCTGTACAATGTGTTGTTTACTAACGCGTATGACAAAGTTCTTTTCTTAATCTGATGGGCTAATGACCTATCATCTGGTAGTTTTCCTGTTTGCAGGTAGTCTATTAATGGTTGTCGCCAATCTTCTGTGTTTTCTGTCACTGTTGCAACTGATTCTTCTTCTTTTCGATTTGTGTATTATGTCTATGTCGAGCCGTGATAGGATCCGACGTCCGTGAACTAACACTTCCATCGATTCATCTTGTAAGCGGGCAAATTCTTTTGCGAGGCGGGCTAACGCATCTGCTAAAGCATTTTCTTTTCTGGGAATTTTGTAGATCGTCACATTCGAAATTTGTTCCAACAGTTTCATGGCATACTGGAAGTATTGCTCGAGTCTTGGTTTTAAAATTCTATACTGTCCGGCGATCTGTTGAATGATTAACTGCGAATCCCCGTAGATGTTGATGTTTGTTATACCCATTTGAATAGTTAATTCCAGTCCTATTATGAGGGCTTCGTATTCGCTTCGTTGTTCGTACACGGCTCGTTAGGTGATAGGAGTATCTTAACATCCCCCGCTCCGGTGTTATAAAGATTAATCTGATCCCTGCCTTACCGGGCACTATCACTTAAGATTCTTCGTCCTTGTGTGCTGAAGATGCTCCGTCGAAATACAATTTCCAACGTCGATCATCAGGGTCTTCTAAGCTCATTATTTGTTCATCCGGCAAGTCGTCATTGAGAGGCGATTCTGCCGCAAAGGGTGTGCTCGCGAGGAAGTCTCGCTAGGACTTGTCCCTTTACGGCACGAAGAGGCACGAAAGTTATATCGAATTGCGATAATATCATTGACCATCCGGCAAGTCCGCCGAAAGCGTCGGACGGGTCATCAAGTATTGCAATGGATTAAATTTCGAAATCAAGTTGACCATATGAGAAAGCATGTAGTGCCTGAGCTTTTGAGCGGCGAAGATCAGGGACAAACAATGCTTTTCAATTGCGGGATACCTTATTTCCGTCAGAAGTAAACGACGACTTAGGTAGTAAAGAGCATTTTCTTTACCCTCATCATTGACTCAGGCTAACGGGGCTCGAGAGAGTCGTCTAAAGGCGCGGTATAAAGTATCGCGGTCTACACGAGGCCGGGGCTGCTAAGACAGGAGGTGTCATTAAATATTGTTTAATGTCCTCGAAGGCCCTCCGGCATTTCTCTTGCCAAATAAATTTGGCGTCCTTTTTAACTAATGCGAGAAAGGCTGACACCTACACGACAAGTTTGAGATAAAGCGTCGAAGATATGCCAACTTCCCTTGAAAAGATCGTAGTTGTTTTAAGGTTTTGGGAGGCGGCATTTCTAAGATGGCTTTTATCTTTTCCGGATCGATTTCAATTCCACGATGTCGGACAACGAATCCTAAGAATTTCCCGAGGTGACGCCGAAGGCGCATTTTAAGGGATTCATCTTAAGGTTAAATTGTCTTAATCGTTCGAAAACAATTCTCAAATCATACGATGTGGTTTTCCTTTACTTTGCTTTTGATGACCACATCGTCCACGTAGCATTCGACTTGATTGTGGATTAGATCATCAAAAATTCTTGTCATCGCTCTTCGGTAGGTTGCTCCTGCGTTCTTCGATCCGAATGGCATCACTTGTGTAGCAATATACTCCGATCGGCGTTCCGAATGATGTAAGTTTTTCATCTTACGGAGCCATTTTTATCCGGTTGTATCCGAAGATCCATCCATGAACGAAAATATTTCATGTGTCGAAGCAATGTCAATCATTAATTCGGGATCGGTAGAGGGAATTCATCTTTCGGACATGCCTTGTTTAAATCTCCGAAATCTACACAAATTCGATCCGACCATTCTTCTTCCCGACTGGTACCACGTTGGCTAACCAAGTCGGGTATTGTTCTTCACGGACAAATTTGGCGTCCTATTAGCTTTTTAACTTCAGCTATGACTTGTTGTTCGATTTCTAGACGCATTCTTCCGGGACCTTGTCCGATCGGGACGAAGTAGGATCCACTCCTAGCTTATGGATTGCGACCTCCGGAGCTAAACCCGGCATCTCATCGTAGCTCCAAGCAAAACAAGTCTTTAAATTCCATTAATAACTTGATTATTTCTTCGAGTCTTCTTTATTGAGTAAGGAGCTAACAAAGGTAGGTTTAGGTTCTTCGCTAGTACCTAAGTTAACTTCCGTTAACTCATCTATTGTAGATTTGATCTCTTCTTCGAATTCGGTGGAGCGTCTCCAATTTGTAAATCTTCGAGTTCTTCCGTAGTTTCCATGCGAGTTTTCATTAGACTCGCAAGTGACAACCAAGCAAAATTCGGTATCGTCAGTCGATCCTACCGTGCCGAATCCGAGACCATGCTTTGAATTAGGTGGACGACGGAGTTATTCCATAATTTTTCAAAATGTTGTGATTGGCCTTTTGTCCATCGTCGAGGTAAGAAACCATGCTGAGTTAAATTTTGAACACAGGGAGAGTACCACTCAAAAGGTAGTTCCATTAATTCTGATGAAGTGACATCTTCAAATTGTACATTATTCTCAGTTTTGGAGGAAGGAGCACCACGGTAGAATTTGATTGGCTTTGCACCGCCGCTACGTACCTCTTTGACCACCATACCCTCGATCTTATTAGAATGGATCGGGGTCAGGGTCATAGTATGTACATAGTGGTTAATCTTCTCGTACATCGATTTATATTCCTCGTTCTTTTCATCTTCGAGAGAGATCCTGAATTGCGGCTTCTTCCGACTTATTGTCGTTTCTTCTTGCTTGATTTCTTTTTCTTCTTCAGAACTATCTTCCCATTCAACATTGATGGCTGGTTTCCTCTGTCCAACTGTCCTAATGTCTCTGCCACGACCTCTTCCCCGGCCTCGACCTCGGATGCGAGTTGTGGAGAAACCTTCACCATCTCGCCTTAAGGGAGTGGTGTGTGACTGTTGGACTAGAATTTCAGGTTCTTCGTCGTCCCAAATTTCCTTTGCTTCATTTATCATGGTATCTCTGGAGAAGATTGTTTTCTTCGGAGGTGCATAATAAGCTGCATCTTCATGGATTCCAATTTCATGTACGGAGAACGGTTGTAAGTCACCTTTGATGCACTGTTCCCCTCCATCGTAGTATTTGATGCATTGATGTAGAGATGATGGTACCATCCGGTTTTCATGTATCCATGGTCGGCCCAAGTAGAGCGTTGAACGACGTTTCGAATCAATTATGTGAAATTTCGCGGTTGTCTTTGCCAAGTCACCGGTCTTCATTAGCGGTGTTATTGATCCGAGGGCTCTTTCTCCTTTACGGTTGAATCCTCTTAATAACATTTTGTACGCCGAGCTCGCGAGCATCAATTTCTAAGTATGCTAGCGTTCGGAGATTCATTATATTGATTGATGCTCCTGGATCCACCAATACTCTGGAGAGTGTAAACTTCCCAATTGTAACTGAAATGTACAACGGTCGGTTGTGGTCTGCTGTCCCAAGTAGTAGATCATTGTCAGCGAAGTTGACACCTCACTGTTCTTTTAACAAGCAAACCTCATCTAAGGAATCTCCGGCCATTTGAGCTAAGCAAATTTCTGGATCAAGTAAGGCCTTGATCAGAGCTTCTCTCATCTCCTTTGATAAGATGAGAGCGTCGTAGATGCTCAGTTTGGCTGGTAGTTTCCTAAGATGAGCTAGCACGTTGTAGTCCACTTTATTTCCATGTGTCTCGGTTTCTTCCCGAATGGGTATTTCCTCTGTCGGGGTTGGTTCTTCCTGAACAACCACCTGCTTCCCTTTGTCCTTCGGACCCACTCTCAGAGGTAGAACTCTTCCACTTCTTAAGTTGACTTCTGTAATCTCTCCTGAATCTAGTATTGAGTTCGCTGATGTCTCTTTCTGAATTGGAATGACGGGTTCTTCCGGATTAGCTTCGGAGTCTGAAGGTTCTAACTCTATTGTGACTGGAGCTCCTCGAAACTCGCAAATAGATTCGTTGCTTGTTGAACTTTCGTAGCCTCCTTGGTGGATGTCTTCTTTGTCATTGTGATCGTCGAGTTTTTGTATGATTTGAGAATTGTCATTTGTATCGGAATCGACGTCCGGATTAGGTTGATTGTCGCTAGTTACGTAATCGTTAGAAACAGTCAAAATGTAGCCAACGCCATAACCCTTATCATTATAAGATCCCACCGGGGTGAGCGAGATAATCATACGAGTCGGAGGTTCGAGGGATTTCTCTCCCGAATCGGAAACAACTATCCTAGGATAAGCAGCCCCTAGTCTAGCCTTAGGAGCCTCGGTCTTCTCTTCTTCGTCAATTTTCTTCTTTTCTTCAATCGTCTCTTGTTGAGGTAGTTCTTCTATCGCAAGTGATAGTGCTGACTTGACAGGTTTCAAACTCTGAATTGAAGCTCGCACCGAAGTGGTTTGGATGCAATCTAAAATCTTCTTTGAAAACTTTGTCCAAGCGGTACTCCATCCATCGTCAGTCGCATAGGGATCTATCGGAACAATGAAATCCGTCAAGATAACATTGACGGAACCTCCTTTCTGGGGTTCCTTCATGTATTCCTTCGGGATTGTTATGTTCCCTTTCCGAAGATTGTCGTTGAGCCAACTTTTGAAGGTAATACAATCTTCTATCTTATGCCCAAGCATCCGGTGGTAAGGGCGAAAGTTGGGATCACCTTTCTTGTCGACCTCTTCCGGTCTTTTGGGCTCGAGCGAGTTGGAAATCCGGAGTCTTCATCAACCGCGGAACATTTTCGGCACTGCCTCATTCTTGAACGGATACTCCCCGCTCGAAGCTCCCTTAACGTACGTTGTGGACGAGGCGGTTGTTCATACTGTTGAGATGACTGATAGCTGGGTCGGGGTTGCTGGTAACTCTGTTGAGGTTGCTGCGGCCGTTCTGACGGTATTTGTATTGGTTGCTTGCCTTTGTCGACTGCTGCAACGATCCCGGACTTCTTTTCAAAGTTTTCACGGGCTTCGTTTGTTTGTTTTGTCGGTGAAACTTAATTGCTTCGCCTCCTCTTGCGAGCTTCCGGCCTTGCTTAACAACTTCTCAAAAGTCTTAATAGTAAATCCCTTGAGGAGAAGTGCTTATCGAGCCATGAATGCTCTTAAGTAAAATGCCGATCGCATGCTTGTTCTTGTAGCCGTGGCTCACACTTCATACTTAGATTCCTCCATCGAAGTATGTAGTCCACCAAAGTTTCGTTCGACTTCTGCTTCTCTACCACTAAATCACCTATAGTGATGTGGTGCTGAGCTCCGGCAAATCGCTTGATGAAGAGGTTCTCTAATTCTGAAAATGTCTTCACCGAGTCGTTTGGTAATTTTGCATACCAATCAAAGGCAATCCCTGACAGGCTGCTGACAAATTGTCGGAAGAGTAAAGCATCACTTCCGCCGGCATTGCAACAACTGGCACGAAAATGTGCAACATGCTGCCGAGGGTTTCCGTTTCCATCGAAGGTCTTGAACGAGAGGTGGTACAAAGCCTTTCGGATATTGGACAACGTCGAATTCTTCGAGGTAAGGTCTACCCGTCCGAATGGATGTCCCGCTCTTTGATTGTGCCAAGACTTCTAGCACTTCGCTGTTCCACCAAGCTCTTGATATCCTTTTCCGGAATCATACTTTGTGTTGCATCCTTCTTTAATTGATCATCCCCGTTGACGGATGTAATCTCCTTTCCTCCGTCTACAATGTGAATGACTTCGGGGGTGTTTCCCTTTGGGGTTGAACTTGACTGCGGAGAGTGGCTAGGGCTACGACCATCTCTTCCATCCTTTTGCCATTTGGGCGATCGTATCATCTTTCTCTTGAAGCTGCCTCCTCATTACTTCCGGCTCCTCTCTTTCGCGGTACGCGGGAGCACCTTGTGAAGCCGACGAAGCTCGCATTTCAACCATGTTAATTTACGCATATTCATCATCCATGAACTCGACGAGTCAACTTCATCTCCGAATTTCTCTTCTCTTTCCCTTGCTAGTCGCCGAATATCGGTTCTTAGCTTTTCCATAGCATCTTCTAGTGGTCTTTCTCGTACATCCTTGCGGTTGTCATGTGATAATTGTCGGGTTTCCTTCTCATGAGTCCCCTTTATTGCGGTAGCACTTTCTTCGGACTCGAGTCTCCCGACGAGACTTTCCTTTTCTCGTCGTTGTTTCGGTCTTAATTGGCGGTAGTGGGACGCCATACCATCCTTCTAGCGACGGAAGGCCTGGGACCGGATGGTCACGTCGTGCTGAATGCTTGGAAGGTGGTATCCTCCACGATCTGTAAACCTGGAACAACAACAGGTGGACTAGCCTTCATCTTCTTATTTGGCTCTTCTGCAGCGATAGCATGTTCTACTCATGCCCCAAGACGGGATTTGGCCGGCACCCGCCCTATCCTTCTTAAAATCTCCCATACATGGCATTTTTCTTTCCTCGCCAACTTCTCAATCACAATCTGTAATCGGGCAAATGGTGTAACCCTAGCCCTTTTCCTTTTGTTGTCGCTATAGTATGCGGGTCGAGGTAATGTAGAAGCAATCCTGCGGACATTTTCCTCATCGAGTATGCGGCGGAGAGGGGTGGAATCTACTTCCTTCCAAGAGGGGTGTATATTCGGGCAATGGTATGTATTCGGGTAGTGGTGTGTACTCGGGGATCTCTTCAAGAAAGCGACTTCGGCGGCTCCGGCCTTCCCGGCGATCTTCCTACCTCTGTTTCTTCTGCGAGTCCGTGTTAGGGGTGTAACCCTTGAGTCGGACCCAATTTCAAAAACGAAGGTCTTGCACGGAAATCTGTACCCTCCACGGTAACATGCTCGTTACAAATTTGAACTTCCTTCCCCTTCGAGTTTGGCGGGAGCCGGGGTAGGTGCGGAGACGACTAGACCGGTGGGGGTAGAGATAACGGTCCTCCTTTGGACGGCGGTATTCCTCTCGAGTGGAACCCTTTGCAGGGGAGGAAATTCTTGAGTTGACTTAAGGTTTAACTCGATCAAAGGTCTCTCGATTTCGGATACTTTGTTTGTCGGTGCGAAAAGGGTAACGTCGGCGATCTTGACATTTGTGTTCTCGAATCCTTGTCCAAACCGGATGATCCCATTGTCGGGCGAGCTCATCCTTGTAAACGGCGAAGTCCGGTCCATTGGTGAAGGAGAAAATCGGCTTTGGGGCTTCCATTTTTGCGGGGTAGATTCGATTGTCGAGTCCCGAGTTATGCTTCTTCTCATCGGGACGAAAAGAAAGGAATCGAAAAGAGTCCGAACACACTCTTGTTCATGTATATTTGTTAAAAGAGTCATTTATTAGATGGTTTGTTTATTTAGAACGGAATGTTCAAAGGTGTAGAGAAGGTAATGAATCCGATTCAGAGTTGGAAAGGAAAGGAAAGTCTTGTGCAAGACTTCTCGACTCGAAGGATCACTCCCAAACTAACACTTATTGGGGGTCCACCCTACCTCAAAAATGAGGTAAAAGGATCTCGGAACCTCTCTGTTTAGGGGTGTCTAAACAGTGGCTCCAAAATCCGAGAGAATGTTGGCTATACTCGTTCGAGGTAGAAATGAACATAGTATTCTAACGGAAAGAAGGGTAGTTTGATCCACTAGGGACATGGATACACTACCGATTTTTGAAAGCAGAACTATCTGATTAAAAATGGAGAGAGGAATTTTCCCCAGCGGAGTCGGCAAAAATTGTCGGCTTATTTTTAGGTTATATGTTGTATTTTGAAAAGGGGTCGCCTAACAGAAATTGTCGGCGAATTTTTAATTTAATTTAAATAAATAATTTGAAAAGTAGTATTTGATTTTGAAAAATAATTTTAAATTTAAAAATTTTAAGATATGAAATCAAACTGATCTCACATCCCGAATAGTTTATATAAACGAGCACCGCATCACAAGCTCGTGTATCTATCTCGAAGAATAGACACCATTGTTTAGTGATGGGGCTCGATTAAATAAACTAGAAGATTTGTGACATCTGTTTGGTCTGCGAACCAATTTTATAAGCCGACAAATTCCCCTGCTTAATATGAGAACGTTAAACAGGGTTTATATTACCTGGGTTCTTAAAATTCCCTATAAGGGCAAGCCCCTATAGTTAATTACATCTTAAGTGATGAGAATCACCTAAGAAAACTCTCGATAATAATCAGTAGTTCGCTCTCAAGAATTTCAAAGTTTAAGTTTTCAAAGGATTGAATTTTGGAATTTCAATAGGGAATGGATCAAATTTGGAACATTTTATTTTGGGAATCCAAAGGAAGAAAGGTAGGAGAAATCACAGATTCGAAGCGAACTTCGGTAATTTCCCGACTATCCTATTGTTTAGCTTGAATTTAGGAAAGTCCTAATGTTTATTTAATGTTTTGATCTTGCCAATTTTAATTGATTAGGACTTATATTTGTATGATAAAATCATACGAATAGCCTCGAAGATGTGAGGGTTTATATCGTATCGGACGACTACCTCTGGAGTCCTAAGACCGGTTAGGGCTTAATTTGCAATGCAAATGCCTAACAGAAGGTTGAGGATTTATGTTGCACTAGGCAAACTACCTCGAAGTCCTATGGCTTGGTTATTTAATTCTAAGAATGGTTTTGCTGATGTAGATTTCAGTTTTGCTGACGACGATGGCCGTGCTTGCCCACCATGCTTCGAGCTCCTTGTTGTTGCAGAGGTTTAGTTTTAGAAATCATAAATCAGGAGATGAGAGAAGTGTTCGGTTTAGAGAAATTCTTAATTTCCAAGTGTTTTTTATGTTTTAATTAAAACAAATCTTAAAGTTGATTATAACAACACCGGTTAAGATCCCACGGTTCCATCCTTCCGGCATCGTTATTTTTATCGGATTCACTTAATCCAGATGAATTTGCTAAACTCAACTGAATGAGTTCCACACTTTCATTTAGACCGTGGGAAATCCGGTTAGCAACACGTAGGTTACATCATCCGAGGTATTCCCGATCATCCAACAAGACGTTTTAATTTAGTTGTAGTTGTAGTTTTGTGGTTTTGTTTGTGATTAAATTTTGAGTTGTTTTATATTTTGAAATGTTGTGGCGGTGAATTTTATCTTGTAATGACTTTTAATTTAGTTTTGGTTTCAGTTTTAGGGACTATCCTAAAGGTGTGGGTTTTCATGCAACAGTTGTTTATCATGCAAGAAAAGTAAGTGCGATGCGATTGAAATAAGGTAAATTACAATAAAATAAAAGCGTACCTGGAGGGTCTTCCCGTCATCCCAAGCTGCACTTAAAGCGTAATTAGAATATTTAAGCATTTAAAACAGATTCCTAGGTAAAGCTAAGGGAAGGGTTATGGTTTTCTATCAAGTTCCTAATCCTATAGCTAGTCATCTCCTACGACGTCTAGGTTCTTGTATTTTGGTTTGAGGAAGATTTTCTTCATCAAAGAACAATTAAGTTCAATTGTTCTTATAAATATCCTATCATATCGAGGAAGTGCTTAAGACGAGTCTTAAACATCTTTTCAATATTTCTAGGATTATTTTAAGTCCAAGAGAATTTAGTTATACAAATGAATTAATCGTCCGGAGTTCAAGTTTTGTTATCTTGCTCGATGAACTAGGACATTTGAATATCTTATAAGTGAAGTAACACTTCACTTAACACTCCATTTAGGAGTTATGACAGCATGAGCTTTCGAGGGCAAATTGATGTTCAAGTGATTTATGATTTGATTTAATTTTAGTTAATGGATTTAAGTTTGGAATAGTGTTCATTGTTTTAGATTTATTTTTTGAATTCTTTAAGTCTTAGGTGATGTTATATTTAGTTTAATTTAATTTGATGTAATTTAATTTAATGTGGTTTAATTTAATTTAATTTTAATTTTATGTGGTTTAATTTAATTTAATTTAAGTTAATTTAATATAATATGATTTAATTTAATTTAATTTAATTTAATTTAATTTAATTTAATTTAATTTAATTTAATTTAAATTAAATTAATTTATTTTATTTTAATTTAATTTAGTTTAATTTAATTTAATTTTTTAATTATAATTTAATATTTTATTTTAAAAGGGTTTGATTTAAATAATTTAACTTTAATTTAATTTAATGATTAAGTCTTTTAGCATTTTAAATCTTAAGTTTGAATTATCATTTTAATTAGGAATTAAATATTATTGAGATGATTAATTTAGGGATTCTTAAATTAAAGAACAAATCTCTTCCTAATAATATCCCTATTTTAATAATTCGAATTTTATTATTCTTCCAAATTTAATTAATTATTTTATTAAGGTTTATTTTAATTATTTTTAAATTGTTTAGTAGGTTTCTACCCTTTAATTATTTAAATTTCAATCATCCAAATCAGATTAGGATCAAATATTTTACTCTTTAATTTTATTAAACCTAAAGTTTTAATTAAGGGTTAAAATTTTAATTACCATTTTGCCCTTCAAGCTTAATAATTTCATAACTCACTAAATTGAGCTTAAATGAACTTGAAATATTTATGTGACTTCACTCATATGTCAATAAAGACATGAGAGGAGAAAATGTGATTTTTCTGTATTTAATTTATTTATGTAATTATTTTTGGTGGAAAATAGGGATTTCCAAGGAAAATTCAATAACATGACCAAGAGAAAGTTTCTATCCTAAAGAAAATTATGGAACATTCCTAATGACCAGAGGACTACTTGGACCAATTTTGGTGATTTTTTGAATTATATTATTTTTATTATAATTACTTTGAGTTTTGGAGTATTAATTAATTTAAAAATAAAATAAAGTTTGAAAAATAAATTTTATATTTTTCAAAAATCTCTACTGATATCAAGAAAATCAGAGAATCAATTTTTATAATTTTTTGATTTTTTCTTTGATTTATTAGAATTATTTTAGTGGAAATCCTAGAAAGTACATTTTTTTATTTTAAAATTGCCTTAGGGCTTTAAAATTTAATATCTCATCATAGAGACTTAAGAAAAATATGGGGTTTGTTCCTAAGTGACTAAAATTCAAATTGTGACATTTTGGTGAATTTTATTATTTTTGTGATTTTTATTATTTTTTTAATTATTAAAATATTAAAATAATACAAAAAATCAACTTTTTTAGAAAATTGAAATTTTAATTTTCTTAAATTCCCCTAATATCAGAGAGGCTCCAAAACCAATTTGGTGAATTTTTGGAAATTATTTGAAAGTTATGAATTTTTAAAGTTTAAATTGGCTAAATGGCCTAATCAACCCATTTAGTAGGGCTAACCAAGTTCAATTGACTTCAAACTTTTATGATGGGTTCCTCTGACCCTAAAGGTCAGTGGAGAATTGATTTCAAGTCAATTTGATGTATGGTTAGCTCTAATTAATTAAAGACCTATTTAGGGTGTTTGAGCCAATTAGGGTCATTCCAAGTGAATTAATTCAAAACCTATTTTTCCTAGGGTCCTCTGGTCATAAGAAACATCACCAAATTTTCCTAGAATTTATTTCACAACATGCTAATTATTGGATTTAAAATACTCAAAACAAAAACATGAATTTGAAAAATCAATAACTTCTCATAGGGATGGCCTCCGACTTTGGAAAATTTAGGGAATGTTCCCAAATTCAGAGGCTTCAAAAGCCCTATGGTCTCATGCCATGGTGAATTTCCTATATGCATGGAGAATTAAAACAATGCAGAGGGTAAATAAATCATTAAAAATAAAATACTTGATGAAATTAAATGATTTCTTTTCCACATTATTCTCCTCTGTTCACTGAGCAAAAGGGTATTTTTATTTTATTTTTCTAATTTTTCTACACAAAGTTATGCATTTTTGAAGTTTTAGGGAATTAAATAAATAGAAAAATAACCTATTTTTCTACTTATCCACGCGGCGCTGACTCATCCTCGGCAGCTCCGAACGACCACGCGGCGTCTTCTGATTCGGCGCCGCCATCTGACTCAGCGATCCAGGGCCCCGTGGGTCACGTACCAACGCGCTGTCCGACTCAATCCAGACCGTCCACTCGATACACGCTCGATCCGACGGCTCATGGTCATCGTCTACGACTGGTGTGCACCCGTGACCGTCAACCTTCTAACCCTAATTTCTCACTCGATTCTCAACGGATTTTCGTGTTCTTATGCTCTATGGATTCATCTTGAGGAGACGAATACATCCATACGAAAAACATGTATTTAAATTGACTCAAATTAAATGGAGAATCTCTGTAAGCTCGGGAAGAAGAGTGAGACCATACCTTTGCTCGGAGAAGTGAAGCTTCGATCCGAGAGTTGTGTCACCTTCGATTGGGTCCAAGCAAGCTCCGGATGAAGTCCTTGGCACGGTGAATTGCCTAGCTATGAAAGTGACCACAGCCGATCACAAAGCTTGGAGGCTGGAACAACTGGGTGGCCTGGGGATGGGGCTTTCAGTGTGAAACTTCTCCTCTTGGTCTGGTGAAGGTGTAGGACCAGTCAATTTGGGGATTGGTCCACTGTGGAGAAGTGTCCTGGTTTTTGTGCTGAAGTTTGAGCTCAAAATTGAGCTCAGCTGGAGAGAATTGGGGCTGGAATTCAGTGGGGATCAAGTGCTCTATGTGTGGAGAGTGATCTGGAATGATTTTGGCAGAGTTTCCTTAAGGTTTGGTTCAGCACCTCTCATGGCCGAGAAGGGGTGGTGTTTAAATAGGCATGGTTGGAGGCTCTCCCAGGGGGGGTTAGGGCTTGGGATCAGCTTGCTCGGTGATGAGAAGAACGGCCATGGTGGCCATTGGGCATGGGGCAACTCGGCGAGGTGGAATCCCAAAGTTTGGCTTCTCCCCATGTCTCGGCCATGGAGTTTTCCGGCGACCCGGGCGGCTGGCCGAGCAGCATGGGTCACCCTCGGATCCAGGTGGGTCGGGGCTAGGGTTTAGTGCGATCAGTCGGGCCTTGCCATGTGTAAAGGGGATGGCTTGGAATGGAATGGGGAAGAGGCCATTTTGGCTTGGTTTGGGTCAACCCATGTGTTTGGGTTGGGTTCACCTCCCCATGACCTGGTTTTAGGCCGAGAGAATAAGTTAGGTCAGCTGGTCAAAGGTGGTGAGGTCTCTTTCTTAGAATATTTAGATTAAATCTTGGTTAAGGGGAAACATGCTTAAGGCTAATGACTTTAGGAGATTAAGGAAAGGGTCTCCTTCTTTTGCCCAAAATGGCATGGTGACATGTAAAGATGCTCTCATGGCTTCCATGTGGCTCATGCATGGCTTCATGGCTCATCTTTGGCTTGGGAAAAGTTAAGTCAATTTCATGGAAATGGATTTAAGAAAAATTTGGTATTTTGATGGGAATTTGTATGGGTCTTGATTTGGAATCATTTGATGATGGGATTGGAACTTAGGAAATGTCTTTGATTAAATGGATGACAAATGAAAATGTCATATGGGCTTTAGGGTAGATTTTGGGCTCTTTGAAATGGTTTTAGATGGGTTTTTAAAGTGATTTAGAGAAGTGGGTTTTTTTTATTTTAGGATGGGTATTTGGGTAAAGTTTTGTGAGGGACCATGTCAAATAAATGTTGCAATTGGTTTAGGGATGTTTCATGAATGGTTTGGAGTCAATTTGGTGTGATTTGGAATTGAATTGGTTTGAATTTGGGTTCATTTGGTAAGTGGGCCAATGTAGGTCAAGTTGGGCTAACTTGGGCCAATGTTGGGCTAGGGTTGAAATTGATGTAAAATTAATGTTGGGAAATGTTTATGGGAGTGTTTCAAAGAGGTTTTGGCTTTAGTTTGGTTTTGACTTTGGGGTTTGGGCCTATTTGGGCTAGGTTTAGGTTTAGGTCAAAATTGGGCCTTTTAGCTTTGGGTTGAATTTGAGTGGGGTTTGGGTCTAAATTTTGGGCAAATCATGTTAGTGTTTTGTTTGTGGGGATGTTAAGGAAGGTTTAGAAAAGATTTGGGGTTAATTGGAGTTGAATTGGGTGAGTTTGGGCTAAGTTTAGGTCATGCGTCCAAATTGGGCTTTAAGGCCAAAAGTGAAATTGGATCCAAATGTCAATCAAATTGGACTTAGATTTGGCTTAGATTGGTGTTGGGAATGTTGAATTGAAGTTTAGAATTGAATTGGACCAGAATTTGAGTCAATTGGGTAGGTTTGGTTTGACATTGGGTTCATTTTGGGTTAAAATGGGTCAAATTGGGGGTTTTGATAAAAGTGGAGTAAATTGGAAAAATTGGCTCATGGTGTAGTTGAACAAAATGAAATTAGGAATTTTTGGGATTTTCTGGAATTTTCTGGGAATTTTCTGAATTTTTGGATTTTTTTGGCTAAGAGGGGCATTTTGGGTATTTGGAGGGTATTGAGAGGTATTTTTGAAATTTTTGGTATTTTTGGGTATGAATGATAAATTTGAGTAATGTGGGAATGTTTGGGATTGATTTTGAGGAATTTTGGGTAATTTAGGTGATTTTGCAAATTTTGGGTGGTTTCAAGGGTTTTGGGTAGGCTAAGTGGGTGTAGAGTCCCGGGGGTCAAAAATTGAAAATTTGGAAAATTGAAGCTTGGGTGAATGTAAGTGGAATGAAATCATTTTGGTTGAGCCATGAAGCCATATCAAGCCCATATGAGCCATTTAGGGACTCATTTGAGGCATCCACTATGTTGTTCCTAACCCTCTTAGCTAAGGGCTTAGGGGTTAAGGACCATCCATGTGAATCACCTGCATGAGTCAGGAGGTCAAGTTGGGTATGGGTGTTTTTTTTTTAGGAGGTTTGTGAAAGTGTAGTGTATAAATGTAGTGTATGTGTAAGTCAGCCCTTCACCAGACCAAGCCACCCAGGGCAGTCCTAAGGTCAAAGAGTCCTATAGGAACTCATCCTTTAAACTTCCACATTTGATTTCAACCCTCTAGGTGATTAGGGGTCTATAGTCAAGTTTGTGGAGTTTGCAGGGAGTTAAGAGGTGGTTTGAATTTCTAAATGGTGGGTTCCACTTCTAGTCCTCTAAGATTAGTCAAAGGAAAAGCCTAAGGCTAGATCCTAAGTACTAAAGAGAAGAAGAGGAGACCTCATCAAAAAATGAGGTCAACAGGGAGAGATTTAACTATTTTGACTCGTGTTTCTGTTTACTTTGATTTTTAGAAAATAACTTATCTCCTTTTTGATTTCATATTAGGTGGATTATTTTCTCCTCTCTCTTTTCCTTGACCTCTTGTCCTTTGTTTTTTTCACCTTGTTTCTTGGCTCAATTCACGTGCTTATGTAGGACACATAAGTGCACATGTATAGCTTTCCGCTATATATGGGGCCATGAAACAAGGCTATAAGTGTGATGGGGACGATGATAGAATTGTAATAGTGAACGGACCCGAGAGAATCACAGAATAGTATCTTCTGACTCAGAGACCCTAGAGAGGGTAGAGAAAGGAAATTGTCTATACTATTCACCTGTTCTTGGGGTTTCTACCACCGGTAGTCTAAAGAAGTTAGCAGTCCTTATTCGATTAGAGTAGTCAATCTATGGATCAAATTACTTTACAAAAAATACACATACATATTTTAAAAAAAAAATACAAAATTACCTCCACCACAAAACAGCCTACTTACCTACAACTTTTTACTTGCATGACATCCAAATTGAAATAAATGAAAAATTTGCAAAGGTCCACAATTGGCTACTCGAGTCGAGTTAGGGCTGCCATCTGTAGAAATTCAGTTTAGTAGTCAGTACCTAAGGTGGGACATACAACATAACTTTAAGACTTCTACACCATCGCGCTTACGGTCCTCTTGGATTTGTTGTCCTTTATTTTCTGGGGTTTTTCCTACGTTGCCTTCTTCAGATTTATTATGGATTTTCTTTATATATTTGTTTTCTACAAATTTCCTGTGGATTTTCTTTACGGATTTGCTTTCCCGGATTTCCTACGAGACAATACCTCTTAAGAACTTTTGGTTTTCTTATGATTCCCTTTTGATCTACTACATAGGTTTTACACTTAGTCTTTCTTTCACACACTGTGGCACATACACACACCTATTTGTTAGGCTTTCGTGCTCTACTTTTAGTACGTGTCCTTAGCTTTCTTTCCTTTTTTTGGTACACATATACTTGCTTGGCTTAGTTTGCCTACCTTACATTATTGTACATATACCTGTTTGGGATAGTTTTCTGCTTTACTATTCAGTACTTTGCATTACTGCACATATAACTGCTTGGAATGAAATAAATCACTTCACAAAATTTCAAAATATAAGACAACTTAAGATTTAATCACAAACAAAATAAAATCTCAACTTCAACTAAATTAAATCACCCCTTTGGATGAACAGGAGTTCTTTGAACGACACAACCTATGTGTTGCTGATATGGTCTCCCACAGTCTGAATGAAAGTACGAAATCCATTAAGTTGGATTTAGTAAATTCATCCGGACTAAGGGAATTCAATGAAATAACGTAACCGGAATGAGGGAGCCGTGGGGTCCTAACCGGTGGCGTTATAATTAACTTTAATATTTGTTTAAATAAAACAATAAGCCACCTCAATTTTCAACATTCTAAAACACACTACTTCTCTCACCCCCCCCCCACATTTTTCACCTCTAAAACTGAAACTTTTGCAACAACAACAAGGAGCTCGAGGCAACACACCGAGGGCAGTACGATCGAGGATGTGGAAGGACATGTTCGAGAGAGCAAACAACGAGTCTACAACAGCAACCTTCTTCCCTTAGTAATAACAACAAGCCATAGGACTTCGAGGTATTTTCCTAGTGCAATATTGATGCGATGCGACTTTATATATGATTTTAAATATAAGAATTTGATACCACTTTTTAGAATATTTAATTTTTGTCAAATGGCTTCAAAAACTTGATGTGCGATGTTTACTTTTACTTATGAATTTATATTTTGATTTTATACTAATTAATGTAAAAGTCACAATTTTAAACGCAAGTATACGTATCGTTCAAGTAATACAGGGCTCTAGTGGAGTCCTGGTTATCGATCCCACAGGGATAGTGTTTTTATAAAAAGTAAGAAATGTATGAAATATTTTGGAATTTTTCAAATTAAAAGTAATATATATATATATATATATATATATATATATATATATATATATATATATATATATATATATATATATATATATATATATATATATATATTATTTTCAAATTTAGATTACTAATAATTTTTACTTTAAGCAAGTAAGCAGTAAGCAGTAATTAAAATTCTATGCAAGAATAAAAACGACTTTCTCCTTTTCAACAAATCCAAGATTTGTACAATAATTATCTTTTGTGGGGAATTTAGATTATGGTATTAATATCATCACAATGTTTTAAATATTTTAAATTTAATTCTCCTACAAAATTTAATTAATTTATTATCTTTTCATAGTTGAAAGGAGAAAGATAACTAACTACTCAGAACACATTGAAATCACACAACAAAACATATTTTTAAAACTTTGAACCAAGGTAGAAATACTTATCTGAAGTGTTCCTTCAAGTGATCCGCTGACTTCTACTGACTTCAAAACAATGATGAAAGACTCCAACAACAAAAACACACAATAAATACTCAAAATAAACTCACCAGATATAACGTAAAGTGGCACCCTAAGTGTGGAAGAGACTAAAAAACTAAAACTAGAGGGGGGAGAAAAGGTAATAAAAGGGGCGATTTTCTCAGTAGAATGGGCTCCTATTTATAGAGCTCTAAATTTGACCATGGGTTGCTTAAGGCACCTTTTCAAAATTTGTCCAAATACAATGTATCTTCTAGAAGGTAACTGTCGTGCCTAGGCGCCGGGATCTGGCGCCTACGCGCCGGACTCCGTGACCAGGACTTCGCACCTCTTTACGTTGGATCACACCACTTCACAATTAAAACCGTTTCCTTGTGTCCTGATGCATTGTATCACATGTCCTATATATTAGGAGTAACTTCCAGTCTTCTAGAAGCTCCAATAACCGCTTAACACCGTCAAAATAACTCCCCAAAATCATCAAAAAATCTTAATAGCATCTGTATCGAGTTGGCGCCTAGGCGCCAGGCCAATAATTCCAATATTTTACTCCATAAGCTCCATTTTGGTCCTTTTTGCTTCTTTTTGCTCTTTTTTCCTTCTTTTTCTTTCTTGTACTCTTTTTTAATCATCTACGTCCAAAAACATGAAAATACCTATCATTAAAACATAATATCATTAAGAATTGAATCATAAATAAGGCATATAAAAGGGTCTTTTTTTAGGTAGATCAAATTCCCCCAAACTTAAATGTTACTTGTCCTCAAGTAACCCATTTAATTACATAAAATAGATAACATTTGGAATGAAGTTAAAATATTTAAGATTCCTTGCAATTTTTGGTTTTATAAATGCTTTAGCAAATCATTAACCAAATTTCACTAATTAAGTTTAATTTTAAGAATTAAAGAACATTTAACTACCAAATCATAAGACTTCCAATTTTTCATTTATTTCAAGAATAATTGTAGTTTATCATATTAAGGTCACATAGAATATTTACAAGAAAAAGATTTTCATGAAATATTTTTCTAGTAAAAATATTTGTACATAGAAATTAAGTTAAAAATGTAATCAGTTTTCTTCCTATAAGATAATTCAAGTGAAGCCAAAGTTTTATTAGGCATTTCCTCAAGCTTCTCCTCACATTCTTTTTTTTCTTTTTTTTTTCTTTTTCTTTTCTTTTTTTCTTTTTTTTTTCTTTTGGATTATTTTTCAATCATTTTATTTTTCAAGTGATGATTACTATTTTTGGATAGCCTGTTAATGATTTTGAACTTCACTATCCTTAACTTATTTTCAAAAACTTATACATTCTTACTTAATAAATATGAAATTTTTAATAATTTATTATTTTTGAAAACTTATTTCAATCTTTTCTTTTTCAAGCAATAATCTTGATTCCTTAGTATTTCAAAAATACAATTCTCTTTACTATAAATAGAAAAATTTTGATCTTATTATTCTTTAAGTTAAATAATTCTATTCTTAAAATCAATCAAAATTTTTGAAATTTTAGTTAAGTTTACTAAATTATTTATAAATTCCAAAATTTAGGTAATCTTAAACAAATTTTTCATTCCTTATGTTATGTTAATATATTTTTAAAGAAAATATTAGTTCTTTAAGGACAAGTAATATTTAAATTTGATAAATGTTTTCCCTTCCCCCAAACTTCAGCTTTAGTATAAATATGAATCATGAAATTTTCTAAAGCATGCGAGAAAGAAATAAACAGGAATTAATCTAAGTACATTAATGATGTAGTAAAAAAAAACTAACTTCTACTTCTACACATGCTTTAATATGAATATAACAGAAATGATTAAGCCTATATAGAAAAGTTTTGCAGAGCCAGAGTTAATTTCTAAAAAATCTTTTTTATTTTTATTTTTTAATTTTTATTTTTGAACATGGAAAATTACTAACTATTCATGAACACTAAACAGTAGGCTGAAACAGAAATAAACTTTTATAAAAATTCATTCATATTTCAGTCTTAAACACACATCAGATAATCTAAAAACAGTTTTAACATAAAAAGTTCATATAAACACTAACAAATAACATCAAAGTAAACAACACAAGAAACAAGAAACACACTAAAAATAGAATCAACACATCTACAAAGGTAAGTCAAGCTACTAATCACTATCTGTAGCTTCATCATCGTCATCACCAAAAGAAAACTCCATATCATTCGGATCAACATATGGTGAATATCTGGGACAAGTAGGGAACTGAACATCGTTCTCACCTTAGAAATCTCACTAAAGACTCAGATTACTCAGCATCGTAATCACTCTTTTTTTTTGTATACTCAGAAAGATGATCGATCTTCTTATTGATCGTATCTACTCTACAATGAGTTAGGAATAACTCATTTTGCTGCTCTATAAGCTTATCTTGCATGGTTTACCAAAAAGTAGATGGTGGCTCAGTAGAAGTAGATGGTCTGGAAGTAGAAGCTCTACCTGAAGTAGGTAATGAACCAGATGGTGCAGTAGAACTATTACCTCGAAGTCGATCCTAGATACTGACGCTCTCTCTTCCTATAGGCTTTGTCGAATTGAGCTTTTCCTTAGAAAGCTCGGCAACTACTCCAACACTTTCACATAGAGAATAGATCAGCGATGGAAAACCAAGTCTAATAGAAGTGCTATAACGAGCAGTAGCTTCTACAGAATCATAAATAATGCTCCCTACATCAATAGGCTTCCTCTCTTGAATGCATTAGTTGAGGATAGCTCTATCTTTGGTAACCTCACTCAGATGATTGGATGGAAAGAGACGAGCAGAAATAAAGTAGTGCCTTTGAAACACCATTAAGCTTAAAAGATGAAAAATCCAGGCTCCAGTACTATCAGCCAGGTAGGCAATGATCATATCCAAATCTCCCTCAAAGGGAGATAATCCAGAGTAATAACACTCAATGTTTGGAGGTAGGCCATAGAAAATTTTGATACGTTCAGGAGTGAATCCTACTCCAACTCCTCGAACAAAAATCTCGTATTTTTCAGCATCCAAAAAATTAGCATAAAACTCTCTAACAACCGAGATAACTGCAACAGCAGTAAAATAACAGAATCGTTGCCAGTTGAGCGCAACGATTGTATCCTCAATTCTTCCTCCAAGATTGTAAAAACTTCGCTCCGAGATAAATTTCTGAGTCATAGCAAAATCATTATATCGGAAGTGTGCAGCAGCAGTGACGAACTTGCTACGATTAAATTTTTTTCGTTCCTTTCCTCGCTTAGATTTGGGTTCAATCTAAACGTGAAATAAAAATGCAAATTCAACAGATCTAGGAAAATAAACTCATTTAAGCTTTTCAAACTTGAAAAAGCTTAAAAATTTCATGGATTTAACCTTAAAAATCAAAATTTTTCTCAAAATTTCAATTTTTCTCAATGAGAGCAAAATCCATGGTGAAAATAGAAAATAATGAGTTTAGAATGTAGATCTGACCTCGGGATGAAGAAATCGGGTGATTTCAAGCTCAAAAACTTGAAAATCTGGCTTTAAATGGAATCTATAGGGGGTATTTTCACGAAAAATAGTGGAGGAGGAAGCTAAGGCATCAAAAATGGTGTGGGGGGTGTTTAAGAATATGAGTTTTTGGGTTCAGGCCGAACCGTCGCCTAGGCGCCGAATTCTGGCGCCTAGGCGCCAGACTCGCCTTTCCAAAAGACGATTTAAATTTTATATTTTCCACCAAATCTTATCAAATTTGACTCCTAATTACTCTTATGAGAGTATTAATCCAATTTATATCCTCCAAACATTTTCACAATCAAATTAAAATGATAGTTTAGATCCACAAAAATGTATCAAAATTCTTCAATTCCAATCCATAACTTCCATTCCAAATTCAATAAATTTCAGTACAAGACTGTATCAAGGTTCATCATTTTATAAATAACACAAACAACAACATATTCAAAGCAAATATTCAAATCCAACAACACACATTGAACAATTAAGCAAACACGCAAATTTGATATTCAACACACTAACACATGACTCGATCACACCTAAAACACATATAAGATCTATTTAACACCGATCTTCAATTACCATCTCTTTCACAATGAAGTTCGCTAGGACTGCAGGGATAGAACACCAACGCCCTTGGAAATTCCAAAGCCATCTTTTCATCGATCCACTTATTCTTCGCGTACATTTCTACTTGAGCGTCATGATAGGCCGTAATATGATCAGATTGAAGTTTGGTTTGCCATTCCAAGTGTTCGTATTAGTGGTACATCTCATGGAGACGATTACCAATACTCTGAAGTTCTGCTTCAATCTTCTCCGATCGACTAAACAATTTCTCCATACTAACAGCAATAAATTCATTAAAATAAGGCTGAGGATCTTTATGAGATTTGTCTCTTACCTCATTTCCATGATTTCCTCTATCCATTGCCACCAAATCCTTTTTAACTCCTCCAAAATGGATTTCTCTAGTCGAAATTAAGGTTTCTATGGGATTGGGGATGAAGATAAGGCAATATATAAAGAGATTTTGTGTGAAAAAATGAAGATTTTTTGTTTTTACACGATCTGTAACCGTGGCGCTTAGGCACCAGAATCTGGCTCCTATGCACCGGATCATCGATATGAAGGCCATTCTGGCGATTAGCCACCAACTTTTGGCCCCTAGGCGCCAGAACCTCAATCGACTCTGATTCTCCTATCGTCAAATTTTGCAAGTTTCGGTCATAAAAATAGGTCTAACAAATGGGAATGATCAACATACAAAAATAATTACAAAAAATTCAAATCACAAACAATCACAAATGAAGGTTAACTTGATCTCCTTTTTACTCACATTTGACATGGAGTGGTCCAAGTCCAAATTCTATACACTTCAAGATAATGTTTAGCTTAAGCCAATACAAACTTGTTAGCCTTCTATTTCTAGAAGTTATATACAAATTTAGTCAAGACCAAGGCATAACCTTACAGCAATAATTTAACTCACACTAATAAATATGGGTTGCCTCCCACAAAGCGCTTGGTTTAACGTCGTCAGCTCGACCTAATTAATTGAATTAATCGGGTAGACTCAGCTCATAACCCTTTTTGTAATTTAATTTCGTTTCTTCCATATAAGGCTTCAGTCTTAATCCGTTAACTTTAAATACTTTTCCAGTTTTAGGATCTTTAATATCCACAGCTCCATAAGGGTATACTCTCTCAGTTATAAATGGTCCCATCCATTTAGATTTTATTTCCAGGAAAAAGTTTTAAACGAGCATTAAATAATAATACTTCTTGTTTAGGCTCGAATATTTTGCTTGAAATCATTTTTTCATGTAATTTCTTCATTCTTTCCTTTTAAATTCTTAAATTTTCATAAGACTCATTTCTTATCTCTTCCATTTCATTCAGTTGTAATAATTTTTTTTCTCCTGCAGCATTCAAATTGTAATTGAACTCCTTTATCGCCCAATAAGCTTTATGTTCAAGTTCAACAGGTAAGTGACAATGTTTACCATAAATTAACTGATAAGGTGACATTCTGATAGGTGTCTTATAGGCTATTCTATAAGCCCATAATGTCGAATCAAGTATATCAACCCAGTTAGTTCTTTTAGGATTAACAGTCTTTTCCAATTTTTTTTTATTTCTCTGTTTTATACTTCAGCTATTCCACTTGCTTGAGGATAATAAGCAGTTGCAATTCTATTTTTAATTCTAAATTTCTCCAGCAATGATTGAATTCTTCTATTTTTGAAATGACTTCCCCCATCTGTGATAATTATTCTGGGCATTCCAAATTTTGTAAAAATCATTTTCTTTAAAAATTTCGAAACACTTTTAGAATCACAGTTAGGTAAAGCTACAGCTTCGATCCACTTTGAAACATAATCAACTACTAATAAAATATAAATTTTTCCAGATGTTGGTACGAAAGGTCCCATAAATTCTAAACCCCATACATCGAATATTTCAATTTCTAATATAAATTTTAGAGGCATTTCATCTTTTCTGGATATATTTCCCATTCTTTGACATTGATCACAAGTTTTCACATAATGTCCAACATCTTTAAATAAGGTAGGACAATAAAATCCAGAATTTAAAATTTTAAATGCAGTTTTATCTACTCTAAAGTGTCCTCCAAATTCAGTATCGTGACATTATTGAATTATTGCAAAAGTTTCTTCATAAGGTACACATCTTCGAATCACAGAATCTCTTCCTATTTTAAATAAATGAGGATCTTCCCAAATATATGATTTACAATCATTCTTGAATTTCTTAATATATTTGTTATTCATCCCATAAGGTAAAATATTGCTAACCAAATAGTTAACTATATTTGCATACCAAGGAATTTTTAATCCTTGAATAACATATAATTGTTCATGAGGGAATTTCTCATTTATATTTTCTTCATAATTCTTTTCTTTATTATTTTTAATTCTTGATAAATGATCAGCAATTTGGTTGTCAGTTCCTTTTATGTTTACTATTTCAAAATCAAATTCTTGTAAAAGTAAAACCCATCTGATCAATCTAGGTTTAGCATCTTTTTTATACATTAAATATTTAATTGAAGAATGATCAGTATGTACGATATATTTCATTCCAATAAGATATGGTCTAAATTTATCAAAGGCATATACTATTGCTGACAGCTCTTTTTCAGTAGTAGTGTAATTTATTTGAGTTTCATTTAAAGTTTTGCTAGCATAATATATAACTTTGAAAATTTTCTCATATTTTTGTTCTAATACAGTTCCGATTGCATAATCATTTGCATCACACATTAATTCAAAAGGTTTATTCCAATCAGGTGCAACAATGACAGGTGCAGTGATTAATTTTTCTTTTAGAATGTTGAACGCATTCAGACAATCTTCATTAAATTCAAATTTAGCTTCTTTTTCTAATAAATGGCAAAGAGGTTTAGAAATTTTAGAAAATCCTTCATATATCTTCTATAAAATCCAGCATGACCCAAAAATCTTCTCACATCAGTAACGGTAATAGGTGGTTGAAGTTCAACAATAATTTTCACATTTGCCTGTTCAACTTCCATCCCTATTTGTGAAATTTTAAGTCAAAGTACAATTCCTTCTGTGACCATAAATTGACATTTTTCTCATTTTAGAACTAAATTTGTTTCTTCACATCTAGAACTTTCGCTATATTTTCCAAGCAAGATTCAAAAGAAGTTCCAAAAACTGAAAAATCGTCCACAAATACTTCAATTCTTTTATCAATCAAATCACAGAATATTGACATCATACATCTTTGAAAAGTTGCAGGTGCATTGCATAAACAGAAATGCATTCTTCTAAAGGCAAATGTTCCATAAGGACTTGTTAATGTTGTCTTCTCTTGATCCTTCGGAGCAACAGGTAATTGATGATAACCAGAATATCCATCAAGAAAATAGAAATATGAGTGTCCAGCTAGTTTATCCAGCATTTGATCCAAGAAAGGTAAAGAAAAATGATCCTTTCTAATGGCGTTGTTTAATTTTCGATAGTCAATGCAAATTCGCCATCCAATAACTTGTCTTGTTGGGATTAATTCATTTTATTCATTAATAATGACAGTTACTCCTCCTTTCTTTGGAACACAATGAATAGGACTTACCCATTGGTTATCCGAAATAGGATAAATAATTCCAACATCTAACCATTTCAAAATCTCTTTCTTAACAACCTCTTTCATAATTGGGTTTAATCTTCTTTGGGGTTCAATAGTGGGTTTACAATTTTCTTCCATTAAAATCCTATGCATATAGATTGAAGGCCTTATTCCTTTTATATCTGCAATAGTCCAACCAAAAGCTTTCTTATAATTCTTCAGAACTCCTATTAATTTTTCTTCTTGATCTTTGCTTAATTCTGAAGATATAATTACAGGTAAAGTTAATGAATTTCCAAGAAATGCAAACTTTAAATGTGTAGGTAACATCTTTAGTTCCAATTCAGGGGCTTTTCCAATTGAGGGTAAAAGTATATCATTTTTAGTTGTGTCTTAAATTTCCCAATTTACATGAATATACTGAGTTTCTTCAGATAAATTTTTTTCATTTAATTTTTCAATTTCTTCATTTAATGATTCATTATATAACATAGATTCTTTATCTTTATCATCACAAATGACCTTACATTTTTCTTGATAATGCTTTTCAATTATATAATCACTAATATCCATCTGATATCATTTTTCTTTATCAAGATACCTCATTGATTTCAGAACATTAAATGTTATCTCTTGATCATTAACTCTTATCGTTAATTCTCCTTTTTGCACATCAATCATAGCTCGTCCGATAGCTAGAAAAGGTCTCCCTAAAATGATAGGTATTTTTTTATCGTCTTCCATATCTAGAACAATGAAATCCACAGGGAAGATAAATTTATCTACCTTAACAAGAACATCCTCTATAACTCCTTTAGGATAAGTGATCGATCGATCAACTAACTAAAAAGCTACAGTGGTAGGAGAAATCTCTCCTAAATATAACCTTTGAAAGATTGAAAATGGCATGAGCTTAATACTTGCTCCTAAATCACATAAGGCTTTTCCACAAAATTTTTCTCCAATAGCACATGGTATAGTGAAACTTCCAGGATCTTTAAGTTTCTGAGGTAATTTCTTTTGAATTATTGTACTACATTCTTCACTTAATACAACAGTTTCATAAGCTTCAAACTTTCTCTTCTTGCTTAAAATATCCTTTATAAATTTTGCATAGCTTGGCATTTGCTCCAAAGCTTGATCAAAAGGAATGTTGATGGTAAGTTTTTTAAAAATCTCAAAAAACATAGAAAATTGATGGTCAAGCTTCTGTTGTTTTAATATTTGAGGAAAAGGTGGTGGCGGTCTTTCAACTTCCACTTCAATAGGTACTACAGTCTGATCTTTACTTGGAGAAAGGGTATCTTTAGGTTTGTCAATCTCCTCGACTTCTTTCTCTTTTTCAATATCATTCCGTGTTTTCTCTTTTAATTCTATTCCACTTATGAGTTATACAGCTTTTGCTTGTTCATGTTTTTTTCCAGATTCTTTAGGATTAATTTCAACATTACTAGGCAGTGTTTCTTAAGGTCTGTAATTAATGAAATTAGCAATTTGACCCATCTGATTCTCAATATTATGAATAGAAGTGTTTTAACTTTGTAGCTGATTGCTTAGTTGCAAGATTAATTCTTCTATAGATAGCTTTTTTGCTGATTATTATAATCAGGAGGGTAAGTTAGTCTATAGTTTGAATTTTCATGATTGTTCCAATTTGGATTAACTTGATTATTATTCCATTGTTGATGTCCATTACTCCATTTAAAATCAGGATGATTTTTCCAACAAGGATTATAATAATTAAAATAAGGGTTATTAGTTTTACTAGCAATAGCTTGCAAAGTTCCCACTGTTTGAGAATCATCGGAATTTGCAGAATTATCATTACTTACATGTGATATGTTAATAGCAAAATTATCTAATTTCTTAGATATTGTAGCCACTTGTGAAGCTAAAATAGAAAAGGCATCATTATCTTGAATACTGGCCATTCTTTTAGGATTAACCCTTTCAGAGGCCATTGAAAATTATTATTAGCCATTTATTCAATTAAGGTATAAGCTTCTTCAAATGTCTTAGCCATTAAAGAACCACCAGCAGCAGCATCAATAATAGATATAAGTAATCCAATAAGTCCATTATAAAATGTTTGAATGATTAACCAATCTGGTAAAACATGATGAGGACATTTTCTTAATAGTTCTTTAAATCTTTCCCAAGCTTCATAAATTTTTTCTCCATCAAATTGCGTAAATGAACTAATATTATTTCTCAATTTAGCAGTTTTAGGAGGAAAATATTTAGCAAGGAATTTTTGTTCCATATCTGACCAAGTTTTAATAGAATAAGTTGTTAATGAATTAAGCCACATCTTTGCTTAATCTTTTAAGGAAAAAGGAAAGAGTCTAAGCCTAATAGCATCATCAGAAACATTATTATATTTAAAGGTAGTACAAAGTTTTAAAAAACTAGCAAGGTGTAAATTTGGATCCTCATTAGATGTTCCTCCAAATTGATTATTTTGAACCATTTAAATAAAAGAAGGTTTAAGCTCAAAAGAATTAGCATCTACAGCTGGCATTTGAATACTAACATGAAGTTCATCAGCTGTAGGGTTTGCATATTCCCTTAATGGTTTATAAATATTTTTTTCATTAATTTCGATTGAATTTTGATTATTGTTATGTAAGTTAGCCATGTCTTGATGTTTTGAATTTTTTTTTCTTTTTTAATTCTTTTAACTGTTCTTTCTAATTCAGAATCGAAAGGTAGTAATCCTTCAGATCCAGAACTACACATAAAATTTAAAAAAATATTGTTTTGTTTTTTTTTTAGTTTTTTAGTTTTCTTATTTTTCTTATCTTTCTTTTTACTTTTAATTCTATTCTATCCCCGGCAACAGCGCCAAAAACTTGATTCGATGCGCCTTTATATATGCTTTTAAATACAAAATTTTGATACCACTTTTTAGAATATTTAATTCCTGACAAATGGCTTCAAAAACTTGATGTGCGATGTTTACTTTTACCTATGAATTTACATTTGGATTTTATAATAATTATTGTAAAAGTCACAATATTAAACGCAAGTATACGTATTGTTCAAGCAATACAGGGCACTAGTGGAGTCCTGGTTATCGATCCCACAGGGATATTGTTTTTATAAAAAGTAAGAAATGTAAGAAATATTTTAGAATTTTTCAAATTAAAAGTAATTTATATATATATATATATATATATATATATATATATATATATATATATAATTATTTTCACATTTAATTTACTAACAATTTTTACTATAAGCAAGTAAGCAGTAAACAGAAATAAAGTAAAGTAAGCAGTAATTAAAATTCAATGCAAGTATAAAAATGACTTTCTCCTTTTCAACTAATCCAAGATTTGTAGAATAATTATCTTTTGTGGGGAATTTAGATTATGGTATTGTGCAAAATAGAAGCATTCCTATTCTTTACCCTTTGGTCCAGGTGTAAAGAACATTGACTAATCTATAGATCGGTTCAGAATGTTTTATTAGTAGAATGGGTTATTCTAGGTTCACACTACTAGATGTCCAAGGGTGGCTTTGGTCGGCCCTACCAGTGACCCGTTCCCTTTCTATAAACCAAAATTATTAGAATTTAGTCTGTCAAGCTAAAAACTAATTAATTTTACGCCTAATAAATAATATCTTCCTATTTATTTGCACTTCACCTTGAATAACCCGCATAAAGCCTTCGACTACACAAGGATTCATGTGATATCTACTAGTTAAGAATTTATCTCCGGATAGGTCTCAAAATTCTTTAACAGGTTTTAACAATTTAAATGGCGAATTTAAAAAGTAAACTAAGATTAGGTATTAATATCATCACAATGTTTTAAATATTTTAAATTTAATTCTCCTAAAAAATTTAATTAATTTATTATCTTTTCATAGTTGAAAGGAGAAAGATAATTAACTACTAAGAACACATTGAAATCACACAACAAAACATATTTATAAAACTTTGAATTAAGGTACAAATACTTTTCTGAAGTGTTCCTTCAAGTGATCCGTTGACTTCTACTATCTCCAAAGCAATGACGAAAGACTCCAACAGCAACAATACACAATAAATACTCAAAATAAACTCACTAGGTACAAAGTAAAGTGGCACCCTAAGTGTGGAAGAGACTAAAAAAACTAAGTAAAACTAGAGGGGGGAGAAAAGGTGCTAAAAGGGGCGATTTTCTCTATAGAATGGGCTCCTATTTTTAAAGCCTTGAATTTGACCAGGGGTTGCTTAAGGCACCTCTTCAAAATTCATCCAAATACGATGTATCTTCTAGAAGGTAACTGTCACGCCTAGGCGTCGGGATCTGGCGCCTAGGCGCTGGGATCTGGGCGCCGGGATCTGGCGCCTAGGCGCCGGACTCCGTGACCAGGTCTTTGTACCTCTTCACTTTGGATCATACCTCTTCGCAATTAAAATTGTTTCCCTGTGTCCTGATGCATTGTATCACATGTCCTATATATTAGGAGTAACTTCCAGCCTTCTAGAAGCTCCAATAACCGCTTAACACCGTCAAAATAACTCTCCAAAATCATTAAAAAATCTTAACAGCGTCTGTATCGAGCTGGCGCTTAAGCGCCGGATTTTAGCGCCAAGGCGCCAGGCTAATAATTCTAATATTTTGCTCCATAAGCTCTATTTTGCTCCTTTTTACTCCTTTTTCTTTCTTTTTTTTTTCTTGGACTCTTTTTTAATTATCTACATCCAAAAACATGAAAATACCTTTAATTAAAGCATAACATCCTTAAGAATTGAATCATAAATAAGACCTAAAAATGAGTATTTTTTTAAGTAGATCAAATATAAACCCTCTCCTCATCTTTTAGGCCTTTGTACCTGGTGCACTATAAGCCCTAGCTCGTCTAGGTTTCCAAGGTTGTCATTCCGATATGACATAAATCCTCACATCTTCTAAGCTATTTACATGATAGACATCAAGTGAATATAAGTCCTACTTAATTAAAATTGGCAGCATAAAACATAAATTAAATCTTTCCTTAAATTGAGCAAAACAATAGGATAGTTTGAGAAGTCACCATCCTTCTGGCAGCAGAAGGTCTAGGACCAGATGGTCTGTCGGCCAAATGCTGGAAGGTGGTATCCTCCCTAATCTGTAATCCTGAGACGACAACAGGCGGACTAGCCTTCATTCTTTTACTTGGCTTTTCCGTCATGATGGCGGGTTCTACTCGGGGCCCAAGACGGGATTTGACTGGCACCCGCCCTATCCTCCGTAGAATTTCGATACGGGCGGCTTTTCCTTCTTCGCTAACTTTTCTACCAAAGTTTGCGGTCGAGCAAACGGCGTAGTTCTAGTTCTTTTCTTACGGCTATCGTTGTAATATGCGGGTCGTGGTAATTTGGCGACAATCTTGCGAATGTTTTCTTCATCTTCTGCGGCGGAGAGGGGATGAAATCGCTTCCTCCCAACGAGTGGTATGTATTCGAGCGACGGTGTATATTCGGCGGTTCCGGAATTTCCTCTAGGAAAGCAATTTCAGCGACTCGGCTTCTTTAGCGATCCTTCTATTTCGTTTCTTCTCCGGGTCTTTGTTAGTGACGGAATTCTTGAACTGGACCCGATCTCGAAAACGAAGGTCTTACGAGAAGATCCGTACCCTCCACGGTAACAGGTCCATCATAATCTTGGATTTCTTTCCCCTTTGATTTGGCAAAAGTCGGGACAGGTGCAGAAACAACTAGACCAGTGGGGGTAGAAAGAACAGTCCTCCTGTGGACGTCGGTACTCCTCTTAGTCGGGATCCTTTGCAGAGGAGGGAATTCTTGGGTTGACCTAAGGTTGAATTCGAGCGGCGGCTCTTCGACTTCGGTACCTTGTTCATCGGTGCAAAGAGGGAGACGTTGGTGACCTTGACGTTCGTGTTTTCAAATCCTTGTCCAAATCGGATGATTCCATTGTCGGGCAACTCATCCTTATAGACGCCGAGGTCCGATCCATTGGTGAAAGAGAAAATCGGTTCGGGGCTTCCATTTCTGCAGGGTAGATTCGGGTTGTCAGTCCCAAGTTATGCTTCTTTTCTTTAGGACGAAAAGAAAGGAATTGAAAAGAGTCCGAACTCATTCATGTTCATGTATTTATAAGAAGGAATCACTTATTAAAAGAATCACTTATTAGAGGGTTTGTTTATTTAGAACGGAGTGTTCAAAGGTGTAGAGAAGGTAAGGAATCCGAATCGGAGTTGGAAAGGAAAAGAGAGTCTTAAGCAAGACTTCTCGACTCGAAGGATCACTCCTAAACTAACACCTATCGGGGTCCACCCCACCTCGAAATGAGGTAAAAGGATCTCGGAACCTCTCTCGTTTATGGGTGTCTAAACAAGTGGCTCCTAAATCCGAGAGAATGTTGGTTATACTTGTTCAAGGTAGAAATGAACACAGTATTCCAACGGAAAGAAGGGTAGTTTGATCCATTAGGGACATGGATACACTACCGATTTTTGAAAGCAGAACTATTTGATTAAAATGGAGAGAGGAACTTTCCCCAGCGGAGTCGCCAGAAGTTTGTCGGCATATTTTTAGGTTGTGTGTTTTATTTTGAAAAGAGAGTCGCCTACAAAAATTGTCGGCGAATTTTAATTTAATTTAAATAAATAATTTGAAAAGTAGTATTTGATTTTGAAAATAATTTTAAATTTGAAAATTTTAAGATATGAAATCAAGCTGATCTCACATCCCGAATAGTTTATATAAACGAGCGCCGCACCACAAACCGTGTATCTATCCCGAAGAATAGACACATCTGCTTGATAATGGGGCTCGATTAAATAAACTAGAAAGGTTTGTGACATCCGTTTGGTCCGCGAACCAATTTTATAAGCCGACAAATTCCACGCTTAATATGAAACTATTAAACAGGGTTTATATTACACAGGTTCTTAAAGTTCCCTATAAGGGCGAGCCCCTATAGTTAATTACATCTTAAGTGATGGGAATCACCTAAGAAAACTCTCGATAATAATCAATAATTCGCTCTCGAGAATTTCAAAGTTTAAGTTTTCGAGGGGTTGAATTTTGGAATTTCGATAGGGAATGGATCAAATTTGGAACATTTTTATTTTGGGAATTCAAAGGAAGAAAAGTAGGAGAGATCACGGATTCGAAGCGGACTTCGGTAATCTCCCGATTATCCTATTGTTTGGCTTGGATTTAGGAAAGTCCTAATGTTTATTTAATGTTTTAATCTTGCCAATTTAGTTAATTAGGGCTTATATTTATATGATAGAATCATACAAATTGCACTAGAAGATATGAGGGTTTATGTCGTACCGGACGACTACCTCGGAATCCTAAGACCGGTTAGGGCTTAATTTGCAATGCAAATGCCTAACGAAGAGTTGAGGATTTATGTTGCACTAGGCAAACTACCTCGAAGTCCTATGGCTTTGTTATTTAATTCTAAGAAAGTTTTCCTGAAGTAGGTTCAAGTTTTGCTGACGACGATGGCCGTGCTGCCCACCATGCTCCGAGCTCCTTGTTGTTGCAGAGGTTTAGTTTTAGAAATCATAAATCAAGAGATGATAGAAGTGTTCGGTTTAGAGAAGTCTTAATTTCCAAGTGTTTTTTGTGTTTTAATTAAAACAAATCTTAAAGTTGATTATAACGACACGGTTAAGATCCCACGGTTCCATCCTTCCGGCACCATTATTTTTATCGGATTCACTTAGTCCGGATGAATTTGCTAAACTCAGTCGAATGAGTTCCACACTTTCATTTAGACCGTGGGAAATCCCGTTAGCAACACGTAGGTTACATCATCCGAGGTATTCCCGATCATCCAACAAGACGTTTTAATTTAGTTGTAATTGTAGTTTTGTGTTCGTTTGTGATTAAATTTTGAGTTGTCTTATATTTTGAAATGTTGTGGAGGTGAATTTTATCTTGTAGTGTCTTTTATTTTAATTTTGGGTTTCGGTTTTGGTTTCTCGTCCTAAAGGTGTCGGTTTTCATGCAATCGTTGTTTATCATGCAAGAAAAATAAAGTGCATTTGCAATAAAATAAACTGCAATAAAATAAAAGCGTACCTAGAGGGTCTTCCCGTCATCCCAAGCTGCACTTAAAACACAGTTAGAATATTTAAGCAAGTTCCTAGGTAAAGCTAAGGGAAAGGTTTATGGTTTTCTACCAAATTCCTAATCCTATAGCTAGTCGTTTCCTATGACGTCTAGGTTCTTTGTGTTTTTGATTTGAAGACGATTTTCTTCATCAAAGAACAATTAAGTTCAATTGTTCTTGTAAATATCCTATCATATTGAGGAAGTGCTTAAGAAGAATCTTAAACATCTTTTCAATATTTCTAGGATTGTTTCAAGTCCAAATGAATTTAATTGTGTAAATGAATCGATCGTCCGAGGTTTTCAAGTTTTGTTAACTTGCTCGAGTGAACTAGGACATTTGAATGTCCTATAAGTGAAGTAACATTTCATTTTAATGTTCTATTTAGGAGTTATGATAACTAAAGCTCCTAAAGGCCAAATGATATTTAATGATTTGTGATTCAAATTTAAGTTCAAATTAATGATTTAAGTTTGGAATAGTGTTCAAGTTATTTTAGATTTATTTCTTCATGTCTTAAGTGAGGTTATTTAATTCAATTTAATTTAATTTAATTTATTTTAATTTAATTTAATTCAGTTTAATTTAGTTTGATTTGATTTAATTTAATTCAATTCAATTTATTTGATTTAATTTCTTAATTTAATTTAATTTAATTTTAATTTAATTTAATTTAATTTAATTTAATTTATTTAATTTAATTTAATTTATTTAATTAATTTAATTTAATTTAATTCAATTTAATTTTAATTTAATTTAATTTAATTTAATTGAAATTTTTGAAAGAGTTTAATGATTTAATTTTAATTTAATGATTAAGTCTTTTAATATTTTAAATTTGAGTTATCATTTTAATTAAGAGTTGAGTATTAATGAGATGATTAATTTAGGGATTTTTAAATTAAAGAATAAATCTCTTCCTAATAATATCCCTATTTTAATAATTCCAAATTTATTATTCTTCCAAATTCAATTAATTATTTAATTAAAGTTTAATCATTTTAAATTGCTTAATGGGTTTCTACCCTTTAATTATTAAATTTCAATCATCCAAATCAGATTAGGATCAAATATTTTACTTGTTAATTTTTTTTATTAAACCTAAAGTCTTAATTAAGGATTAAAATTTTAATTACCATTTTGCCCTTTAAGCCTAATAATTTCATAACTCACTAAATTGAACTCAAATGAACTTGAAATTTTTATGTGACTTCACTCATATGTCAATAAAGACATGAGAGGAGAAAATGTGATTTTTCTGTATTTAATTTATTTATATAATTATTTTTTGTAGAAAAGAGAAATTTCCAAGGAAAATTCAATAACATGACCAAGGGAAAGTTTCTGTCCTTAAGAAAATTAGGGGACATTCCTAATGACCAGAGGACCACTTGGACCAAATTTTGTAATTTTTTGAATTATATTTTATTTATTAGAATTATTTTAAATTCTGGAGTATTAATTAATTTAAAAATAAAATAAATGTTGAAAAATAAATTTTATAATTTTTAAAATTCTCTCTGATATCAAGGATTCCAGAGAACCAAACTTTGCAATTTTCTGATTTTTCTTTGATTTATTATAATTATTTTGGTGAAAATGCTAGAAAATATATTTTTTTAATTTTAAAATTACCCTAGAGCTTTAAAAATTAATATCTCACTAAATAGACCTAGGAAAAATATGGGACTTGTTCCCAAGTGATTAAAATTCAAAATATAACATTTTAGTGAATTTTATTATTTTTGTGATTTTTATTATTTTTTAATTATTAAAAATATTAAAATAATATTAAAAATCAACTTTTTTAGAAAATTGAAATTTTAATTTTCTTAAACTCCCCTGATATCAGAGAGACTCCAAAACCAATTTGGTGAATCTTTGAAAGATATTTTGAAAGTTATGAATTTTTAAAGTTTAAAATGACTAAGTGGCTTAATCAACCCAATTAGTGGGGCTAACCAAGTCCAATTGACCTCAAATTTTTATGATGGGTTCCTCTGACCCTAAAGGTCAGTGGAGAATTGATTTCAAGTCAATTTGATCTATGGTTAACTCTAATTAATTAGAGATCTATTTTGGGGATTTAAGCCAATTAGGGTTAATCTAAGTGAATTAACTCAAATCCTATTTTTCCTGAGGTTCTTTGGTCATAAGGAACATCACCAAATTTTCCTAGAATTTATTTCACAACATGCTAATTTTTGGAATTAAAATACTTAAAATAGCAACATGCATTTGAAAAATCAATAACTTTTCATAGGGATGGCCTCGACTTTGGAAAATTCAGGGAATGTTCCCAAATTCGGAGGCTTCAAAAGCCCTATGGTCTCATGCCATGGTGAATTGTATGAATGCATGGAGAATTAAATGTATGCAGAGAGTAAATAAATTATTAAAAATAAAATACTTGATGAAATTAAATGATTTCTTTTCCACATTATTCTCCTCTGTTCACCGAGCGAGAGGATATTTTTCTTTTATTTTTCCGATTTTTCTACACAAAGTTATGAATTTTCCAAGTTTAGGGAATTAAATAAATAGAAAATACCCCTAATTTTCTACTTATCCACGCGGCGCCGGCGCATCCTTAGCCTCTCCGAAGCGGTACGTGTCGCGGCGCGATTGGGCGCCGCCATCCGAGTCGGCCGTCCGGGACCCGCAGTTCACGTAACGTTCTGCGGTCCGGCGCGATCCGATCCGTCCGCTCGATACACGCGCGATCCAACGGCTCCTCGGTCATCGTCTACGACCGGTGTGCACCCGTGACCGTCAACCCTCTAACCCTAATTTCTCACTCGATTCTCGATGGATTTTCGTGTTCTTATGCTCTATGGATTCGTCTTGAAGAGACGAACACATCCATACTGGTAAACATGCATTGAAATTTACTCAAATGAAATGGAGAATCTCCGTAAGCTCGGGAAGAAGAATGAGTTCATACCTTTGCTCGGAGAAGTGAAGCTTCGATCCGAGAGTTGTTGCACCTTCGATCGGATCCTAGCAAGCTCCGGATGAAGTCTCCCGGTCGCAGTGAATTGTCTAGGTTGGACTTCGACCACAGTCGATCACAAAGCTTGGAGTCCGGAGCAGCCGGGTGGCCCGGAGATGGGGCTTTTATCGGTGGACACCTTCCCTTGGTCCGGTGAAGGTGTAGAGACAATCAATTTGGGGATTGGCTCACCGTGGAGGAGTGTCGTGGTTTTGGGCTTGGATTTCAACTACGAAATCGAGCTCGCGGAGAAGAAATGGCAGGGGGATCTCACCGGGGATCAAGTGCTCGTGTATGAGGAGGGGTACGGAACAATTTTGGCGAGTTTTGGCAAGGTTTTTGCAACTCTCCTCTCATGGCCGTGAGGGGGTGGTGTTTAAATAGGCATGGCTGGAGGGCCTCCTGGGGGAGTTAGGGCTTGGGATCGACTGCTCTGGTGAGGAGAAGAACGGCCATGGTGACCACTAGGCATGGGGCGGCTCAGCAAGGGAGAATTTCAATGTTGGCTCACTCCCAAGGTCTCGGGCATGGCGTTTTCCGGCGACCGGGTGGCCGGCCGGCCGAGCATGGGTCACCCTCAAGGTCGAGTGGGTCGGGGCGTGAGGCTTGTGCGGTCAATTAGCATTGGCCATGTGTAAAGGGTTTGAATCGAAGTGGAATGGGAAAGGGCTAGTTTTGGGTCTAAATGGGTCAACCCTTGGTTTTGGGTTAGGTTCACCCTCCAAGGCCAATTTGGGCTGAAGGGAAAGTCACTTGGATCGGCTTGATTAGTGGGGTCAAGTCACAATCCAAGTACAATTAAGCTTAAGCAAGAGTTAGGGGAGACATGGGAGTGGTTAATTACTCTTAAGAGAATCATTAAAGGGTCCCCTCCTCTTGCCATTTTGGGTATGGTGAAGTGTCCAAGGCTTTCATGGCTCACATGTGGCTCATGCATGGCTTCATGGCTCACCTTTGGCTTGGGAAAGCTTGGTCAATTTCATGAAAATGGATTTTAGGAATATTTTGGTATTTTTGGGCAATTTGGCATGGTGCTTGATTTAGATTTATTTGATGATGGAATTGAAACTTAGGGAATGATTTTCATCAAATGGATGACAAATGAAAATGTCATATGGGCTTTAGAATCAATTTTGGTCTCATTGAAATGGTTTTAGATGGGCTTTTAAATGGTTTAGGAAAGTGGGCTTTTGAATTTTAAAATGGATTTTTGGGATGAAATTTTGGTAAAGGCTTGGGCCAAATAATTGTTGAGTTTGGTTTAGGGATGCTTCATGAGTGGTTTGAAACAAATTTGAGGTGATTTGGGTTTGAATTGGGTTGGATATGGGCTTTTTGGTAAAGAGGCTAAAGTGGGCCAAAATGGGCTACCATGGGCCAAAGTTGGGCTAGAGTTGAAGTTGATGTGAAATTAATGTTGGGAAATGTTTTTGGGAGTGTTTCAAAGAGGTTTTGGCTTTGGTTGGGTTTTGATTTTGGGGTTTGGGCTCATTTGGGCTAGGTTTAGGTTTAGGTCAAAATTGGGCTTTTTGATTTTGGGTTGAATTTGAGTGGGGTTTGGGTCTAAATTTTGAGCAAATCATGTTAGTGTTTTGTTCATGGGGATGTTAAGGAAGGTTTGGAAAAGATTTGGGGTTAATTGGAGTTGAATTGGGTGAGTTTGGGTTAGGTTTGGGTCATAGGTCCAAATTGGGCTTTAAGGCCAAAAGTGAAATTGGACCCAAATTTCAATCAAATTAAGCTTGGCTTTGGTCTAGATTGGTGTTTGGGATGTTGAATTGAAGTTTAGAATTGAATTGGACCAGAATTTGGGTCAATTGGGTAGGTTTGGTTTGACATTGGGTTTACTTTGGGTTAAAATGGGTCAAATTGGGGGTTTTGACAAAAGTGGGGTAAATTGACAAAATTGGCCCATGGTGTAGTTGAACAAAATGAAATTGGGAATATTTGGGATTTTCTGGAATTTTCTGGGAATTTTCTGAATTTTTGGATTTTTGGGTCAAAAGGGGTATTTTGGGTATTTGGAAGGTATTGGGGGGTATTTTTGGAATTTTTGATATTTTTGGATATGGATGATCAGTTTGAGTGATGTGGGAATGTTTGGGATTGATTTTGGAGAATTTTGGGTAATTTGGAAACTTTTTGAGAAATTTGGGCTATTCAGGGCTTTGGGTAGGTTGGCGGGTGTTGGGTCCCGGGGGGTCAAAAATTGAAAATTTGGAAAATTGAAGATTGGGTGGATGTAAGTGAAATGAAATCATTTTTGTTGAGCCATGAAGCCATATCAAGCCCACATGAGCCATGAAGGGACTCATTCGAGGCATTCACCATGTTGTTCCTAACCTCTTAGCCGGGGCTTAGGGGTTAAGGACCATCCATGTGAATCACCTACATGAGTCAGGAAGTTAAGTTGGGTAAGGGTGTGTTTTAGGAGGTGTGTGAAAGTGTAGTGCATAGGTGTAGTGTATGTGTAAGTCAGCCCTTTACCAGACCAGGCCACCGTAGGCAGTCCTAAGGCCAAAGAGTCCTATAGGAACTCATCCTTTAAACTTCCACATTTGATTTCAACCCTCTAGGTGATTAGGGGTCTATAGTCAAGTTTGTGGAGTTTGCGGGGAGTTAAGAAGTGGTTTGAATTTCTAAAAGGTGGGTCCCAATTCTAGTCCTCTAAGATAGTCAAAGGAAAAGCCTAAGGCTAGATCCTAAGTACTAAAGAGAAGAAGAGAAGACCTCATCAAAAATGAGGTCAACAGAGTTTTACTAACATAATATATATAACTTTGAAAATTTTCTCATATTTTTGTCCCAATACAGCTCCAATTGCAAAATCACTTGCATCGCACATTAATTAAAAAGATTTATTCCAATTAGGTGCAATAATTATAGGTGCAGTTATTAATTTCTCTTTTAAAATATTGAAAGCATTAACACGATCTTCATTAAATTCAAATTTAGCTTCTTTTTCCAATAAATGACAAAGAGGTTTAGCAATTTTAGAAAAATCCATTATATATCATCTATAAAATCCAGCATGACCTAGAAAACTTCTCACATCAGTAACAGTAGTAGGGGGTTGCAGTTCAGCAATAATTTTTACTTTTGCTTGATCAACTTCCATCCCTTTTTGTGAAACTTTATGACCAATTACAATGCCTTCTGTGACCATAAATTGACATTTTTCCCAGTTAAGAACTAAATTTGTTTCTTCACATCTTTTCGAACTTTGGAAATATTTTCCAAACAAGACTCAAAAGAAGTTCCAAAACCGAAAAATCGTCCATGAATAATTCAATTCCTTTGTCAATTAAATCACAAAATATTGACATCATACATCTTTGAAAAGTTGCAGGTGCATTACACAAACCAAACGGCATCTTCTAAAGGTAAATGTTCCATAAGGACTTGTAAATGTTGTTTTCTCTTGGTCCTCAGGAGCAATAAGTAATTGATGATAACCAGAATATCCATCTAAAAAATAGAAATATGAGTTTCCAGCTAATTTGTCAAGCATTTGATCCAAGAAAGGTAAAGGAAAGTGATCCTTTCTAGTGGCGTCATTTTACTTCCGATAATCAATGCAAATTCGCCATCTAGTAACTTGTCTTGTAGGAATTAGTTCATTTTTATCATTGACAGTGACAGTTACTCCTCCTTTCTTGGGAACACAATGATAGGACTTACCCATTGGCTATCCGAAATAGGATAAATAATTCTAGTATCTAACCATTTTAAAATTTCATTTTTAACAACCTCTTTCATGATAGGATTTAATCTTCTTTGCGGTTCAGTAGTGGGTTTAAAATTTTGCATTTAGTAAATTACAAACACAAAAAGATTAAATTAATAGTAAATTATAGTTTAATTAAAAACAAAAAAATATTTTTGAAATATAATATTTAGAAATTTATTACTATAATTTTTCCCCGTGGGATCGATACTGGGGTCTTTATTTCAAAGCCCTATATTAGTTGAAACGATACGTATACTTGCGTAGTACCCAAAAAGTACATAAAATATTTTCTTTTTAAAATTATATTTTGCTATATAAACATATATTTAAAATTTTTTATTTGGTACACATCTATATAGCAAGTTATTCCAGGTCAAGTATTTCGCGTCTTCGCCAGAAATTAAATTTTCTAGCAGTGGTAACAAATTCTTGTATTTGGAAGTACAAAAATCGGGTCACCTAGGCGTCAAAAATGGCTAATGGGGGTTTAAATGGTGTTTTTCGGGGAAGCAGGCTGAACAGGCGCCTAGGCGCCAGAGTCGCCTTTCCAAAAAAAAAATCTCTTAAAAATTTTATTTTCCACCAAAATTCATAAATTAAACTTCTAATTACTCACATAAGAGTATTGCTTCAGTTTCCATCTTCCAAAATATTTTTCGAAAATTTTAAAAATTAAAAATTAAATCCACCAATTAAACACAAGTTTAAATCAAACTCTTCTAATTCCATTCATGATTTTCAATTTTGGGCTCAATACAATTCAGATAAGTATCATAACATGATTCAAGTTCTAACAACAATCAAACAACACAAATTTGAAAGCAAAAACAACACACATTTAACATGAAAGCAAACACACAAACAAACACAATCGATTCACTAAATCGATACAACGACACACTAGATAAATCACAATCTCACCACATCACTATCTAATTCCCATTATCTTCACAATGAAGATTGCTTGGCCTACTGGGGAAGAATACTAATGCTCTCGGAAAATCCGTAGTCGTTTTCTCGTCGATCCAATTGTTCTTCGCATACATCTCCACTTGAGCATCTTGATAAGCCGCTAGATGATCAAATTGAAGTTTCGTCTGCCATTCCAGATGTTCAATTTGATGATACATCTCATGAAGGCAATCTCCAATGCTTTTAAACTCTGCTTCATACTTATCTAGACGACTAGAAATTTTTTTCAAACTTACAGTGATGAAACCATTGAAGTAGGGTTGAGGATCCGTTGAAACCTTGTCTCTAGCCTCTTCTCCAAGATTTCTCCTCTCCATTTCTTCAAAAATCCTCTCTAATCTCTCAAGAATGGAGTGTATGGGTCGAAATAATGATTGCATAAGGATTGGGGATGAAGATATGGTCATTTATAAGAGAAAATCATGTGAAAAACTGAAGATTTTTTGTTTTGACACGATCCAGTAACTGTGGCGCGTAGGCGCCAGAACCATCGACACAAAGATTTACTCTGGCGCTTAGGCGCCAAATCTGGTGCTTAGGCGTCGGAACCATGTTCGAATCCCTTTCACCTAACGTCAAATTTCAAAGTTTCGTTCTCCAAAATAGGTAGTTTAAAATGGTAAGATCAATATAGACTCAGTAACACAAATTATAAGCAATCCTAATGAAGGTTAACTTGATCTCCTTTTTACTCATATATGAAATAGAGTGATCTAACGTCTAAGCTTTATATAATTCCAGATAATTTTCAGCTTAAGTCAATAAAGACTTGTTAGCTTCAAATTTTCTAAAATAATATAAAATTAAAAAAGACCGAGGCATAACCTTATATTACAAATGTAAAAACGCACAAAACAACAAAAAACTATGGGTTGCCTCCCACAAAGCGCTTGGTTTAATGTCGTCAGCCCGACCTAATTAAGTCTTTTAATCAGATAGATTCAACTCATAAGCCTCTTTATAAATCTTTTTAAAATCTCCCAAATAAGGCTTCAATTTTAATCCATTAAATTTAAAAAAATTTTCCCATTTTGGGATCTTTAACATCCACAGCTCCATAATGGTATACTTTTTCAATTATATATGGTCCTATCTATTTTGATCTTAATTTCGAAGAAAAAGTATTAAACGAGTATTAAATAATAATACTTCTTGTCCAGGCTTAAATATTTTTCCTGAAATCTTTTTATCATGTAATATTTTTATTTTCTCTTTATAAATCCTGCATTTTCATATTATTCATTTCTTATTTCTTCCATCTCATTCAATTGCAATAATTGTTTTTCTCGTGGAGTATTCAAAATCAAAATCAAACTCCTTTATCGCCCAATAAGCTTTATGTTCAAGTTCAACAGACAAGTGACAATGTTTACCATAAACTAACCGGTAAGGTGACATTCCGATAGGTGTCTTATAAGCTGTTCTATAAGCCCATAATGTAGAATCAAGTCTATCAACCCAATCAGTTCTTTTAGGATTAACAGTCTTCTCTAAAATTCTTTTAATTTCTCTGTTTGATAATTCAGCCATTCCACTTGTTTTTGGGTGATATGCAGTTGCAATTCTGTGTTTGATTCCAAATTTTTCCAATAATGATTGATTTCTTATATTTCTAAAATGACTTCCACCATCTGTGATAATTACCTTAGGGATTCCAAATCTTGAAAAAATCATCTTCTTTAAAAATTTTGAAACACTTTTGGAATCACAGCTAGGTAAAGCTACGGCTTCAATCAACTTTGAAACATAATCAATCGCTAATAAAATATAAATCTTTCCAGATGATGGTACAAATGGTCCCATAAAGTCTAAATCCCATATATCGAATATTTCAACTTCCAATATATAGTTTAAAGGCATTTCATCTTTCTTGGATATATTTCCCATTCTTTGACATCGATCACATGTTTTCACATAATGTCTCAGATCTTTAAATAAGGTAGGTCAATAAAATCCTGAATTTAAAATTGTAAATGCAGTTTTATCTACTCCAAATTTGGAATCATGATATTTTTGAATAATAGCATAAGTTTCTTCATAAGGTACGCATCTACGAATTATAGAATCTCTTCCTAATTTAAATAAATGAGGATCTTCCTAAATATAAAATTTAGCATCATTTTTAAATTTCTTAATAAATTTGTTATCCAATCCATAAGGTAAAATATTCCTAACTAAATAGTTAACTATATCTCGCATACCAAGGTGTTTGGCATCCTTGAATAACATACAAATGTTCATCGGAAATTTCTCATTTATGTTTTCTTCGGTAATAACATCATTCTTAATTCTAGATAAATGATCAGCAATTTGGTTGTCCGTTCCTTTTTCATCCACTATTTGAAAATCAAATTCTTGTAGAAGTAAAACCCATCTTATCAGTCTAGGTTTAGCATCTTTTTTTGTCATTAAATATTTAATAGCGGAATGATCGGCATGAACTATGCATTTGGTACCAAGAAGATAAGGTCTAAATTTATCAAAGGCATATACTATAGCTAAGAGCTCTTTCTCAGTAGTAGTGTAATTTCTTTGAGTTTCAGTAAGAGTTTTACTAGCATAATATATATAACTTTAAAAATTTTCTCATATTTTTGTCCTAATACAGCTCCAATTGCAAAATCACTTGCATCGCACATTAATTCAAAAGGTTTATTCCAATTAGGTGCAATAATTATAGGTGCAGTTATTAATTTCTCTTTTAAAATATTGAAAGCATTAACACAGTCTTCATTAAATTCAAATTTAGCTTCTTTTTCCATTAAATGACAAAGAGGTTTAGCAATTTTAGAAAAATCCATTATATATCATCTATAAAATCTAGCATGACCTAGAAAACTTCTCACATCAGTAACAGTAGTAGGGGGTTTCAGTTCAGCAATAATTTTTACTTTTGCTTGATCAACTTCCATCCCTTTTTGTGAAACTTTATGACCAATTACAATGCCTTCTGTGACCATAAATTGACATTTTTCCCAGTTAAGAACTAAATTTGTTTCTTCACATCTTTTCAGAACTTTGAAAATATTTTCAAAACAAGACTCAAAAGAAGTTCCAAAAACTGAAAAATCGTCCATGAATAATTCAATTCCTTTGTCAATCAAATCACAAAATATTGTCATCATACATCTTTGAAAAGTTGTAGGTGCATTACACAAACCAAAAGGCGTCTTCTAAAGGCAAATGTTCCATAAGGACTTGTAAATGTTGTTTTCTCTTGGTCCTCAAGAGCAATAAGTAATTGATGTTAACCAGAATATCCATCTAAAAAACAGAAATATGAGTGTCCAGCTAATTTGTCAAGCATTTGATCCAAGAAAGGTAAAGGAAAGTGATCCTTTCTAGTGGCGTCATTTTACTTCCGATAATCAATGCAAATTCGCCATCTAATAACTTGTCTTGTAGGAATTAGTTCATTTTTATCATTGGCAGTGACAGTTACTCCTCCTTTCTTCGGACACAATGAATAGGACTTACTCATTGGCTATCCGAAATAGGATAAATAATTCCAGTATCTAACCATTTTAAAATTTCATTTTTAACAACCTCTTTCATGATAGGATTTAATCTTCTTTGCGGTTCAATAGTGGGTTTAAAATTTTCATCCATTAAAATTCTATTCATACAATGAAAGGGCTTATTCCTCTTATATCAGCAATAGTCCAACCAAAAGCTTTTTTATAATTCTTTAACACTCCTATTAATTTTTCTTCTTGTTCTAAACTTAGCTCAGAAGAAATAATAACGAGTAAAGTTAATGAATTTCCAAGAAATGCATACTTTAAATGTGAAGGTAACATTTTTAATTCAAGTTCAGGGGCTTTTTTAATTGAGGGTAAAAGTATATCATTTTGAGTTATGTCTAAAGTTTCCCAGTTATCTTTAATATAATGAGTTTCTTTAAATAATTCATCTTCTTTTAATTCTTCATTTTTCATTAGTTAAAAATTTAATTTCTTCATCAGGAATGATTTTACATTTTTCTCGATAGTGTTTTTCAATTATAAAATCAAAAATATCCATTCGATAACATTTTTCTTTGTCAGGGTACTTCATCGGTTTAAGAACATTGAATTTAATCTCTTGATCATTAACTCTCATAGTTAATTCTCCTTTTTGCACATCAATCATCGCTCATCCGGTAGCTAGAAAAGGTCTCCCTAAAATAATTGGTATTTCTTTATCTTCTTCCATATCAAGCACAATGAAATCTACAGGGAAGATAAATTTATCTACTTTAACAAGTACATCCTCTATAACTCTTTTAGGGTAAGTGATAGATCTATTAGCTAACTGAAGGGTTACAGTGGTGGGAGTAATCTCTTCTAAATTTAACCTTTGATAAATAGAAAATGACATGAGATTAATACTTGCTCCTAAATCACACAAAGCTTTTCCACAAAATTTTTCTCTAATAGCACTAGGTATGGTAAAATTACCAGGATCTTTAAGTTTCTAAGGTAATTTCTTTTGAATTATTGCACTACATTCTTCACTTAGTGCAACAGTTTCAAAAGCTTCAAATTTTTGTTTCTTACTTAATATATCCTTCATAAATTTTGCATAAGTTGGCATCTATTCCAAGGCTTCAGCAAAGGGTATATTTATAGTAAGTTTCTTAAAAATTTCAAAGAACTTAGAAAATTGATGATCAAGCTTCGCTGTTTTAATCTTTAAGGAAAAGGTGGTGGTGGTTTTCAACTTCCACATTAATAGAAATATTAGTTTGATGTTGATTAGGAGAAGAAGTTTCTTTAGGTTTTTCAATCTCTTCAACCTCAATCTCTTTTTCAATTTCATTCTGCATTCTTCCTTTTAATTCCTTTCCACTTCTAAGTTGTACAGCTTTAACATGTTCATGTTCTTTTCCAGTTTCTTTTGGATTAATTTCAACATTACTAGGAAGTGTTCCTGGAGTTCTGTAATTAATTAAATTAGCGATTTGTCCCATTTGATTCTTAATATTACGAATAGATTTTGTAATTGATTACTCATTTGTAAAATTAATTCTTCTATTGATAACTTTTCTGTTGATTATTAAATCCAGGTGGTTTATAATTTGAATTTACTTAATTATTCCAATTTCCAGTTGGATGGGATTGATTATTACCCCACTGTTGTTGTTGATTATTCTAGTTAAAATTCGGGTGATTTTTCCATCCAGGATTATAATAGTTTGAATATGGATTATTTTTACTAGCAATAGCTTGTAAAGTTTCAATAGTTTGAGAATCTTCAATATTAGATGAGTTGTTATGTGATATGTTGATGGCAAAATTATTTAATTTCTTATTTATTGCAGCTACTTGTGAAGCTAAGATAAAAAAGACTTCGTTATCTTGAATACTTGACATTCTTTTAGGATTAATCCTTTCAGAAGGCCATTGAAAATTATTATTAGTCATTTCTTCAAATAAAGTATAAGCTTCTCCAAATGATTTAGACATTAAAGAACCTCCAGCAGCAGCATCAATAATTGATTTTAGTGATCCAATTAAACCATTATAAAATGTTTGAATAATTAACCAATCAGGTAAAGCATGATGAGGACATTTTCTTAATAGTTCTTTAAATCTTTCCCAAGTTTCATAAATTGTCTCCCCGTCAAATTGACTAAATGAAGTAATATCATTTCCTAATTTAGTAGTTTTAGAAGGAGTAAAATATTTAGCAAGGAATTTTTGTGCCATTTCAGCCCATGTTTTAATAGAACCTGTTGCTAATGAGTTCAACCACATCTTTGCTTTATCTCTTAAAGAAAAAGGAAAGAGTCTAAGTCTAATAGCATCATTAGAAACATTGTTCTATTTAAAGGTAGCACAAAGTTCTAAAAAACTAGCAAGGTGTAAATTTGGATCCTCATTTGGTGTTCCTCCAAATTGATTATTTTGAACCATTTGAATGATAGATGGTTTAAGCTCAAAAGAATTAGCATCTACAGTAGGTATTTGAATGCTACTATGAAGTTCATCAACTGTAGGGTTAGCATAATCCCTTAATGGTTTTTAAACATTTTGTTCATTAATAACCCGCACAAGGCCTTCGACTACCCAAGGATTCATGTGATATCTACTAGTTAAGAATTCATCTCCTTCTAGGTATCAAAACTCTTCAACAGATTTTAACAATACAAGTGATCAATTTGTAAAGTAAATGAAGATCCGGTATTAATATCATCACAATGTTTTAAAATATAAATAGTTTTTAATTCTCCATCGAATTTTATATTATTTTATTTATCTTTTCATAATTGAAAGGAGAAAGTAAACTAACTACTCAGAACACATTAAATTTAAACAACAAAACATGATAACAAAACTTTGAATAAAATTACAAATACTTATCTCAAGTGTTTCTCCTACTGAACCTCTGAATTCCTCTGACTCCAAAGCAAATAAACTTCAAAAGCACCAGCTCTTTAAACTCTCAATACACATTCTAAATAAACTCACTAATTAATAAAAGTGGCCCTAAAGTATTTCTCTAATTCTCCCTCTAGATGGGGCTCTAGATAGGGGAATGTATGGAGGCTTATTTGGGGTGTTATGGGCGTTTTTATCTGAAGGAGTACCCTCATATTTATAGGCTTCAAGGGTTGCCTTGAGGCACCTCTTCAAAATGTGTCCACATTCAATGAATCTTCTAGAAGGTGTGTCTGGCGCCTAGGCGATTAAAACCTTTTCCAAGCGTCCAAATACATTGTATCACATGTCCTATAAACTAGGAAAAACTGAGTCTTCTAGAAGGTCTAATAACTGCTAACACCGTTAAAATAACCATCCAAAAGTCATCAAAAATCTTGACAGATCTCTTATCGACCTGGCGCTTAGGCGTCGGATTCTAGCTCCTAGGCGCCGGATTCTGGCGCCTAAGCGCCAGACTAATAATTTTGACAATTTTGCATTTTGGCTCCATTTTTGCTCCTTTTTGCTCCTTTTTTCTCTTTTTCACTTTTTTTTCTTCTTGAACATTTTTCCATCACCTATATCCAAAAACACAAAAATACCTCTCATTAAAGCATAATATCCTTAAAATTTTGATAAAAATCAAGGCATTAAAATGGGTATTTTGTTCATAGATCAGTAGCCTCTGAAATATTCCCTTTGGGATCGATATCTAGAACTTCACTAGAGCCCTGTATTACTTGAGTGATATGTATACTTGCGTTGATAAGAGTAACTCTGTGCTTATTGAATATATTATACACTTCTTTATCAAATTTACAATTACAGCCAAGTTTTTGGTATCATTGCTAAAGATTCAACCCTTTCTAGTAGTGATATTAAAATCTTGCAATATTAAGCTTACGCAAAGTGCGGGAGGGCGGTTCAGCTATACCGTGGATCAAATGAAAAGATTTATTTCAAAGCTAACAGGCCATACATCACCTACCTGCAGGCCTTCCAAGATATCCATGGCATGTACATCGGTTGCCTGCCTGCATGCATGCCTTCTAAGATATCCATACCACAACTGCTTAAGCATATAATCATAGCCTCATTAAACTCATTCACAGAGAACTATTGATATAGCTAATATGATACCCAAAACTCTCTTGATCAATCAAAACTCTCAACACAAAGTTTGGATGGACAACCTTCAGCCAAATATAAAATCACTCAAACCAAAATTTCAGTAAATTTATAACTGAGCCCGTGATCAAAAGTGATCTGAAATGATCCCAAATTATCCTAACCATATGTGTAGCAAGAATTAATATTAAAGAAAAGCTTGGGTGTTAGATATATCAATACATAGGAATTAAGTGCTATGTATGTAAAACATCTCTTTTAATAGCAATTAGTTTAGGTAGCATATTTAATAATATGATATGCATAGTACAACCAAAATCCAATTAATTGAGACCATAATGTGGCGCACAACCACAACAATAACAACAAGAAGTGACATAAAATAAGATAACATATCAGGATGAAAAGAAAAAAAAGTCCACAACATGAAAAAACCCTCAAAGCTGTGCAGTGCCATTGTGGATAATGGCAGGCTCAATCATTATTGGATAATGTCGTTCGGTATTTGCTCCCTAAAAGCTGCCATCTCGATGCACCTTCACCATCTTCGTCGTGTGCTTCAATTGAAGTCATGTCAAGTTGTGGTATGGTACACTCCACATGAAATTCGAATGCTTCGGGTGGGATCCGCAACAAATCTTGTTCAACCACTGTAAATTATGCATCTGATCTGAAGTGATGTCGTCAAATGAAGTTGTGTAGTGCCATTGTAGCCACTACTATCTGCACCTTCTTTGGAAATGGGTAATTCGACATATCACGTAATATAACTCTTCTTCCATACTCCGAAGGTTCTCTCAATCACAACGCGTAAGGATGAATGTCGTTTGTTAAAGACTTCTTTCTTTCCTCGTGCAGCTCCGCTTGATCTTTCAAAATCAGGGATATGGTAATTTGTATCTGGATATGGCTTTAGATATCCCCTCTGTAAGGAATATCCGGCATCGACCAAATAGTACTTACCTTTTTAGTTAGGGTAATTAGCAATGGAATTATGAAACGAAACATAGTTGTTACATAAACGTAACTGGATGTGGATAAGGGAAACCATATCTTCAGTTTCTGGTAGCAAACTTGAAAACATAGCTATCATGTGCGCTATCTTCCCATCCAACCATTATAAAGGCGAAACACATATTGAAATCACAGACGACCATTACATTTTGTGTTGGGGATCCACAATGTCTGATGTAGGTGACCTTTTCTGTAGCAGGCAGCCTTGCATCGACATGTGTTTTGTCAATAGCTTCAATATAGTCCTATCATTCAAGAAGTACTCCATTAGCATTTCAAATGTATATCATTATTGTAGATTAATTTTATGTTAAAAAAGTACCTTAAAGAACAGCATGTATCGAGGGTCATTTGCGATATGTGTGGGAATGGACTGGAACGTTGGATCCTCGGTTTAACATCTGGTGTGCCAAGCTCACTAGTGCATTCAACCCAACTGAGAAATATCTACTTATGGTTTCCGAGGAATGTTGAAATTTCTCCATAGCTCCTCTAACGGATTCGTTCTGGGATAAAATATATAGAGTAATCGCTAACACCTCTCTTATCGTCGTTTTTGTAGAGCCGTGTAACATGTGAAGGTTCTGAAGTTCATTAAGCAGGTCAAGAAATATCTCTTTCATCATATGGAACATGTTGGCAAACTGTGTAGGGTGGCCCCGTAATAACTGACCGACCCATCTATCTCTAATATAACTCGATTTCATACAAGGGGTTCTATCAACGTATGTATGATAGTAATTGTAGAGCAAGGCAAGGACGAGAGCGACTTTGAGGTTGTGGCTAACTTGTTCTTCATCCATTCTATGAAATCTTAAAAATGGTTATTTTTTAAAGACGAATAAAAATAACTTGAATCACTTGTAGTGATACATAGATAGTAGAATGGAGGATGTCAACATCAAAACATAATAGGATAAAAGACAATTCGAATGTGCCTCCATGAAAAACATTAAAGAATTCATTATAATAAATAATACAAAGATCCGTAGTAAATGAAAACTAAACACCATAAACAATCAATCTTTCATGAAAGAGTTGCAAGTAATTAAGTCGGAATTCTGTGTCCACTCTCAAAAAACTGTCTTCGAGTTGAGTTTCCGAGCAACTTCACATACTTCAAATACATAGCTTTGTCTTCCATAATACCAGGATGTGTATTAAGGAGCTTAATACATTCCTTAATTGAGTTGTCCTTTGCTGGTTCAGACCTGACTTTGAATGATTCAAGGGTTGTCTCTGAGGTACTTTTGAGAAATGCGACTCCTTTTTTCTTTTTTTTTTTCCACTCTAGGACACTTTCTCCCGCCAGTGGATTGAACATCTGTGTTGATTTGGCTGGGACCTTCTCCTGACTTACCTATATGTTCAGTTTCAATGTTCGGTGGTAAGTTGTCAAAGGCTTGGTCATTTGGGGTAAAAGCATAGGCTCCCATTGCGACAACCTTAGCGAACATGACATCCAACATCTCCTCCAGAACTGGATTAATGCCCCTCAATTTGATTTTTTTTGCTGCTGGCACTACCTATAATATAATAACAATTTCTTAGTAAATTCATTTGAATGTGATAATTTATGCGTAATCTGAGGTATGTATTTACCTGTAATCTCTCAGCCCACCAAGCCTCTGGTGCATCAATTGTCCGTTTCAGTGGATCACAACCTAACCTCTTTTAAGTTCTTTCCAAAATTTCCACTCTTTTTTTAACTGATCTCACTTGTTCTTTAGTTTCATGCGGTCATAATCCTTTCCAATCACTTCATTGAAATTAGAAATAAGATCCTGCCAACTTTTTTTACTAAAATGCGTGGTGGGCCTATTACCCAGCTCGACCTCCCTCAGACAATAATCACAAAAAGTAATAATGGTCTCTCTATCCCACAAGGCCGATACTTCGGTCTCTCTAGCTTTACTCATCTTGACTGTGAGAGAAACGAGCTAGCATGAAATTAGCATTATTCAAGAGAGAAAATATCAGCCCAAACACTACTATTAATCTGACACAGCGAGCAATAACCGATTAAACACCAAAGGGAATTGACAATCACACAATGTACAAATAACAGATTGTGTTTAGCTAACCGATTAAACACCAAATTCCCTCTTCATTCATATTCAAACTTTTTAAAAAAACTTCAAGCATAAAATCACATTAGATTGCATTATTCAAACTTAAACAAGGGAACATAAAAAAATTCATGATTGATGCCACTCAATGCTTTTGTATTTACATATCTAAAACTGTAGTTTAATTTACATGTATATCATATTATCTATACATAAAAAGGTGTATTTTACATTTTAAAAGTTTAAATGGTCGTTTTCTTATGTATCAATGCTTATGTATTCACATTTCTAACACCCAAATTTTATGAAATTGCAATTTAGCACTTGATAGAAAGAACTTTATACAGCTCTTAAACTTGAATTTTGACAAATATATCATTTTACCTATGCATAAAAAGGTATACTTGTCTTTTTCTTTTAAAGTTTAAAAGGTGATATTTTTTTACATGATATGAAAGATTTAAGAGATGTAAATGTAAAAAGTAAACAATATAGGTGATAGATATGTAAATAAATAAGAACAGGGTGGTTTGTAAGTAAATGCCCGTAAAAATATTAAAATATCATGAACCATTCTGTCACTTCTATCATTAAATTTTTGTTCAAAAACATCGTAACTATTGATAAAATGAACCATGAACACAATTCAACCCCTCTAAAACAATGCAAAAAATAAAAAAAAACTTTTAATTTGATGGCAGAAATCATCCAAAATTCATCTTTCAACTTTTTAAAAGCAGAATTAGCAGAGAAATAAAACATATTTATGCATCTTCTTTGATCGAGTAGAAGATAGAGATTATTTCTTACAGAGCAATCACAGGCTACTGCACTCAGTCAGCTTTATAAAAGCTTCTTTGGATACGACCGACTTTAAAGCTTTCGATGGTGAAACTGTAAAAAAATAGTCATGAATCGAATCAAGATGTGATTTTGAAGATTAAAAAGTCAAAAAAGATGGAATTAAAACAAAACAGTTTTACACTTATGCTTAGGGTTCTCGACAAATGAGGGAGAGGAGGGACGAGAAGAGAGGAGGGAGGAGAGGAGATCAGAAGAAACATTTGACTTGAGGAGAGCAGTTGCTCGCCGATGTAGAGGAGCGACGACGGACGGAATGGGGCACGGTCGAACGCTAGGGCGAAGAAAGGGATAGATCGAGGGGAGTTTCTTGCCGACAGGTATAGTAGATCTCGTGAGGGGTGGGGTTGTAATATCGAGCAGTGCGAACGCGAAACACACGAGATAGGATGCGATTCCTGTTTAGTTCAAATATTAGAACAGTATTTTTAAAAATGTATTTCAAAAATATATAAATCAAATATTACAGCAGTGTTTTCAAAATAGCCGCCGCAGCTATAGGCTGTCTCAAAGGGGCCTAAATCTAGCTGGCTGACATCACAACTACAAAGAGAATCGGCCGACGACTAGATTCACGCTTCCGGCTTGCATCTTTCCTTCAGAATCAGACCGAGCCGAACTAACGCCAGAGACACGCTTCCCTCGTTTCGGACCTTTCAACCTCCAAAATTCGTACCTTTTGATGCCGTCTCCTCTTCTTTCAAGCCGGGTAGACAAGCTCCATGGTGTCTCGATGTTTTTCTTCTTCTTCATCGGCCGCCTCCTCTTCACGTGTTACTGTTGTGGTGGTGCTGGTCTTACTGCTTTCATGGTCGGAGCTAGCCGGAGCTGGAGGATTGGAGCCTATGATTCGGCTTCCGAGCTTTAGGAGCGGGGCGAGACGGTCGAGGACGATGAGGGTAGTCTCAGTGATTAATCACGGCGCTAAAGGAAATGGGATCGAAGATGATACCAAGGTACGAGGAAAATGCCTATGGTTTTTCATGAAAACGATGAGATGTTGGTTGAAATTTGTGTGACCTGTGACGACTGAAGTAAGAAAAGATGATCTAAGCTCTCAATTTTGAATCACGTAAAAGCTTGTTGATTGCTTGTTGTCACTTATGATGGAATATTCTTTGTTTTTGTGGCTTTATTGAATGTTGGCACAGACTTGAAGAGTCATTTACAGATTCTTTAAGATAAGGGAATGTTCTTTTTTTTTTAATGAATTTAGTACAAATCCAACCTTCTGTAATGCTTTGCGGAGGATGGATGGTATTGAAAGCCCACTATCTTCTTTTTGTTTTTTCACTTTTTTTTTCTTTCCACATAGCCTATTTTGTATGCATCCTCAAATTATCCATTTAGCAATTTTCAGAATGATGTGTATTTTGCTTCTTCAGCCTATAAAAAATAAAGAAATGAAATTGATTGTTCTTTCGTGCAGGCCTTTTTGGATGCTTGGAAACTTGCTTGTTCTTCAAAAGTAGGAGCAATCCTTAAAATTCCAGCTGGGAATGTTTATTTTCTTAGGCAGACAAACTTTGGCGGCCCTTGCAAATCCAAAGTGACATTGTTGGTAAGAGTAAAGTGCAAAAATAGTCCCCTAACTATTTACATGGGGTCATTTTAGTCCCAAAATTTATAAAAGTGTCAAATTAATGCCAGTCTCTTTTAATAGGAGTTGAAATAGTCCTCTGTAAGAACTGTTTCAGCTCATATTAAAAAGTTTTGGAAACTATATTAACATTTATATACTCTAGGACTAAAATGAACCACTGCAAAGAGGTAAGGAACTATTTTGACACCCTCTCCTGTTTGTTATATTTCATTCCTTCTTCATTTCATCTTGCTAAACTGTATCATAGAAATATCCTTAGCTAAAGTTTCACCATTTTGCTTCATATTTCTCTAATCACAATTCATTTCTTCCAAATATTATTAATGGTGCTAGCTTAATGATTCGCGAACTGCACACTTAACAGCTTATGGGAACAATTGTGGCACCCTCAGATCCTGATATCTGGAGTAAGGAAAATGCTCGTAGATGGCTTTATTTCCACGGGATAAAGGATCTTGAAGTTAGAGGCGAAGGGGTTATTGATGGCATGGGCCAGGAATGGTGGGCGAGGTCGTGCAAGACCAATTCTTCAAATGTAAAGCTTTTAACCTCATGTTCATGGTCATATCCGTGTTAATAAAACAAAGAATTCTGAAGCTTTTTTTTCATTTTTGCAGCCATGTCGAAGTGCCCCAACAGTTAGTTCCTATATTTATTATCTTTTAGCGTAGTAAATTTCTTTACTATCGGACTGGAAAAACTATGTTAATGCAGGCAATTACGTTTCATCGGATGAGGCGGCTTACTGTCCAGGATTTGACTCTGGTGAATAGTCAAAAGATCCATATGGCTTTCAGCAATTGCTTTCAAGTTCAAGTTTCTCGGGTGAAAGTGATTGCACCTGAAAGAAGCCCTAATACAGATGGAATTCACATCAGTTCATCTGTTTCTGTTTCAGTCAAGGATAGCATCATAGGAACAGGTTTGCCAATTTACATTAGTTACCATTTTGCAATTTATGCACAGTGCTTTTAAAACGATGAGAAATTTCCAAAATTGTTGTGAGCGATTATTATGTTAAATGCTAGTTTTTCAAGTGAGTTAGTATAGAGTGATTATTTCTTATAGAGACGTGCTCTTAAGTGAAAGGAACTTTTTTTTTTCAGCAGCATCGCTCAGTAATAGCTGTCCGCCTCATGCAATGGCTTATATGTAATTAGTTAGGTAGGAATCTTGCATATCTCGTTAAATACTTAAATTCTATTACCGAGAAATAATTATATCATTTGTAGTTCATATTTGCCCGAGTTTTATTAATTATTATATTATATATCTCAATTAGGTTTTGAAGCTGTTATAAGTTAAACTGGTTTGAACCCTCACTACTTAGAACTTGCCTAAGGCATTAAGATTGGTATGCAACACAGTTACCAACAAGTTTCCTAAGAGTTGCACCAATTTAGTCCTCAAAACTATGCTGCTAATTTGGTTAAAAGATTCAAGAAGTCGCCCATAAACTAGGGATACTTGCTTGAAGTACACTAGTTCATTTAGAGCACTGACCAAGAGTGCAGTTGGCTGACAAGAGGTTCTCGCTTGAGTAACTTGTCCCTTATATACTTCAAGATTGTTGAATTTAAGAACTCATCAGGATAAAATTCAACTTGCCTTTTTTGCTTGAAGCCACCGATGATTTATTAAGCGAGCTCTTTTCCTACATAGCTAGTTACGACAATATCAATCTAAGCCATTCTATGTAATTCTGTTAGTTTTCAATTTTATAGCCTTGACTCTGGATTCCACATATAAATATGTGGCTACAGGTTTGATGCATGCACATGACATAATGTGAATCATATGTATTTTTTGTATGCCAATTCATTAAGAAATTTTTTGAAAGTTAAAGCCTCTCTTTTCTTGCTGTATCCGAGTATGATTCAATTATCTAGTAAAGTTCTTATTCTCCATAGAGAACTTTTGATCTGACATCATTTTAGGGTGTGATGATCATGAATTATGTTGAAGACATCGAATAAGATCATTGGTTTCCTCAATGAACATCAGAGGTCTCTCTATAGTGAACAGCCAAATGAGTAGATCACTTCCGAGTAATTGTAAATTTGCAACCCATGGTTGATTGTCTAACAAATATGATTTAGAGCACATTATAGCACTTTTTGCTAGTTTCTCTGCTTTCTCTTTCCTTTGGTGGACTAGAATTAATTGCATTAATCAATGCCAATATTTCCTAACTTTTTTCTTCTTACAATTCCTTCTCAAGAAGATGAACCTTTTCTCCCCAAGGAGAGTGACGTCATGCTCGTCTTCCTTGTTGACCTGCAAACTGTGATGCTCTCTTGATAAACAATTTGTTCATTCAAATCGTGGAGTTTCAACCATCGATGAAGTTGTAGAAGCAAATGCTCGATTCATGTTTCGATAAATCTAATCCCATTAACCGTACTGTTCATTTTGATTTAATGTTTTCCTTCTCACTATCAGCAATGTTGTGAAATGTTGTTTGATCTTCAACACCTTCAAGAAGGCACCACGATAGTGGTTCTCTCACCTTCATTTGAGAAGTTTTACTTCCTTTGTAAACTTAAAGTGACAATTTGGGACTCAGTTTATTAGTTTTTAAAATTTTTTAGGAAGCTTTCGGCTCTTTTGAGCATGTGATAAAAGTTTTGTATCACTCTGACATTGCCATGTTGGTAACTGTGCTGCAATTTATATATCTCATTCAGTTTTAGTCAGAGATGATGGATATGCAAGAATGAAAACCCAATGTTGCACAAGTGACGCTTACCAAGGGCCTCTATGATGGCCAATTTCATCGTTCTCATGGCTAGCATGGTCAAAGACATGGCCATGTTGCTTAAGTTGATCAGTAATCACGTTAACTTGGATGGGTCTAATCATTTGACGTGACCTTCAATATTTTTATACAAAGTCTTTGTAAGATTTGTAACGGCATTTTTGTGATCAATAGAATAACTCATGTTGGAACTTAAATTAGTTAGCTGAGAAGCTACATTAGGCATATCATAAGATTTCCTTTTTTTTTTTTTTTTTTTTTTTGTGTAAGGAAGAATGAGAGGGAGTTGATATCCCATGATCCCATCAAATTAGAGAGGTAGCCTCATCATCATGGGTACTCAACTTATTCATGCAAAGGAATGCTTTCCCTGACAATTTTTTATGTGCACTATGTTGACTACTAGTGACCATCTAAAGCTATCTTCCATAAAAATTATGCTCACAATACAGAGGATTATCAGTACCTCCACAACCTTACTGGGGAGCTGATTCATATTGATAGTTGAAAGACTTCATCCTTGCTGACCTTTGATGACATCTTGAGAAAGCTTCAACGGAGTAAAATAAAAGTTACCTTGTTCCAACACTAGAAATTCAAATTGCAGAAATTATAATAATAATTCTTGAAAGTGCCAAGCCTAAGGTGTCATCATTTTATGTTGGCTGCAACTCGTCATTTGCCAAAGTGTCAATTATCTTTTTGGTGCTGATTAACTGAGATTTGAGAATCCTTACAATGACACTATCATCGTCACTACCAAGTTGATATAGAGAGTTTTATGAACCTCAACTTTGAATATATCTTTTATCAAATATATCATGATTCCTCCTAGTTGATGCTCGCTATTCATTATCATGTGATTTTTTTTGGTGAATATAAAAAGATTGATGGCCAGTTTGCACTACCAATTGCTTGGGAGGTGTGCAACCTTCAATTGACTAAAATGTACATCTTCGTCATATTCAATGCTCCACTTTATGCAATACCTACCACTTTTGGTAGATCACTGCCGAGCATTTCAAGAGTTGTGATCTAGACTTATTATATTATAGTGAAGCCTCTAGCATGAGGTTTAATTTTTTTTTTTAAAGAAATTTGTTGTAATCTCATGCGTCCTATTCAATGGAATTTGGATCTGTTCAAAAAGTTTATAATTCAATGTACAGAGAAGAGTTGTCCATGAAACTATTGATGCAACTTAAGTAATCATCATATTTGATGATGATCCAAGTTGCAGTTCATACATCAGTGCTTATTTTAATTTGCAGAATCAAGAGCTATTTATCAATTGTGTACAGATGAATATTAACGTCTTTGCATTTTTGATAAGTTAAACACCTGAAGTTAGCACCAATTTTATCTATCATCACCTTAATATGGATAGTTTGGCCAGGCAAATCAAATAATGAATCCACCGAGTTGCCACACCAATGTTACAACAATGGCCACTAACTTAGTCTTGATCTGAAAAGGTCGATGATAGTGGTCATTTTATCATATCAACCAAAAAACTCGTGAAGTTTGAGTTAAGATATCCAATCATGCAAAAATTGAACTGGAAGCTAGTTGCTGCCACTTAATGACTATTTTGAACCTAATTACATTCAAGTCATCATCAATTATCCTCTTTAAGTTGTAATATCATAGCTGAATTGCCATGGCCAACTTCTTAATAGACATGACGAGTTTCAGATTTCCTGTGTCAAGGATCCCATCAGAATAAGCATTGACCGACTTTGTGGTTAATTCCATGTTGCTTGGAATAGAAGAAGAGTCTAGGACACATGAAGAGACCTACTTTAGACTTTTTGTCGACGAAGAATCTAATACCTCAAGAGCTTTTAAAATCAATAAGTAGGAGATGATATCATTAAATTGTAGATAAAAAATCTTGGCAAATATTTTAAATGATATTATCCCTAGGCTGTTCAACAAAACTACTTAATAATAGGCAAGATCAATTTTGCGAGGGTCATAACAAACACTAAGCATTGCATAAGAGCAACAAATGCCATAAAATAAAGTTCGAACTTAAATTTGTTGGAGACTCTCTGAGACTAGTGTCTTTCTCTTCTTCTCGCACCAATAAGTGGTTCACTTTTCAATTATGATTTAGGCTATTGGTTACCTGCAACTTCGAATTTAACACCATTAAAACTGAGTCTCAGCCGAATGAGTCAAAGTATATTTTTTCTTGATTGAGAGAGAACAAAGCTGACAACCGAATGAATCAAAATATATTTTTTCTCGATTTAGAGAAAACAAAGCTGACAATGGCATCACTCCCACAAAGAAATTTGAGATTGATGAATTCCAGGAGAAGTAAATCCATTATGCACCTAGAAATGCATGAATTCAATTGTGCAGTGCCATATTTTGACACCAACTTCAGTTCCTCATTAATATTTGGAAGATTTACATAGATAGCACTTAATTCCTATGTATTTACATATCTAACAGCTAAAGTTTCATTTTTACATATGTGCCACCTTACCTATGCCTGAGAAGGCATACTTCACTTAAATTTAATATAGTGATATTGTTTATGTGATATGAAGGATTTGGGTGTTATAAATGTAAAAGTAAAGTTTAGGTGTTAGATATGTAAACACATGGGAATTGGGTAGTATGTATGTAAATGCCGCATTAAATTTACGGAACACTATGAACATTCGTTGTTTCATTTATGTCTCATACTTCATTTATTTATTTTTATTCTTTTCTTGTGTTTTCTTCTCTTTGCAAAAGGATGCCATTCTAACTTATGTGGTATTACAGGAGATGACTGCATCTCTATTGTAGGAAACTCTTCTAGCATCCTAATAAAGAACATCGTATGTGGACCAGGCCATGGTATAAGGTAAAGGGTTCATTTACATATATACCACCCGGTTCCTATTTATTTAAATATCTAACAAGTAAACTCACTTTTTACATTTACACCACCCAAATCTTTCATATCACATAAAAAATACCATCATTTCAACATTTTAAGAAGTTAAATAGACATTTTTCATTCATAGATAAGTTGGCATGAATGTAAAAATTGAATTTTAGATGTTAGATGTCTAAATACATAGGAATTGAGTGCGAATGCAAATTTTCCTATGGTAATTTATTCCTGTCTTAATAAGCTTCTAGTACTGCTAATGTTGAACCAATATTTTCCTCTTCATGGTTAACCTGCTTTCCATTAGTATTGGAAGCCTGGGCAAAAATAAGTCAAATGACCAACTGCAAAATGTACTTGTTGATGAAGCCTATATTTCAAACACCGAGAACGGTGTTCGGATCAAGACCTGGCAGGTCTGTCAAAAAATTTTAAATCAATAATAATTTTTTTTTTTTTGGTCAAGATACAATTTTTGAATGTTTATATGCTCAGGGGGGTGACGGCTTTGCTCAAAGCATAGCTTTTCGCAACATCTTGATGAGAAATGTTTCGAATCCGATAATCATTGATCAGTTCTACTGTGATTCATCACAACCCTGCCAGAACCAGGTAGCTTAGTTTGAAAAAACATTTGGTAGGACTTGAACTATAATTAGAGAGAGTGATATGAAAGGAGTATGACGGGATGCAATTATGTAGATGTGTTGAGACATTCAAAATTTCTTTAGCTATACTCCAAAATCTGCTCTCTGCAACGCCTGCATATTGTTTGAATGAAAATTGGATTAGGATATCCCAACTAAAATTTAGTCAAGATTGGTTTTAATATGTAAGGGACTATTTTAGTTGCAGATTATACAAGTGTCAATTTAGTTACCATATTTTTTTTAATATGAGTTAAAATAGTCTAAAAAACTATTTTAGCTCCCATTAAAATAGTATGGGTACAATTTTTGGCATTTTTATAGATTTGGGAACTAAAATGATAACATGTAAATAGCCCGAGGACTATTTTGACACTTGGCTTGTTTCAAAATCATTGAATTAGGTTTGAAATGAGTGCAATCATTCATCTCAAAACAAATCCATTGATTTTCAAACACATGTTTAACCAAATTCTCATCATAGTTTTCTCACAAAAATGTCTTCCATAATATTTAACCATTAGTTAAAAAATTTCATTTGTACGCAGACATCAGCAGTGAAAGTTGGTCAGATTTCATTCATTAATATTAAAGGAACTTCAGCAACAGAAGAGGCAGTGAAATTTGCTTGCAGTGATAGTTTCCCATGTGAGAGGATTTTTCTCAAAGATATTGAGCTTTCCCTTTATTCTGGAGGGGATGCAGCTGCTTTTTGTTGGAAGGCATCAGGTTACAGTTCTGGAGCTGTTCATCCCCCTTCTTGTCTTTCCAGTGAAGATTTATTTATCAAACAAAATGTTCCTTCTCTGTCTCCCGTATATTCCTCTGCATAATTATTTACATATATATATATATATATATATACATATATATATATATATATATATATATATATATATATATATATATATATATATATATATATATGGGTAGATTGTCATTGATTCATTTTATGGAAATATTTCATGTTTATTTATTTATTTTCTGCTATTTGAATTCTTATAATCTCATTTGTTACAATTTTTTAGATCATCTGCCCTAGAATGCGGCATTTACATACTTACCACCCAATTCTCATGTATTTACATATCTAACTCCTAAAATTAACTTTTACGATTTATCTCACCCAAAATTTTCAAATCACTTAAAAAATATGACCATATCAACTTTTAAAAACTGAAATACACATTTTCATGCATAGTTTAGGCGGCATGTATGTGAAAATCAATGTTTGGGTGCTAGATATGTAAACACATAGGAATTGAGTTGTATGTATGTAATTCTTAGGATATGTGAAGTCTTTCAAAATATTTTCAAATTTTCGTTTTTTTTCTTTTCAAGTTTTACTTTATGGCTCTGTAAAATCAATTTAATGGTTGTCTAGTTGAACCAATTCTTTATATGGTTTTATTTTGATTGTTTGTCAATTTGATTGTCACTGACTAGACTAATTAGGGCAATGGTTCATTATTTGATTGTTCGATCGATTTTGATTTGGTTTTTAAATTCATGATTATAAAAATTTAAGGAGGTTCAAAACCCCTAAGAATGAATTAGGGGAGCAGCATATAAGCAAATTTATAGGTTGCCTACTACTCGATATTTATTTAGATTTTTTTTTTTTTTTGATGTTGGGCAAGTTCTAGGGTTGATTAATTTCTATTTATTAGAATTTAACCTGGTTTAATTATTTTCATGCCCAACAGCTTTTAAATTTTAAGAAAGATTAGTTCATATTTAAATGATTTATTGAATATCAAAGGGTATTATTCTTGGAAAAAAATGTTCAATATAGGTTGGTGAGTTATTTTGATAAATTTTTTAATGAAGTTTTTGAGAATATGATTGACCTTAGTGATCTCAATATTATTAATAATAAAAAAATATTTCATTTTTATCATCGCATCAGTGAAAAAGAAGTTGAGGCTTTAAAGAAAATTAATGTTGAAAAATCTTTAGGATTTGATGATAATATTACAATTGAAGTGAAAACATATAGGAGATTTGAAAATTTCTTGACTTATTAAATTCTTTAGTATTATTTAAAAATTAAATAGATGCATGAGGAATGGAGGAGTATTTTGGTCCTCATTTTTAGAATAAAGGGGATGCACAAGAGTGCAAATTATAGAAGAATTAAATTGATGTGTCATACTTTAAAGTTATGGGAGGGTAATTGAACATAGGTTAAGATGCATTACAAGGATTTCTCATAATCAATTCTGATTTATGTCGGGTAGGTCTATTATGGAAGCTATGCATTTATTGAGAGGTTTGATGGAGAAGTTCAGAGAGAATAAGAAGGGTCTACATATGATTTTTATTGATTTAGAAAAACTTACAATAAGGCTCCAAGAGATATTCTTTGGAGAGTTTTAGAGAATAAACGTGTTAGTATTATTTATTCAAGTCATTAAAGATATGCATGCTAGAGTTGTCATTTGTGTTCGAAAAGGAGGATTGACCAAATATTTTCCTATTTCAGTTGTATTATATCAGGGTTGACTTTGAGCCACACATATTCTTTTGCTTTAGTTATGGATGCTCTTGCTGGACATTTACAAGAGAATGTACCTTGGAGTATGCTTTTGTTGATGATATCCTCCTTCTGGATAAGATGAGAGAAAGCTTGGGAAATACTTGAATTATGGAGGTCTACATTGGAGCCTAAAGGCCCTTCATTTAAGTAGAACTAAAATTGAATAAGTCAAATGTAATTTTAGTAGTAGCTCTAGTGACAGATTTGTAACTAAGGGCGATCAAATTATTATTAGGTGTGAATGCTTTAGATATCTTGGGTTTATTGTTCAAAGTGATGGCCATATAGATGGAGATATTATTTATAGAATTCAAGTTAGTAGATTGAAGTGGAGGAATGCTTCGGGCCTATTGTGTGAGAGAAAAGTACTGCTTAGACTGAAAGAAAAATTTTATAAGATGATGGTGAGACCTACAATGCTCTATGGCGTTGAATGTTGGCCTTCAAAAGAGAAGCATAAAACTAAGTGTTGCCGAGATGAGAATTATTAGGTGGATGAGTGGTTTACACTTAGAGATAAAATGTGAAATGAATATATCTGTGATGGAGTTGGTGTAGCTCCAGTGGCGGATAAAATTAGAGAGAGTCGTCTCGGATGGTTTGGTTACATTAAACGTCGTCCATTTGATGATCCGATTAAGAAGTAGATGTTTTAAATTCGACTTATGTTAAGAAGGGCGGAAGTGGATCTAGAAAGACTTGGGCATATTGTATAAAAAATGATCTTAATTTATTATAATTAAATTAAAATATGACTCAATAAGACACAATGGAGAAAAAAGATTCATGTAGCCTACCCCACTTAGTGGGATAAAGGTTTGTTGTTGTTGTTGTACTTGTAGCCTTACATCCCTTTGACCATTCCATGTTTTGATAGCATCCACTAATTCAAGAGATTAATGAACCAATAATTTAGGTGCACCTATCATTCAATACATATTACCTATGTTGCACCTCTTGCTTCATAATCACATTTGTGCACTAATTTGAATCCAACTTGGGTTTAAAGCTCTTCATCTTTACCCACTTTTTTTTTGGTGAATGCATTGTTCCAATATCATTGGGTTGAAGAAGGTTAGAACACTTCAAAATTAATTTTTTGCTTTAATAAGCTTGTGCAAGATCAATGTTCAAGCTTAATTGATCCACCTCAGCTATCACATAATGTAAGTCCTGGTAATGACACCAAAAACTTGATCAGCTCCCTAAAAAATTGATTAACTTCTTAAAATCATATTTTCTCACACAATGAGGTTTTTTATGCAAGTATATGCATCATTTCAATAATGTAGGGCTCTATTGAGTCCGGATTGTCGATCTCATAGAGAGCGAGGTAACAAATCCAATAAGAGAAGCTCTAGTCTACTACACTAAGGTCTTAGTTTAGAGTGTAGATTAATGTGATTTTTCTAACAACCACTCCAAAATTACAACACTGAGTCATAACATAAATCTAACTAGATCAATTGATTTTTTGAATATCAAGATATAAAAGTTGTCTTTCTCTTGTGATTGCATAAGTTGATTGGAGGATCGAATACTATGAATTGCTAATGTGGCTAGTGAAAGATAGGAGCATATATCCTGTATACCCTCTTCCGAGCATGTGAAGAAGATTGGTTTAACTTGATAAGTGTTTATGCCTATCACCCTAGAAATCTCCAAGTTATACCCATCAATACTTATCTCTCTATCTATTTGCATTGCCCTATGAACTACTTTTTCTTCACCCACTAGTTCAATGTGATCTTCCTAGTTGTTCATGTCATACCTCTCCCGAGTCTTTATGGGTTCACAACAAATTATAACAAAATCATTTGAATAGAATAATAAGTAAAAGAAACACCAATGGAAAGATCATCACATTAAGGTTTAAAGATAAATTCTATAAGCATCCTAATATCCTACACATTCAACTTATTCATCACAAGAGAAAGGTAAAGAAAATATACTCACAAAGCATGAAGAACACCATAAAAAACATCATCACTTAACATATGAAATTCGCTAAATATGTCTTTACAACAAGTACAAGTCAAATGGTAACACTATACTTGACTCACTATACTTGACTTTTCTCCTCAGGAAAGAGATGAAAAGTCTCTAACAATATCCAAGTGCTCCCTGAATACTGAAATGATCCACATACAAATTTCTCTCAAAGCCCCTCACTACTCTCTCAAGAAAAGTGAAAATCTACAAAGCTTAGATCTACCTACGTCTTCTTGGCCACCTTAGGGTTTCCAAGGGTTCAGAGAGGCCAAGAGCCCCTTCTCCAACCAGCCAATCTGTCAAATAACTCCACAAGTCTCTGAAACCTCCCGTTTTAGGTGTGACACCATGGGGCCCAGTTTAAGGCACCATGACACCCAATTCTTGGATTTGGGCACTTTGGTGCCCAGATGCCGGCACCAAGGCGCTACTAGGCAGCATCTCGGCGCCCAATAGTTGGCGCCTAGCCGCCAGTCTGCTGGACAACAGCTTGCTCCGTTTTGCCTCCGATTCACTCCGATTCAGCTCCATTTCATTCCATGAGTCCTACCTGCTATACTTGCAAGAAAAAATAAAAAAAAATGTTTTTCTTTAAAGTGTAATTTCGTTCAAAGGTGTTAAATAATAAGGAAATTATGCATGTAAAGGACAGATCAAATTCCGCCAAACTTAAATGTTATTTATCCTCAAGTAACATTATAACTTTTAAAAACCAAATGTGTTGATTTGAGGTAGTGGGTTTAAATAAAATTTCTTACAATAATACCTCAAAAATGTCATATTGCAATTTAGGAGAAATTCTAGTAAATTAATTTAGGACTCGGATGTAAGAATATTTTGTTTTCAAATTCAGAATCCTGATTTTTTATCTATTTCAAAAATTATTATAATTTGTCAAACTAAGGATTCATAGAACATATGAAAACATAACATAAGCACTCTATTTAAAAACATTTGATGAATACTTTTTTAAAATAAAAACAAGCTTAGGATTGCATCCAAAACTTTTTCTTTAAGAAGATTCAAGTGAAACTACTTTTTTATTAGGCTTCTCCTCAAACTTCTCTTCACTCTTTATATCTTTTCTTTTTCTTTTTCTTTTTCTTTTGAATCATTTCCAGTCCTTCATATTTTTTATGTGAGGATTAATCCCAAAAACTAGCTGAATCAAAATGAGTGTACCGTGGATATGGAGGAAATACCACACTTTGATCACCTCTAACAAGTCTCTCCATAGAAGTGTTGCATTTCTCTTCATAATCACTATATCTCCCTAAGTAGGAATTAATATGATCAACATAGTTTTCATGATTTGATACCTTATCCATAGCATAATCAATTTTCTCCATCATCCTTTGCAACATTTCAGTTTGTGAATCAGGACTAGATCTGCCACGAGATGTGGGTGCTCGAGATGTAGAAGCATGTGACGTAGAAGCACCAGAACTTCTAGAAAATCCCCCTTTCCAACCCAAATTTGAATGTTCAGAATAAATCTTCACATTCACACTAATAATGGGCTTCAGAGGTTGAAGGATCTCCTCCTAACTATCAAATCCAACACCAGTTTGCTCACATAAAGAAAATATTAAGGAAGGGAATACCAAACCTACAGTTATAGCGGCTCTGCCAGAACTAGTGATAATCTGAAAAATGAGAGATCCAATATTGATAGGCTTGTACTGCTGTGTGTAGTAGTTCAGTATAGCCCTCACTCTGGTTACTTCGCTAACATGATTGTGGGGACTTGATGCACTAAAAAATATACAGTTTTTGCTATATAGTTTTACCCAATTTTGGTGATATTGCGCTTTAAAGAAATGTATTTTTCATGATTTGTTGCAGGTATGATGATTTTAGGTGATTGGAGCGAAGAGAAGCGAAAATGAACGAATTCGGAGCAAAAAAGGAACAAAAATGAGGAAAATAGGTTACGCACCGCTGGCGCCATTTTATAGAGACTATGACAATATTTTGATGATAGAGCGCTGCCGGCGCCCAAAGTTGGTGGAATTCAAATTTGAAGAGTTTTGGTGTCTTTTTGAAGGGATGCCTATGGAAACTCTTGTGATTTTGTTCCTAACTTATAAGTAACTGCTTTTGGACGAAAATGAGGGGGGCTCTCTTGGTTTCTCTTGCTCTCTTAGTGGTCTTGGTGTGTGTTAAGTGTTAGGGTTTAGGAGAAGAGTGTGTAGAAGTGAGGATTTGTGAAGAATTCTTCTCTAAGGAGTGAAGGAGAAGAAGTAAAGTGAGAGATTGCTTCTTCCTTTCCATTCTAAAGAGGGAATTAAGTGCTGTAAAGAAGAGAGAAAAGGATTCAAAGGAACTTCAAGGGAATTGCATTGAGGAAGAGAAAGACATAAGTTGTATTTTTCTTTTGTGGTTTGTATAACTTTTCTTTTATATATAAAATTCATGTTTTATTGTATCTTCTTCATGAATTCTGAGTAGTCTCCCTTATTTTTCTTCTTGCATAGAGATGTGATGATGGATTGATGTGGATTTGATGTGCTTTTAATGTATTGAAGAAATTGTGATGGTTTTTCATTTCGAACTTAATCTACTTTTTGATTTAGCCAATTGAAATGTTAAAATATGTTGTTGAATATTAATTCTGAAAGGATTTAATGTCCTACAACAATAATGAAGAATCCATTCAATTTCCATGGATGAATTACGTAGTTCATGGGAATCGAGTGCAAATAAATAGAGAAATGTGTTTTGATGGACTTTAATTTGGAGATTTCAGGGTGACAGGCTGAAATCCCCAAATTGGTTCTAAGATTAGTGACTAAACTCGAAGGTTAGCCTTTAGGTGAAGGGTGAGTGGGAGCTCCGTAGTGAGAGCCGGTATCCTCCCAGCCTAGCCTTAGATTTAGTGACTAAACTTAGGATATGTCAATGTTCTTTTCAAGCTTAGAAGAGGGGGTATTCTTTTAAGGGTAAAGAAACATTTATGCTCTTATTTGGCACAATAACATAGATAATTGTTCCATATCATCCATACATCACATTCTCATTGCAAGAGGAAAGATACTTTTCTCATATATCAAAAACCTTTCAAATACATAGTTTAGTGTCTGTTAGTTAATTCTGTTTTCAAAGTTGCTAGAAGTAATTGTAGTTTAATTAATTGTTACTGTTTTCTGCATAGTGGTAGTAGAAGTAAGTATGAAACTTTAAGTGCAATTTGAGTATCATATTTTAGTGCTATATTATATTTATTGTGAAACACTTTCTTATACTTCGTACTTCCCTGTGGGATCGTAACCAGGACTCCATTAGAGACCTGTATTATTTGATACAATACGTATACTTGCGTTGAGTGCTTGGACTTTACAAAATCATTATAAATATATAAATTTGAGTTCATAAATTCTTGCAAAAATATAAGTCCTGCATCAAGTTTTTGGCGCCGTTGCTGGAGAGGTTAACGAAGTAATTAAATAAGTAAGAAAGTATAAACGATATTTATTGATAATATTGTAATAGAAAACCTTTATTTTGTAGTGTGTAATTGTGTGTTTGTTTACTTTTTAAAAGTATTTGTGTGATTGTATATGCGTAGTAGTGGATCTATAGGTTTAGTGCCATAAAATTCATAGTTAGAGCGTTTTGTCAGAAAAATTAGAAAACAACAAAAACAAATTGAAAATCCTTGTGAAATGGTGAATAATCAAGATAATCAGAGAAATGATCTTGGAAATTTGTCAAGACCTTTAAGAGATTATGCTAACCCAACAGTAGACGAAATTCACATAACTATTCAAAATCCTGATGTTGCTGCTAATTCATTTGAACTTAAACATACTATTATCCAAATGGTACAAAACAATCAATTCAGAGGAACACCTAATGAGGATCCAAATCTACATCTCGCTAGTTTTTTAGAACTGTGCGCTACTTTTAAATATGATGGACTGTCTAGTGACGCTGTCAGGCTTAGACTTTTTCCTTTTTCATTAAGGGATAAAGGTAAGGCGTGATTAAACTCGTTAGCACTTGGATCTATTAGAACTTGGGGAGAATTATCTCAGAAGTTTCTATCAAAATATTTCCCTCCATCAAAGACTGCTAAACTAAGAAATGATATTACATCCTTTTGTTAGTTTGAAGGAGAGTCAATATATGAAGCTTGAGAGAGATTTAAAGATCTTCTTAGGAAGTGCCCACATCATGCTTTGCCAGATTGGTTAATAATTCAAACATTTTATAATGGATTAGTGGGATCATTGAGGTCTATTATAGATACTGCTGCTGGTGGATCGTTAATGTCAAAACCTTTTGATGAAGCATGCATATTAATTGAAGAAATGACTACTTATAATTTTCAATGGCCCTCTGAACGGGTAAATCCTAAGAGAGTAGCTAGTGTTCATGATTCAGATATGATGACTATGGTAGTTTCTCAAATTGCAGCCCTTTCTAGGAAAATAGATCAATATGGAATGAATTATTCTCAACCACCTCAAGTGTTGGAGAAAAATTCATTTGGAGAGATAACATAATCTCAAACACCTTATGAGACTTTAAATGTTATTAATAGACCTAAAATCTTTATTCGAATTATTATAATCCTGGTTAGAAGAATCACTCAAATTTTAATTGGAATAATATCAATGCCAATGCTAACCCACATTGGGCTAGCAGTTCTATAAATCCAATCGGAATTTCGAACAATCAAGGAAATACCAATTTTAGACCATCTTATCCTCCTTGATTCAATATTAACTCGCAATTTAAGGATAAGAAGTTGTCTACTGAAGAAATGATTCTGAATATGGGAAATCAATTACAAGCTCATGGTGTTGTTATGAAAAATATTGAAAATCAATTGGGGCATATTTTCACTGCACTTAATAATAGACTTGCTGGAACACTTCCAAGTAATGTTGAGATCAATCCAAAAGATCAAAACAAGAAACAACTTAAAGCTATTCAATTAAGGAGTGCAAAAAAATTGGAAACTAGAATGCAAAAAAAAAGTTGAAACAGAAAAGGAGAAGGTGGAAATCGAAAAAGGTTCAAACAAGATTTATCTAGACTTGGATTATCCTCTTGAGCCAATGAAGATAACTGTTGAAAAACCACCACCTCCATTTCCTCAAAGATTGAAGAAACAAAACAGGGATAACATATTTAGAAAATTGTTGGAGGTCCTTAAGAAATTAACGATAAATATTCCTTTTGTTGAAGCATTAAAACAGATGCTTGACTATGCCAAGTTTATGAAAGATATTCTGAGAATGAAAATAAAGTTTACAGATCATGAAACTGTTGCACTTAGCGGAGAGTGTAGTGCAATTATTCAGAAGAAGCTTCCGGAAAAAATTAAAGATCTTAGTAGTTTCACTATTTCGTGTGCTATAGGTGAAAATTTTTTCGGAAAAGCTTTATGTAATATGGGAGCTATTATGAATCTTATGCCTTTATCAACTTTCAAAAGGTTGGGAATAGAAGAAATTTCTCCTACATCTGTGACTCTTCAGTTGGTCGATCGTTCCATTACTTACCCTAAAGGAGTGGTGGAAGATGTGTTAGTGAAAGTGGATAAATTTATTTTTCCTGTGGATTTTATTATACTTGATATGGAGGAAGATAAATAAATTCTAATCATTTTAGGAAGACCATTCCTTGCTACTGGAAGAGCAGTGATTGATGTTCAAAAGGGAGAATTAACTATGAGAGTTAATGATCAAGAGGTGACCTTTAATATTTTAAAATCTATGAAGTATCCCTCAATGGAAAAAGATAGTGAATGTTTTAGGATGGAGGTCTGTGAATATTTGAGAAACGATCATTTTGAGAATATATTTGGAAAAGAAGTAGAGTGTGAAAATATGTTTGAAGAAGAAACTGAAGATGATGAAAATTCAGATAGTAAGAAGAATGAAGATTTGGAGTATGTTCAGGAGAGATTCGAAGTATTAGACACTATGGAAGGTGAAAATAAAAGCTTAATTCCATCTACAATAGAACCTCCTGAACTTGACATGAAAATTCGCCCTAATCATTTAAAGTATATATTTTTATGAGAATCATCTAGCTTGTCAGTTGTTGTATCTTCAGAGTTAAACGATTATCAAGAACAGAAGTTGTTGGAAACTTTAAAAAGATATAAGAAAGCTTTTGGATGGACTTTGGCAGATATTAAAGATGTTAGTCATTCGATTTGTATGCACATAATTTTATTAGATAAAGAACATAAACTGAGAGTTGATCCGCAAAGAAGATTGAATCCTATAATGAAAGAAGTAGTTAAGAAAGAGTTTTAAAATGGCTGGATGCTGGAATTATTTATCCTATTTCGGATAGTACTTGGGTGAGTCCAATACATAGTGTACCGAAATAGAGAGGAGTGACTGTTGAAGTGAATGAATGTAATGAAATTATACCCACAAGACAAATTAATGGATGGCGAATTTGTATTGACTATAGGAAATTAAATGCCGCCACTAGAAAAGATCACATTCCTCTTCCTTTTCTCGATCAAATGCTATATAGACTTGCTGGACACAAGTACTACTGTTTTCTGGATGGATATACTGGTTACCATCAAATACCTATTGCTCATGAGGATCAAGCAAAGACAACATTTACTAGCCCTTACAGAACCTTTGCTTTTCAAAGAATACTTTTTGGACTGTGTAACACACCTGCAACATTTCAGAGATGTATGATGTCTATCTTCACTTGTATGATAGATAATGGAATAGAAGTTTTTATGGATGATTTCTCTGTATTCGGGACTTCATTTGAAATTTGCCTAGAAAACATAGCAAAAGTTTTTGAGCTCTGTGAGAAAACAAATCTAGTTCTGAATTGGGAGAAATGTCAATTTATGGTTGCAGGAGGAATTGTACTTGGGCATAAAATTTCTGAACATAGTATGGAGGTTGATGCTGATAAAATTAGAGTGATTGAGAGATTGCCGCCACCCACTACTGTTAAAGAGGTGAGGAGTTTCTTAGGACACGCTGGATTTTACAGGCGATATTTAAAAATTTTTTCTAAAATTACCAAACATTTGTGCCAACTTTTAGAAAATGATAGAAAATTTGATTTTAATGATGAATGATTGAGAGCTTTCGAATTATTGAAAGAGAAATTAATCACTGCACCTATAATTTTTTCACCAGATTGGGAGAAACTATTTGAACTTATGTGTGATGCTAGTGATTGTGCGATCGGAGTAGCATTGAGGCAAAGGCATGATAAAGTTTTCAAAGTCAATTTCTATGCTAGTAAAACTCTTAAAGAGGCTCAAATTAATTATACCACAACTGAAAGAGAGTTATTAGCTATAGTATTTGCTTTTAAAAAAATTAGACCATATTTAATTGGAGCTAAAAGTATTGTGCATACAGACCATTCGACTATCAAATATTTAATGCAAAAGAAGGATGCAAAACTTAGACTCATTAGATGGATACTTCTTCAAGAATTTGATTTTATGATAGTTGATAGGAAGGGAGTTGATAATCAAATAGCTGATCATCTGTCAAGACTAGATTATGATAAATTATCTAAATTTGAAAATGAAATTACATAAATTTTCCCTGATGAGCAACTTTATACTTATAGGAAGCAATTTGCCTTGGTATGCTGGTATTGTGAATTATATTGTAAGTGATATTGTACCACCTGATTTAACAAGACATCAACAAAAGAAGCTTAAATATGATGCAAGATTTTATTTTTGGGATGAGCCCTATTTATATAAATATTTTAAGGATCTGATTATTAGGAAAGGTGTGCCACAATAAGAAACAAATTTAATTATTCAACGATGTCATGATTCTGAATTTGGAGGTCATTTTGGTGTTGATAAAACTGCTTTTAAGATTCAACAATCTGGAATTTATTAGCCTACTCTTTTTAGAGATGTTTATAGATATATTAAATCATGTGATCGATGTCAGAGAGTAGGTAATATCTCTAGAAGAAATGAAATGCCTCTAAATTATAATTTGGAAGTTGAAATTTTTGATGTATGAGGATTAGATTTTATGGGACCATTTACTTCTTCATTTGGAAATTTATATATATTGGTTGCCGTTGATTATGTCTCGAAATGGATTGAAGCTATTGTTTTACCTAGATGTGATGCTCGGAGTGTTCCAAAATTTTTAAAGAAAAATATATTTACAAGATATGAAATGACGAGAGTGATCATAACTGATGGTGGATCCCATTTCAGGAATAATCGAATTAAGAGATTAATTGAGAAATATAATATTATTCATAGAATCTCTACTGCTTATCATCCCCAGACTAGTGGTTTAGTAGAGGTGTCTAATCATGAAATTAAAAGAAATTTGGAGAAAACTGTGGATAATCATAAATTAGATTGGTCTGCTCGGTTAGATACTACTTTATGGGCTTATAGGACTGTTTTTAAAACCCTATTGGAATGTCTCCTTATAGACTTGTGTTTGGTAAGACTTGTCATTTACCAGTTGAATTGGAGCATAAAACATATTGGGCGATAAAAGAGTTGAATTTTAATTTGAAAAATGCTGGAGAAAAAAGATTTATACAATTGAATGAATTAGAAGAGATTAGAAATGCATCTTATCACAATGATAGGATCTATAAAGAGAAAATGAAATTGTGGCATGATCGGAAGATATTGAAAAAGAATTTGGAATTTGGACAAAAAGTTTTGTTATATAACACGAGATTAAAGTTATTTCCTGGAAAGCTCAAGTCTAGATGGTTAGGGCCTTTTACAGTTGTAAAAGTTCATTCTTTTGGAGCTGTTAATATTAAAGACCATGATACTGGAAAAATTTTCAAGGTTAATGAGCATTGATTAAAGCTTTACTTTAACGGGTTTTAACCTGACTTCAAAGTGGTTTTAATGCTGATTCATCTCGATTAACTGAATGGTTTGTCGGGTTGACGACATTAAACCAAATGCTTTATGGGAGGCAACCCATATGTATCTTTGTGGTGTGTTTGCTTGTTCGATGTAGTTGTGCTTTTTAGATAGTAGTTTTTGAATCCTAATTACTCCTAAATACTTTAAAAATTGATAAATGGTGGATCGAATTGAGATATTGGAATATTTTGGGCCAAATGAAGTTTGGTGAGAATTTTTTACCACTGGAGCCGCCGGTGCTAGAATAGGCGCCACCGACGCCCTATCATAGATTTAATACTAAACTTACAGGTTTGAGCGCCGCCAGCACCCTATCGAGCTCCGCCGTCGCGCAAAACTTGTTGACGGTTTTTGAAGTTTCAAAATGCGAGTTTTGGCGGTTTTGGGCGGGATCTTCATCCTTATAACTCCCTAAACTCCAATTTAGACTTTTTAACACCAGAAAAATGAAAACTACCATTCCCAATTCGCATCCCATGGATTCTTACTCCATTGAAACCCCTCGATCTCATATTTTCAACCGAAGGAAGTTCATAAGTTTTGAGGCGCATCATTTGTTCAACAAAGTGATGATGAAGAGGAGGATTATCAAAGAAAGAGGCTTTATAAATCGAGGTATGAATAATCCTACTACTAGAATTGAAGAGATAATTAAGGAGAGACGTTGGGAAGTGCTTTGCTACACTACCGCTGTCGTTGTTGTTCCTGTCGTGAAAGAATTCTATGAAAATCTTCACATGATCAACCAATGGTTCGTATTTGTGCATGGTAGATTTGTGTAATTCACTCCTGTACAAATTAACGATCTCTTTATGATCGATAATGTATCTATTTGCCATTATTATAATTTCAATGCCACGAGTGATAATATGAATGATGTGTATCGATATTTGACGGATGAGAATGAGGATTGAGAAATTAGAGAGAATGGATACATTAGTTTCCCATCTGTATCTCTAAATCCAGTGTCAAAGCAGTGACACTACTTTATTTCGGCAAAGTTATTTCTAACATTGAAGATTAGCAAGGTAACCGAGGAAAGTGCCATTTTGAATTTCTGTATTCAAACTGGGAGGCCGATTGATATTGGTAATATAATTGTGAAATCAGTTTTGGGATTAATTATTCATGGATCTAAATATGGGCTTGGACATCCGTCCACCACATTTCTGTTATGTAGTCAATCACAAGTTCCATATGAAATTTGGGAAAATGTTCTTCTTCTATGGAGGCCTATTGATCCAACTAATCCTTATGACTACCAAACAGTGGGAGATGAAGATGACATGAATTTGCTTGCTGATCAACCAACACAGACTTCACAACCGATTCAACCATATTTTCCTGAATGTTCCAGAATCATATTGAAGAGGATCAAACAGTTGGAGAAAGAGGTATAGAACATTATGAATGCAATCAATAATATTTCTGATTTATTCGATCATATAGATTGGAGAATAAAGGAACAATTCGATCACACTGGTCAAATTGAGATGGGCTTGATTAACCTGATGAAGAAGAACGCGATGATTGCTGAGGAATCATCTGACGAATTTCCAATTCGTCCATTCTATAATTTGTTCGTGCATCAGCAATCAATTGGAGACATTAGAGGAGAGGATAGTTCTGAAACCGATGTGGAGTAATTAATGGATTCTACTTATGTTTGTTGTGTATTTAATCTACTTTGCTTGGTGTGTGTAGTATTTGCTTTGCTTTGTAATTTGAATTTGGATTTGGATATGCTTACTTTCATTGTGTGCTTAGATTTAAGTGTTTGCCTGTCGTAGTGTACTTGCAACACTAAACATCTAAGAGTTGTTGGTTTGGTTTGAATGAACAAATTTGGGTTTTATGTTGTAACTTGTTTGTGTAAAGAATTGTGTTAATTATTGCTTATGAGATAAAGTAAATGCTTATTGAAGTGTTAAACATCATTGTGGATGTCGAAATGATCGAAATTACGAAAAAAATTTCGGACCCAGAAAAAATTTTTGGACGCAGAAAAAATTTTTGGATGCAGAAAAAATTTTTCAGACCCAGAAAAAATTTTGGACTAGCGCCCCGACGCCCAAATCTAGAGAGTTTGGCTTATTATTTTAAATAGAGCGCCGCCGGCGCCAGCGCCCAAATCCAGAGAGTTTGGCTTATTATTTTAAATAGAGCGTCACCGGCACTTTATCGAGCGCCGGCCAGCGCCGGAACCGGAACACAGTAAAATGCCTAAAACCCTCGATTTCGCGATTTTTACTCTGGGACCCACAAAGTTTTTCCATTGCTTTCGTCTTCCTCCATTTTCATGATTTTGAAGATCTAGGGCTTGCTAGATCTCGGATTTAAGGTGATTTCAAAGCTTTTCGAGGCCGGATCTACACTTCTCTTGGTAAGAGCTTCACTTTAAGGTTGGAATTTTTGAAGTTTTAAAGAGATTTTGAGATTTCCATGATGAAATTTGCTCTTACTTGTTTAGTATAGTATTTGGAGTTTCTTACATTGTGAATTTGGGATTTATTGGAATTTTCTTGCAAATTTTAGAAATTCACATGGCTCCAAGGATGAGTAAAGGGAAGAGGAAATTGGATTTTGATGAAGAAAAATTCGTTAATATTAAAGCCCAATTTCGCTTTAACTCTTACCTTTACAATAAGAAGTGTATCTAGGATCGAGCTTTTGATAGTCCTTGTGGATCTGTAGAATAGTTAATTGTAGAACGGAACTGGGAACGATTTTGTTAGTTTACTGCAAATGCTGTTATGGGAGTTGTTAGAGAATTCTATTGAAATGTACCCTGGACTGAGACTGAGTATGTGTTAGTTAGAGGAAAAATGGTTGAGTTTACTCCTCAGTGTATCAATGCTTTCTATCAGACTCGAGAACCATTTGCTTGTGAATACGAAAACTTTGACACTCGAGGGGAAAATATGAGAGAAGTGATTATTTTTCTGACGGATGGGCGAGGGAAATGGAAAGTAAGTCAAAAACAGTTGATTAACTTCCCCGCTTCCACATTGAATGTTGCATCAAAAGTTTGGCATTATTTCATCTCTGCGAGACTATTACCATCTTATCACCACAGCGAAGTTACAAGGGATGGAGCAATTCTGAACTATTGTATTCAGAAGATAAAAAAGATTGATATTGGAGCTATTATCTACAAGAACATTCAGACTATTGCTAGAGAGGAGACCACTAGTGGTTTAGGGCATCCTTCTTTAGTTCATGCCCTGTGTGTTCAGTCTAGAGTGGAGTTTAACAGTTCTGAAGAAGTCGCTATACCGTTAAGACCAATTACAAAGAATATTATTCGTACTTACGAGTCTCATTTGGGAGCCCAAGTTGAGCGTAGGAGTACTGATATTCCTACTACGAGTTATGATGTTTCAACTACATCTGAGCCTCCTACCTTATCTGATATTATGGAGCAACTGAGATTACAGAGTGCTAGTGTGGATAGACTCCATGGTAGGATGGATGTGTTTGAAGCGAGGAGTGATGTGAATAAAGATTATCTGCAGAGGAGAGTTGAGTTCGATATTGCATATTATGATGCTCAGGTCAGATTTATGAGGGGGAAGTCTGATGTGATATTTCCTATTTGTCCCAGTTATACACCATATAGACCTGACCCTGCTGATGACCCTGCTGATGACTCTGCTGATGATCCTGGTGATGGAGATTGGTAGATTGTTTGTTTCTATTACTGTTGTTCTTGTTGTGTTGTGTTGTATTGTTATGATGTAGTAGTTATGTATTTTTCATGTGATGTGTAACCCTGTTGGTGTACTGTTATGTTGCACTGAAACATTGAAATTGTTAGCTGGACTGTGTAGTACTGTGATAGTTTGTTTATGATAGTGTTTTGTTGGATGTTTAGATGTTTAAAGTTAATTTCTCTTTACTCATGCAAATATTTAAAATTGTTATATCACTATTACTAATTGTTTCATGCTTGCTAGTTGTAAATTTTGACTAATACCAGATAGCTGTTGAAGATTTCAAGATCCTAACACAGAAATGTTAGTTTTCTTTTACTCTCTGTTGTTTCAAATTTACTGAAAATTTTAAGTTTGGGGGAGGATAGAGAAATATTAACTCGTATTTGTTCTCAATTATTATATTTTCAAAATTATTAGCATAACTTCTGGCAGTTGAACCTCACTGTAGATAACTAAAACTTTTTATTTCAGTTGAATATTATGGAAGGATAGGATGAAAATTTTTAGTAAGAAAGGTTAATTTTATAGAAGTAAGATATTGGGTATGAAAGGATTTGATTATAGCTAACTATTCAAAGTAAAGAAAACTGTATTTTTGAAATGTTAATGGACTTAAAGTATTGTGTTAAGAAGAGATTGTGACTTTATGATGAATAATAAAGCTTGTACTTTACTATAAAGTAATGAGGTGTCTCAGGTTTGAACTTTAGAAAGAGGAGAGTGAAGTTCAAAATCATTAAAGGCTATCCAGATATAGTAATTCTCATTAAAAAAAAAGAGAAAAGAAAAGACGAAATGAAAAACAATATTAATGAGGAGAAGCTTGAGGAGATGCCTAATAAAAAATTATCTTCACTTGAGTTACCCTAAAGGGAGAACTTGATTTCATTTCTAAATTTATGTTTAAAGTATTGGCCTACATTCTAATAAAGTTTGCATGAACTCCTTTTTCACAGTCTTTTGAGGCACTCTTAATGTGACAAATTATGGTTCATCTTGAAAAAAATAGAAGACTAGAACCCTTAGACTTGATTGCTGAATATTCTTATACCTGTAATGTTGACCTGAGTTACTAAATTTCTTTCTGAAAATTAACCAATATATTTTTTTGAATGAAAAATTTTAGTGTCATACAATTGAAAAGTACATTGCCTAGAGTTATAATTTTATGTAGTAAAAAGATTACTTGAGGACAAGTAATAGTTAAAGTTTGGGGGATTTTGATGCACCAAAAATATATACGATTTTTTCTTTATAATTTTACCCATTTTTGGTGATATTGAACTTTAAAGAAATATATTTTTCATGATTTGTTGCAGGTATGATGATTTTAGGTGATTGGAGCGAAATGAAACGTAAAGGAATGAATTCAGAGCAAAAAGGAGGAAAACAGGTTCTGGAGCCGCCGGTGTCATTTTTCAGAGTACGACAATATTTTGACGATAGAGCGTGAAGAGTTTTGGCGATTTTTTGAAGGGATGCTCTTGGGATTTTGTTCCTAACTTATAAGTAACTATTTTTGAACAAAAATGGTGGGGCTCTCTTGGTTTCTCTTGCTCTCTCTTGGTGGTCTTGGTGTGTGTTAAGTGTTAGGGTTTAGGAGAAGAGTGTGTAGAAGTGAGGATTTGAGAGGATTTCTTCTCCAAGCAGTAAAGGAGAAGAAGTAAAGTAAGAGATTGCTTCTTCCTTTCCATTCTAAAGAAGGAATTAAGTGTTGTAAAGAAGAGAGAAAAGGATTCAAAGGAACTTCAAGGGAATTGCATTGGGGAAGAGAAAGCGATAAGTTATATTTTCTTTTGTGGTTTGTATGACTTTTCTTTTATATATAAAATCCATGTTTTATTGTCTCTTCTTCATGAATTCTGAGTAGTCTCCCTTGTCTTTTTTCTTGCATAAAGATGTGATGATGGATTGATGTGGATTTGATGTGCTTTTAATGTGTTGAAGAAATTGTGATGGTTTTTCATTTCGAACTTAATTTACTTTTTGATTTGGCCAATTGAAATGTTAAAATATGTTGTTGAACATTAATTCTAAAAGGATTTAATGTCCTAAAATAATAATGAAGAATCAATTCAATTTCCATGGATGAATTGCGTAGTTCATGGGAATTGAGTGCAAATAAATAGGGAAATGTGTTTTGATGGACTTCAATTTGGAGATTTCAGGGTGACAGGCTTAGATCCCCAAATTGGTTCTAAGATTAGTGACTAAACTTGAAGGTTAGCCTTCAGGTGAAGAGTGAGTGGGAGCTCCGTAGTGAGAGCCGGTATCCTCCCAGCCTAGCCTTAGATTTAGTAACTAAACTTAGGATATGTCAATGTTCTTTTCATGCTTAGAAGAGGGGGTACTATTTTAAGGGTAAGGAAACATTTATGCTCCTATTAGGCACAATAAAATTGATATTTGTTCCATATCATCCATACATCACATTCTCATTGCAAGAGGAAATATATTTTTCTCATATATCAAAAACCTTTCAAATACATAGTTTAGTGTGTCTGTTAGTTAATTTTGTTTTCAAAGTTGCTAGAAGTAATTGTAGTTTAATTAATTGTTACTGTTTTCTGCATAGTGGTAGTAGAAGTATTAAAATTTAAGTGCAATTTGAGTATTAGATTTTAGTGCTATATTATATTTATTGTGAAATACTTTCTTATACTTCGTACTTCCCTGTGGGATCGATAACCAGGACTCCATTAGAGCCCTGTATTACTTGATACGATACGTATACTTACGTTGAGTGCTTGGACTTTACAAAATCATTATAAATATATAAATTTGAGTTTATAAATTCTTGCAAAAATATAAGTCCCGCATCAGGACTAAACGAGCAGAAATAAAATAATGCCTTGCTTTCACTGTGGAATCCATCTTCGATGTAGGAAATTTTACCCTTCTACCACTGGTAATCTTCCATAGACCTCCTCAAGCAGTTAACGAAGAAATATCTCTTCTAACTCCTCCTTAGTAGGATTGTAATTAGAATAAAAACACAATGTATTCATATGCAATTGGTAAAACGAATTGATTACCTCTGGTGAAAATGCTACTACATTCCCTCTTACCATAACCAAATTGTCCTATGATTCAGAGAGATTTGCATAAAACTCCCTAATCACAGAAATCACCGCAACAGCAAAAAAATAGCAGAGTCGATCCCACTGTCGGCGGACAATTAAGTCTTCTACTTCTTGGCCTGGATTTTTAAAACAATGCTCAGGAATTAACTTTCTTGATTGCAGTGCATCGGTATAACGATCCTGAGCCTTAGAACTCACAAACTTGTTTGAATCGAATGTGGCCTTCCCTTTGCTCCTTTTCATTCTTGGTGCCATTTCTAAAAATCAAATAAATTCTAAAATCAATCCTAACTTACTAGATCTAACTTCTAAAAGCTTAAAATCTCTTTTCTATGTAAAATCCATCAATTTTCATCAAATTTTCACCATGAATAGTAATTTTTTTAATTTCCCCTAATAAACTCTAAATCTATGGTGAAAATAAAAAAATTTTACATAAAAGAGAAGCTCTAACATTGAGAAATAAAAATCCAACGAATTTGGCTCAATTCCACTAAGTAATCTTCATTTATAGGGATGCCTTAAGTGCAAAACCGAGAACTCTTGAGGAATAAGAAGATGAAATGAGGAGAAAATGGTAGTCTTCGGCACTTAAAACCATCTTGAACTAGTTTTCGTGAACCGGTGCTTAAGCGCGACTGGTTCGGTGCTTAAGCGCCATGCTCTCGGGTATGCCAGCTCTTAAGCGTGTGTTTTGGCGCTTAGACGCCAGTGCACAAATTTTGAAATTTTTAAATTTTAATTCAAATGTACTACATTCCAAGTCAACCACCCTCACGTGGTCTTAAATAAGTCATAATAATAATTTCTTCCTCTTCTTCTCTCTTCTTTCTAAAAAATTCTCAACTTTTCACAACTTGGATTCGATCACAATAACATAAATATTTTCACACAAAGAAAAACACTTTCATTAACATATATTCAACAAGTACAAATAAACATCACATGTCTAATCTCCACTCCAAAAAGTTTTGGATGAGATACCCTCTAAATTCATCATAATACAAGAAAAACCAACATAAACACATAAACAAACACACACAATCAAATAAGCTAAAAAACAAACAAACTAAACAAAGAACTTAATTCCATTCTTCATTAGGTGGAACATATCATTGGCTTTCATTTATTTTTAATGAACCATTTGGCACATAGATTTGATAAAACGGACGATGATGAAGAACTCTGATAGAATCATCTTCAATCCACTTGTTTTTTAGATACATCGCCTTGTCCGCTTCTTCAATATTACTTGAATGACTGAATTTCATTTTAACTTGCCAAACAATATGCGCTAAATGTGTGTTAGTTTCATTTACCTTTGCCTGACTTTAAGCCACATCAACCTCAATTTTTTCAATCTTCTATGCTATTCCTTCAATACTAAAGGATAGGAATCTGTTATATAACTCTTACACACTTTGACTTGCAAACTTCTTGACGGCTTCTTCCTTTTTCTTCAAATCATTCTCCCAAGAAGACATTTTTGTTATCTTATCACTTCTTATAGCTCAAATCTTTCTTCTCTTAGACTTTGGAATGAAAATTTGGAAAGGGACAAATATTCACTTCAATTCTATGCTATATATAGACTTTAGTAGAGCCTATAACCACTTCTCATGTCTAAAAACCACCAAATAATGTTCAAGGCCACTTTTCCACGTATAATTCTTCTAGAACATCATTTAGGCACATTTTTATAACTGCGGTGCTTAAGCGTCAGTTTTGGGCGCTTAGGCGTCAATGCTCAATTTAGCACAGGTCAACTTAACATCCAAATACTCATTCTTACACGTCTATGACATCATTAAAGTCTTAAAGTTATTACCAAAAGTTCAAAATACTACCACAATTCTTTAAAACAAACACAACAACAAAAAAATAAAAGCACACCGATAGCTATGGGTTGCGTCCCACACAGCACTTGGTTTTACGTCGTCAGCCCGACATACCCGGTGCTTATTCTGGGTAACCCAACATCAAAACATCATTCAATTTAGTCTGATCCCCTAAAAAATATGGTTTGAACCTATGACCATTTACTTTGAAATTTTTTTAGGGTTTTAAGATTCTTAATATCCATAACTTTATAGGGATAAAATTTTGTCACATTAAATGGGCCCATCCACCTAGACATAAGTTTACTTGAAAATAACCTCAATTTTGTATTATAAATCAAAGCTTGTTGTCCTGGCTCAATTTTTTTTGTAAGAATCTTTCGATCATGCCACTTTTTCATCTTATCTTTATAAATCTTAACATTCTCATACTACTCATTCTTTATCTCTTCCGGCTCAGTTAATTGCAATAATCTCTTTTTACCAATATCCTTCAAATTATAGTTAAATTCCTTAATAGCCCAATAAGCTTTATGCTCCAGTTCTACTGGTAAATGACATGCTTTCCCATAAATTAATATGAATGGTGACATTCTTATAGGTGTTCTTTATGCAGTCCTATAAGCCCGCAAAATAAAATTAAGTTTAACTGACCAATCCATTTTTGTTGGATTTATAGATTTATTAAGAATTATTTTGATTTCTCAATTGGAAACATAAGCCAAACCGCTTGTTTGAGGATGATAAGCGGTATAAATTCGATGATAGTTACGATATTTCTTCAATAAATTTTCAATTAACGCATTCTTGAAATGACTTCCCCCATCAATTATGATAGCTCATGTCATTCCAAATCTGCAAAATATATTTATTTTTAAGAACTTTGCAACACTTTGAGCATCACATAGATGTAAATCAACGACTTCTATTCATTTAGACACATTGTCTACTGCTAACAGTATATATAAATTTTCGAAAGATGGTTTAAATTGTCTCATGAATTCTAATCCCAAAAGTCAAATATTTCAACTTCCAAAAAAAAATTGAGGGGCATGTCATTTCTTCTATAAATATTGCCTACACGTTGACACCAATCACAGTTTTTAATTTAAACATTAACATCTCTAAATATAGTAGGCCAATAAATCCAGATTGCAAGATTTTATATGCAGTTTTATCAACACCAAAATGTCCCCCAAAATTAGAATCATGACATTTTTGGATAAGTCTCTTCTAAAGGCACACATCTTTGAATAATTAGATCCTTACCCTGTTTGTACAAAAATGGGTCGTCCTAAAAAAAAGCCTTGGCTTCATATAAAAATTTTCTCTTTTGTTGGTGTGTGAGACCATAAGGTACAATGTTACTAACAAGAAAGTTCATAAGGTCTGCATGCCATGAAACACGTCATTCATTAATATTGAATAATTTTTCATATGGAAAATGTTAATTAATTTCTTCTTAAGAACAAAGTAATTTCTCAGAGTTAAGCCTGAATAGATTATCAACAATTTGATTATCACCTCTCTTTCTATCCACTATTTAAAAGTCAAATTCTTCCGAAAGAAAAACCCATCTTATCAGTCGTAGTTTTGCATCATTCTTTTTCATTAATACTTAATAGCATAATGATCTACATGTACCACACGTTTAGTTCCAATTAAATATGATATGGACTTATCAAAGGTAAATATTATTGCTAATAACTCTTTCTCAGATGTAGTATAATTAATTTGAGCTTCATTAAGAGTTTTACTAGCATAATACATTACTTTAAAAATTTTATCATATTTATGTCCCTAAACAGCTTCAATAGCATAATCACTTGCATCAAACATTAATTCAAATGGAATTTTCCAATCTGGTGAAACAATAACTGGTGCAATGATTAATTTTTTTTAAAGTTTAAAAGCTTTTTAACAATCTTTATTGAAATTAAAAATCAGATCTTTTTTCAGCAAATGGCAAAGTGGCTTAGCAATTTTTGAAATTTTTTTTTTATATCTCATGTAGATCCAACATGTCCTAAAAAAAATTAATTTCTCTCACATTTTTTGGATGAGGTAAATTAGTGATCACTTGAATTTTAGCAGAATCTACTTCCATACCTTTCTCTTAAATGTGATGTCCTAAAACAATTCATCCTGCTACCATAAACTAGCATTTTCCCAATTAAGGACTAAGTTTGTTTCTTCACAGCGTTTAAGAACTCGTGATAAATGTTTTAAACATGATTCAAATGAAGTTCCAAACATCGATAAATATTACAAAAAAACTTCGATTCATTTCTCAATTAAATCATAGAAAATAACCATCATACAACTTTGAAATGTACCAGGAGCATTACATAAACCAAATGACATTCTTCTAAAAGCAAAACTACCATAAGGACCGGTAAACGTTGTTTTCTCTTGATCCTTTCGAGCAATTTGTATTTAGTGATAACCAGTATATCCATCCAGAAAATAAAAATATTTATGCCTAGCTAGTCTATCCAACATTTGATCCAAAAAGGGTAATGGAAAATGATCATTCCTCGTGGCAAGGTTTAATTTTCGATAATCAATGCATATTCGTCATCCTGTAACTTGTCTTTTTGGTATTAGTTTATTCTTTTCATTAACAGTTACATTTACTCCTCCTTTCTTAGGAATACAGTGGATTAGACTAACCCATGTACTATCTGAAATACGATAGATAATCTCAGCATCTAACCACTTTAAAATTTCTATCCTGACAACCTCTTTCATAATGAGATTTAACCTGCTTTGAGGATCAACCCTGGGTTTGCAATTTTCTTCTATCAGGATTCTATGCATATAAATTGAAGGACTGATTTCTTTAATATCAGCAATTGTCCATTCAAAGGCTTTCTTATATTTTTTCAAAATTTTCAGCAAACACTCATCTTCTTCAGAAGTTAAATTCGAGGAAATTATAACCGGAAAAGTTGAGAAATCACCTAAAAGGACATATTTTAAATGTTTCAGAAGTAACTTCAATTCAAGTTCAGGAGGATTCTCAATTGAAGAACAAAAAAATTTTCTTTTTCTGTCATGTCCAAAACCTCAAAACTTTCTTGAACAAAATTTGAATCTTCTTCAATAAAATCATAAGATGTTCTAATTCCTCTTCTTGCTCTTGTTCCAATTCTTTCATTTCTGAATTCTCTTCATAAGTTATTTTGAAATGGAATTCACTAAGATATCTCTTTACATCCCTCTTGAAACATTCATCATCTTTACCTTTTGCAGGGTATTTCATTGATTTGGAAATATTAAAAGTAACTGTTTGATCATTAACACACATATTTAATTCCCCTTTTTGTACATCTATCATTGCTCTGCCTGTTGCTAGGAAATGTCTCCCTAAAATTATAGGTATTTCTTTATCTTCCTCCATATCTAACATAATGAAATCAACAAGAAAGATAAAATTGATCCACTTTCACCAAAACATCTTCTACAACTCTTTTAGGACATATTATAGAATGATCTGCTAATTACAAGTTATAGTTGTAGGACATATTTCTCATAATCCTAGTCTTTTAAATATTGATAATGACATTAGGTTAATACTTGCACCCAAATCTCATAAATCTTTTCCAAAAAATGTCTCCAATTGCACATAGAATTGTGAAGCTTCCAGGATCATTAAGTTTTTCAGAAAGTTTTTTTCTAAATTATAGCACTGCACTCCTCACTGTCTCATTATCTTCAAACCTTTTTTTTTTTCTGTTGAGAATATCCTTCATAAACTTTACATATCTTGGCATTTGATCTAAAACTTCAGCAAAAGGAATATTAATTGTAAGCTTTTTAATGATTTCCAGAATTTTTAAAAATTGTTTATCCAACTTTGTTGATGATGTCTTTGAGGAAATGGAGGTGATGGCGGTTTTTCTAAATCAATATTAAGTGGAGAAATAGGTCTCTCAAAACCTTCTGGACCGTCCTATTTAGGTTTTCAATTTCTTTTTTCTCTACTTCAATTTCTTTTTGAACTTTACCTTCCAACTCTCTTCCACTTCTAAGTTGAACAGCCTTTACTTGCTCTTTATTCTGGTCTATTGAATTTACTTCTGTATTACTAGGAAGTGTTCCTTGAGTTCTATTACTTAATTAATTTGCAATTTGTCCCAACTGATTCTTAATATTTCTTATAACGTACTCATTGACTTTGTAACTGATTTCCCATTTGTAACACTACTTCTTCTATAGACAACTTCTTATCCTTAAATTGTGGATTATTATTAAAATCTGGAGGATAAGTAGGTCTATAATTATTATTACCTTGGTTGTTTAGTTCTCCAATGGGTTTACTTGGTTGCTCTCCCATCGCTGATTAGTATCACCCGAATTATATTCCAATTGAAGTTAGGATGGTTTTTTCAATCTGGATTATATTAGTTGGAATATGGGTTATTTGACTTGTTGTTTATAGCATTTAAAGTATCAATTGATGTTTGAAAATCTACCATTTGGCTTAATGAGTTCTCTTTAATCATTGGAATTGGTTGAGAAAAATTCATTCCAAATTGGTTTATATTCCTTGAAATTGTACTAACATAGCAAAAGCTTCATAATCATGAATATTGGCTACCTTTTTAGGATGTACCTGATCCCATAATATTTATGTTTACGTTTTTCACTTTATATTTCTTTTCAATGATATTATCTCTTTCTTTGCAACGATGCCAAAAACTTGATTCCGAAGCAAATAAGAAATATATTCTAATAGTTTTATAATATGAGATTCTACGCAAGTATACGTATAGTTTATCAAGTAATATAGAACTTTCTGATTAAACTCCGAGATATCGAACACACAGGGAAATGTCTAAAAATGTAAAGAAATAAGAAAGTTAACTTTTTACTTTTTAAATTGATTTTGTAAAGTATGTTTTAAAATAGATAAGTTGAAAATTATTTTTGAAGTTTTTAATAAAAGGTAAGCAAACAACTAAAATTAATAAGACTACTAAATGATATGAAAGCAATGATAATAAAATATCTTTTTCCTCTTTTAATGAATCAGTAATAATTATGGAATTTTATTGTGAAAGTATCTAAATGTGTTGTGCCAAACATGATCAATTATATTCTTTTCCCTTGGTTCTATAAAGAAAATTGGTTAATTTGAAGCTTTAAAATTTCATAGATGGGTTAGGCAGGGAAGATATCAGCTCTCACTATAGAGTTCCCTCTATTCCCTTCACCTGAGGGCTAACATCTCATAACAACATTTTTCACCTGAAACCAAATTAGGGGGATGTAGCCCGTCACTCTAAAGTCCTCTAATTTTACTCCCCGTTAAAATATATCTCCATATTTACTTACATTCAATTATATGAACTACAATTCTCATTCATACAGTTGTATGTGATTCTTTCTAATTGTCGATTGAGACAATACCGCATTGGATCTTACATAATCTCACAACAAATTTTAACATCTTAATTGGTCAAACCAAGAAGTAAATTAAGTGCAAGGAAATAAATCATCACAACTTCTTCCAACATTAAACATATATACTTCACACAACTTCCTTCCATAATTTAATTACTTCATTATTTAAAAGGAAAAATATAAAGAAAACTACTCATAACTCATGGAGGAAACACAAACATAACTTGATTTGAAAGTAGAAATCATAGTGAAAACACAACAAGTTTTACTTAAAAACCAAATGTAAAAATAAAGATAAACACTTATCTAAAAATCCTCTCCACAAGACTTTGAAAGTTCCTCTAAAATTTTGCTTTTCACTAGATAACTCCTTAGAGGTTGGCACCCAACTCTAATGATTGACTCTCCTAAATTCTAATACAAACTATGATAAAGTAAAGTAGAAGAGTAAAGAAAATTTGGCGAGAAGAAGACTCTCTTTCTTCCTCTTTCCCAGGAAACAACTTCAAGCTTTTCTCCGACTTCTCTAGCCAAAATTTTTCTTCAAAACTTTTCTCATGGCGCCACCTTCTGATCTTCAAATCTTCATTTTTAATAATTCTCCAAAAGTTACTTTGGTGTCTCTTCAAATTATGTCCAAATTCAACGAATCCACCAAGAGATGCATCCATTCATTCAAATTTTAAATGAATTTTGGTGCTAATGGGAATTTAATGAAGTTTAAACCAAAGGATGCTTCAAAAACCCCTTCAAATTTGCGCCAAAACTAATTAAAATTCGTCACTTTAACTGTGGTGCCTATGCGCCAGCCATCAGGCGCATAGGCGCCAGAGGCCAAATTTGAACACTTTCCAATTTTTGCTCCAAATTTGATCCTTTTTTGCTTCTTTTTGTCATAGTCAGTCATTTTAATCATTCCTGTAAGAAAAACACAAAAATACCTTCCATTAAAGTGCAATATCATCAAAACTAGGTATAAAAATGTGCATAAAAATACTATATATTTTAAGTGTATCAAAATCCCCCAAACTTAAAATGTTACTTGTCCTCAAGTGACACTAAATTCATATAAAAATCAAGCATGCAAATTATGTAAATGAGTTTCTTTAGTAAGGTTTCAAAATTTTGTTTTAGAAATGAAACAGTCCAAATTAGAAAAAAATTTAGTAAATGAGACCAACTTACAGTTTAGAAAGTTCTTAAGTAAAAGAAAATGAAAATATAAGTTTCTATCTAATTCAGAAATATTTATAGATTCTTCAAAATATAAGATTCAAACATCTTATTTTTCTCACTTAAAAATTCTTACTTGAAAATAATTTTACTTACTATATTATAATCTTAAGCTTTAGATTTTCTCAAAACATGTATTTTAAACTTTAGGTATGGAACTAATTTTTGATTAGACCCTTAAATCTTAAAGCTTCTCCTTCATTTTCTCTTCTCTTTTCAAGTTGAAGATTTAGTGGTCAAAGAGATACATAGTGAAGACAAGAAACCGATAAAATTTCAACTTGATTCTACTAGCTCAGATGTTGATGTAAAATCAAAAGATGAAAACTTTTTGGAATCAATAAGAATTTCTTTTGAGCTTTACTCTCCATGTGTTCAAAAACTTTTGCGAAATAGTTTAATGTCTAAATAAAATTCATTAAACAAACTTTATGATTTTGAGTATTTATGGAATAATAATAAACAAAATTATAATTCCAAAGAGGGAGTAGGATTTCGTGTCTTAGGACCTTTAGATTATACAGAATTTTACCTGGTTGTTACAGATGATCTAACTTTAGAACAAATACTCGATCCTATGATAGAGGATGCCCCACTAGAATTTGAAGAAGTAATCAAATCAACGATGGAAGAATTAAAAGAAATAAACTTGGGGACTGACGAAAACCCAAAACTGACTTTTATTAGCAGTTCTCTTAATAATATAGAAGCAGTAGTTCAAGTATTAAGAGAATACAGGGACTGCTTTGCTTGGAATTACGACGAAATGCCCGGACTTACTCCAAAAGTGGTAGTTCACAAGCTAGGGATAGATCAAAAAGCCGTCCCTGTAAAACAAGGTCCAAGAAGAATGTGTATTGACATAGAACAACAAGTCATCACAAAATTCAAGAAACTAATTGAGGCCAATTTTATTCGAGAAGAAAAATATCCAATATGGCTGGCCAATATAGTACCAGTAAAGAAGAAAAATGGCCAAATCTGAGTTTGTGTAGACTTCCGAGATCTAAATAAAGCCTGTCCAAAAGACGAATTTCCATTACCAATTCTCGAATTAATGGTAGATATTACATCGACACATGTAATATTCTCCTTTATGGACGGAATGTCAGGATATAACCAAATTAAAATGTTTCCTGAAGATGAACCAAATACATCTTTCAGAACACCCATTGGGATATACTGTTATAAAGTATTGCCATTTGGACTAAAGAACGTCGGTGCTACTTACCAGAGGGCCATAATAAGAATTTTGTTTGAGCTTATTCACAAGAAAGTTGAATTTTACATAGATGACTGGGTTGTTAATAATAAATACAAAAACGAACATACATATGATTTAAGAATTATCTTCGAGCGATTACGACAATTTAATCTTAAAATGAATCCTCTTAAGTGTGTCTTTGGTGTCACCTCAGGAAATTTTTTAAGATTTTTTGTTCGACATCGTGGGATCGAAATTGACCCGCTCAAAATTGAAGCTATCATAAATATGCCTCCTCCAAAAAATCTAACTCAATTATGATCTTTCCAAGGAAAATTAGCATACATTTGTAGTTTTATCTCCAATCTGTCAGGAAGATGTCAACCTCTCACTACCCTGACCAGAAAAGACACCAAATTTGTATGGGATGAAAAATGTCAATATAATTTTGAAAATATCAAACAATATCTAATGACACCTCATGTTCTAGCAGCCCCTATGTTAGGAAGGCCTCTTATCCTTTATACTGCAGCTTTAGAAAATTTTTTAGGAGCATTGCTGGCTCAAAATAATAACGAGGGAAAAGAAAATGCTCTATATTACCTAAGTCGTTGTTTAAATCCAACTGAGATAAAATATCCTGCAATCAAAAAACATTGTTTAGCTTTGATCTTTAAGGCTCAAAAGCTAAGACATTACATGTGATCACACAAAGTGACCCTTATTTCAATGATTAACCCATTGCAATATTTAATGACTCGACAAACTCTTTCTGGAAGATTGGAAAGATGGCAATGTTGTTACTTCAATTTGATATAACGTTTTTGCCGTTGCACGCTGTCAAATGACAAATCTTGGTAGACTTTCTAGCAGCACACCTCGTACTGAATGAATCTCCACTTAATGATGATTTGCCTGATGAACAAGTATTCAAAATAAAAGATTCTGACTAAAAGCAATGAGAGTTATGTTTTCATGGAGCTTCTTCTGCTAGAAAAAATAAAGACAAACAAACCACTATACCTGGCAAACCAGGGGTACGAATAATTTTTATTACTCTGAACAAAGGAATGATACCATTTTCCTATCATCTAAATAAGCCATGTACAAATAATGAAGCTGAGAACGAAGCACTCATTGTTGAATTAGAACTGGCAATCAAAATGAACATTAAAAGACTCAACATTTATGGTGATTCTCAACTGATTATTAATCAAATAACAGGAAAATACAAAATTTTGAAATCACGGCTTGAATAATATTTTAATTACGTTATGGAATTATTGCATGATATTCCTAATGTGACATTTTTCCTAGTTCCAAGGTAAGATAATTCTCTAGCAGATGCTTTAGCAAAACTCGGAAAAGAATTTGCTTGTCTTAAAGGGAATAACATTTTTAATATCCATAAAAGAATGGCGAGTTTTATCTCAAATTAATTTTGATAGTTTGGAAAAAAGGAAGAAAATATGACAATAACGATTGTCAATGAAGAAAAGAATGTTGATTGGCGACAACCGATTATTGAATACTTACGAACTGAAACATTACCTGACAGCAATTCTACTGCACTTCAAATTAAACGGAGAGCATTTTCTTATGTCTTAATAAATTATGTTCTTTATCGTAGATCTTTTCATCAAATGTGGTTAAGATGTTTAAGTCAATCTGAATCTCAAGAAATCGTCAAAGAAGTTCATTCAGGCTTATGTGGTGCACACCAGTCTTGGCCAAAGATGAAAATGAAAATAAAAAGAATGGGGGTAATATTGACCGTCAATGATGACTGACTGCCTTGAAGTAGCAAGAAAATGTCATCAATGCCAAGTTCATGGAGTGGTCTTACATCAACCGCCAAATGTATTACATCCAACAATTGCATCTTGGCCATTTGAATGTTGGGACACAGATATTGTGGGTCCTATAGATCCTCCGTCAACCAAAAGACATAGATTTATATTGGCAGCCACTGATTACTTCTCAAAATGGGCAAAAGCCGTATCACTTAGGGAAGTCAAAGCAGAACAAGTTCTTCATTAACTCAACACACAAATTGTTTATAGATTCAGAGTTCCTCGAAGGATTATCTCAGATAACGGATTAGCCTTTAAGAACACGAAAATAAACAATTTTATTTAAAGACATGGAATAGATTGGCGATATTTAACAATTTATTACCCAAAGGCCAACAGTTTAGCTGAAGTTTTCATTAAAACATTAGTCCAAATTTTGAAGAAAACATTGACTAGCAATCCAAGACAATGACATAAAAAATTAATTGAATCATTATGGGCTTATAAAACTACATACCGAACACCAACACGGTCAACACCGTTTTCTTTGATTATGGTTCTGAAGCCATACTTCCATTAGAAATTCAATTTCTTTCTCTTAGGATTGCGGTTACAAACAAAATCACTGAATAAGAAAACACAAAATTACATCTTGAAGAACTAGAAAATCTAGAGGGCAAATGACTTTAAGTTCAACATAATCTAGAATTTTACCAAGACAAAATGATACGGGCCCATGATAAACTGGTTCTTCCTAGGACATTTCAAATCAAAGATTTGGTCTTAGTACTTCGAAGAAGTATCCTTGCTCACAGGAAAATAGCTGGGAAATTGGAGCCATTGTGGGAGGGCTCATATGCAATTGAAAAGACGTATTCAGGAGGATCTTATCAGTTAGTTGACTGTCAAGGAGATAGAGTTTTGTTTGTGACATAAGACAATGACTTAAGAAAATGACTTAATGGACGTTTCCTAAAAAATATTATGTGACATAAGATAATGACTTGTTTTTGAACTGCAAAAATAATAATAATAATCATTCGTCTCGTTTGTACAAATTGAGTTTGTCTCTTGAAATTTTCTTCTTGCTTACTGAGTATACACTTGTGAGCACAATCCCTCAAAATAAAAGTATATATATAATAATAATAATAACAACACTTTGAAAATGAAATTTAGTCTGGCATATCATAACCCTGTCATCTGCAGGAAAATGTTTGACAATAGGCTACTTTTTACTTTTCAAAATGATACGACTTTTGCACTGGAACGCAACACTTTGAAAAGGGTTCAATAATTCATTTCAACTTTAATTTGCTACAGGTTGAATCGATATACCATGGGTCATTATTGTACCTAGTCGATCAAAATGAAATTAAGGAACAACGCCTCTGATAGAATTTAAACTTCGGGAACGATATGATTTCTGGGATGAATCAGAAACTGATAATCATGAACCGAATTTAAATATTAGGAAATTAAAATTGGTAGTGACGACTACGGCTCAGGAGGTTACAAAGGTTAACAAGGTGACATTAGGACTTACCCATTCACAAAGGCAAAATCGAAACAAACGACTGAAGCGACAAGAAGAAAAACAACTATAAGATAGAAAACTTAAGGAAGATGACATCAACCAGTTTGAATCTCTTGACCTTGAGACTTCATTTGCTGAAATTTATCTTATCACGACAATGCCAAATAAAGAAATCCCTATGAGAAATGTCTCATAAATCGAAATACGGCGAATTCAGGCTATTAAGCGGCAATCCTTTGAACAATTCAAGCATATCAACAGACGAACAATCAATATCCTTGAAGGTATTAAGTTGTTCACCAGAATATTTGATGAATATGAACAAGCATCCATCATTGAGCATGTGATGAAAGCTCGAGATTTAGGCCGAGCTGGACGTCTTATAAGAAGAACCTACTTTGAGCCTAACAAATGGATAGTAAGGGAAGGCTGACAATCTAATATGGATGTTGCTATAATTATGCTAGAGACAACGAAGGAAATCCTCTGGGAATCCTACAATACAAACATGTGGATCCACTGCCTACAGTAATAATTCAAATATTAAACGACTTGTTATTTTGGGAATCATGCCATCAAGCTGTGTTCCAGATAGTTGTATTATCAACATCTATGATGAGGGCGACTGTATCCCGCCTCACATTGACAATCATGACTTTGAGAGACCATTTTGCACGGTGTCCTTGATGAATCGTTGTTCTATTCTTTTCAGAAGGGAAATATAGATCCTTGGACCAGGAGAATTTGCAGGAACATACCAGGTCCTTTTGACACGAGGATCAGTTCTTCTACTACAAGGAAGCAGTGCTGACGTGATGAAACACTGTATACCTAGTGTCAGTTGACCTCAAATTTTGATCACTCTGCATTGAATGCGGCCAGACAAAAGACCCATCGGATATCAGGCTATTCCAGATCTTGAAGGGTTGAAGCCTTTGGAGCTACCATGACCCCGTGAATGTCCAAACACCTGAGACATGTTTGACAGATGATGTCTTGGAGTGTTAGATGTTTATGGTTGGTCTAGTAGTATTCAAGGCTATGTTATGATAAGGAGAATGACATGAAAACTTTTGACATATGATATATTGGTAGTTTGTAGCATGTGTGCTATATGATACATGTACATATATGTACCTTTGACTTTTGTTTGCAGTGATATGTACTGGTGAATGTTGTACATTATCTTTGGAAATAAAATGAAATGTTGAAAAATATCATCTGTTGTTTATGATAAGTCGGCATGTCCTAAAGTGCCAGAATGAATTCTTTAAATAAAAATGACAGTAAGAATGACTTGTGATAATTGGTATGAGAACTATCCTTTGACCTGTAAAGGTCAGATTCCTAATGAATATCCCCAACAGATACACTTTTTCTTAGTGAGTCTTTGACGCTCTCTAGTTATTGGATATAAGTCCTTTCCTAACACGGATTTATGACATTCCTTTAACTTGACATTGACATTTGACATTTCCGATAAATGGGATATGATACCCATTTTGAGTTCCTAGTTATTGGATATAAGTCCTTTCCTGACACGGAAGTTATGGAATTCCTTTAACTTAACGTTGACATTTGACATTTCTGAGAAATGGAACATGACACTCATTTTTTCTCTCTAGTTATTGGATATAAGTCCTTTCCTGACATGGCAGTTATGGCATTCCTTTAGCTTGACATCGACATTTGACATTTCTGAGAAATGGGATATGACACCCATTTTCAGTTCCTAGTTATTGGATACAAGTCCTTTCTTGACATGGAAGTTATGACATTCCTTTAACTTGACATCGACATTTGACATTTCCAAGAAATTAGACATGACACCCACATTCTTTTTCTAATTTTTGGATATAAATCTCTTTCTGACATGGAAACATGGCATTCCTTTAACTTTTTCTTGAGAAAAGATATAAGTCGCATAGCTTTCCTTCTCAAAATTGACATATCAACATTTGACATTTCTGAGAGATGATATGACATCTTCTCTCTTTCAGTTATTTGATAGAATTCCTTTCCTGACACGGAAACATGATGTACCTTTAAAAAGGATATAAGTTGCATAACATTTCTTCTTAAAACCGACACATCAACATTTGATATCTTCAAGAAATGGTATAATACCTCCCTCAATGGAATATGGAAACCACCTCCTCTTCAAAATAAAATTTCTTGGACATTAAAATGACTCGTAAAAAGACAATGGATATTATGACATCCAAACCATTTCGGTCAATGCCAATATGTGCGGCCTACTTATACAGTATTCCACACATATTGGGGGGCCATTTGTTGACCTCACTTTTGTGAGGATCATTACAGAGTCAGTTTGAGATAGGAATTATACCAATATTAACTTCCTAAATCTCACTGATAGTCACTTAACTCTAATGGCTAGGGTAAACCCCTATAAATCTTTCTTTGATCAAAATTGATTAAATAAGTAATAATAAACCCTGATTTAATCAATCATTGACCCAATAGGTCAACTTTTGACCAAAAAGTCAACTTTGGTCAAAATGGTCAATCCTTGACCCAATGACCACCCTATTGACCAAATAGGTCAATTTTTGACCAAAAAGTCAATTTTGGTCAAAATGGTAAATCCTTGACCCAATGACCGCCCCATTAACCCAATAGGTCAATTTTTGACCAAAAGTTAACTTTGGTCAAAATGGTTTATCCTTTCACCCAATAACCATTCTATTGACCCAAGTAGTCAAATTTTGACCCAAAAAGTCAAAAATTGACCAAAATCATCAACCCAATACCTAAAGACCATTACATTCACGTCATTGGTCACTTTTGACAAAAAAGACAATTTAGATCAAAATGATCAAACCATGATTCAAAGACTATTGCATTGACCTTATTGGTTATTCTTTAACATAAATAATTAAAATTTGATCAAAATAATCCATGCATGTCACAAAAACAACCATCCTAACCCCATTGGTCAACTCTGGACCTAAAAGGGGAAAAAATTGGTCAAAATGGCTAACTCTTGCCTTTTGACCATAAATTTGACTTTAAGAACAAACATTGACATGATTAACTTGACAATGATCAAAATAACCAAAAATTAATCAAAAAATCACTATATTGACCATTGGATTGACCTAAACCCTAAAATTAGCCAACCCTAGTCAATATTTATCAAATTTGGTCAAAATACGTAATTTTGAACCAAAAATGATAAAATTAATTAAATAATTAATTACAAAATTATTTTTGATTAAATTATTGGCTAAATTACAAATTCAAATATTTTTAATTAATGACAAGATTAATTAAAAAGGGAAATATAATTAAAAGCCATAAAATAAGACCATACTTAATTTTGATTTAAAATGATATAAATTAATCAAATAATTAATTTAAAAAATATTTTTAATTTGTTGACCAATAATATAATTTCCAATATTTTTGATTAATGACATAATTAATTAAGAATGAAATTATACTAAAAAAGCCATGAAAAGAAATTTTGACCCATGACACCATTTATGACATAATAAATGGTTTTCAAAATTTTAAGCTCATTAATGACATCATGGATGACCTCATATAGGTTAGGCACAACCCACATGACCCATCAAAAATCAATTGATCCATTAATAATTTATAACATAATATTTTTAACCATGGTTAAACCCATGATGATATTTTAATCATAAGAAGAAATGAAGTGTCATTCCTTCTGAAACCCTAGCTATGACTCATCTACTTGCATGAGGTGAGTTGGCTGATCATAAACAATGAGATTTTGATCACCTCATGGATTCTCCAATGGTAAAAGTACATCATTTAAACTCATCTTTCACCATGGTTAAAGAACCATCATAACCATGATGAGAAGGCCAACTTAAGTGTCATATTCTCTTCATACACTTAAAAAATGGAATGAATGAATGAGTCAACAAGCACCTCTCCTTTCATACAATAAAGAAAAGGGTTAGCCAAACCACCTCTTGAAACTATGGTTAAGTTTATTATAACATTATATCAAAAATAGCAAGGAAATTTAACCATGGGTAAACCTAGCATATTTTCAATTTTATTAATTGCCTCAACAGCCACCATTCTATCCAAAGCATTTATGAGGGAGTTAAGAACTTCCCTAGATGAATCCTATCTAAGGCAAGCTCAGCCCTAGCCATCCCCATGGTTATAAATAGAGCTAAACATGAACACATGAGTGAGAGAGGAGAAAATCAGAAAATCCTTCCGCACTGCCCAAATCCAAAAAGTTTGAACAACAAAATCCTCCCTTAGGAACTAAGCAATGAAGCCCCACTGAAATTAGCCCCTTTTTCCCACTCATCTTTCCCAATTGAGCCAACCCGAGAAGCCTAAAACCAGGACAAAATGGAAGTGTGAAACTAAAATTCTCAAAACTTCAAATTAACCATCCTAAATCCATTTAGGGACTGTGTGAGGACAAGATCAATCAAAAATTTCCATCCTCATAGCCTCTAAGCCACTGTTTGAACTTCTTTCCCCAAACCGAGCCCCTTTAAGTGGAAATCATATAGGCATCCAATTTGACATCAAATTGAGATGTCATAGAGTCTTTGTAGGACCACACGAAGCTTCCAAACCAATCAATTTGAAGCCAAACTCACTGTGGCCAAGGTGTGGATTTTCTCCTTTAATGGCGTTCGGGTTTGAGACATTATGAAGCAAACCTTTTCAAAATCCTAATAAGGCCATATGGATATCTTTGTCTCCCTCAGATTAAGCTATAGGAACAAGAATTACTCAAATTCATTAAGGATTGAGTGAGATCTTGTGCCTAAAACACAGACGTTGTTCTGGTTGAGACGGGAGGAGGACGATGATCGAGTGCCATCTGATCTTATATTTAAAATACAGACAACTCTGATTAAAACATACCCGCTCCGTTGTTCAGCTCCCCACAATGGATTGAGCGTGTTTTCGATCCATACGAGGACATGCATCGCCGTTTTATAATTTTTATTTAGTTTGATTAATAAATACAAATTATCCTTAATCTAATAAAAAATTCATAACTTTGCATAGAAAAATCACAAAAATAAAATAAAAATACCCCTGGATTCAGGAAAGTGAGCACTATGATGCAACTTTTTTATATGCAAGAATTTATGAACCCAGATGTATATATTTATAATGATTTCAAAAGCAAGTATACGTATCGCTCAAGTAATACAGGGCTCTAGTGGAGTCCCATTTATAGATCCCATAGGGAAGCGAGGTAAGAAGTTCTTAGTCAAATTCTTGTTTACTAGTATCAGACTATAGATTGAAGGGTCGATATAAGTGGTGTTTTATCTAGCAACTACTCCTAAATGAAGATAATTATATGTAAGGATAATAGCTATTCCTAAATGCAAATATTACTTCTAAAGATAACCTTTCTGGATGAGTTGGTTTGGTGAATTTTAAGATAGTAAAATCTACTATTCTTATGTAGTGAATTAGATAATCTAAAGGAATGAGATCCATTAAATATTGTATGTGCCAAATAGGAGCAATCCTATTCTTCACCATCTTCCGAGTGCATAAAGAACATTGGCTAATCCTAGGTTTAGTCCCCAAATCTGTGGTTAGGCTGGGAGGATACTGACTCTCACTCCAGAGCTCCAACTTCCCTTCACCTGAAGGCTAACTCTCACTTTAGTTACCAAACACTAGGACCAAATATGGGATTTTAGTTTGTCACCCTAAAATCTCCAATTCTATGCCCATCAAAGTATATTTCCTTATTTATTTGCACTCAACCCCCATAAACTTCACCATCCATGGAATTTGAATGTGGTTCTACTTTGTTGAGAATTACACCGCCCTCTCGGATCATAGCGCAATTACAACAAATTTTAACACTACAACGAGCTCTTTTTGTAATGTAAATGAAGTGCAAGTAAAAATCATCATATTTATAATTAAAACCACTTATAACATGCATCAAAATATCCTAAACATGAATCATACTCATTTCAAAAGAAAAGTAGAAGGAAAATAACGGCATAATCTCTCATGCCACAATTTCCTAAGAAGAAAAAAGAGTAAAAGAAAGACATCACAAAGCATGGAGAAAACACAACAAAAAACTTCATTTCAAAGCAAATCCACAAAATAAGTGTTTACAAATCATAAGATAATGAAGAACACAATACTTAGGTTTCCCCTTGAAAGAAAGAAGATCTCTCCCACAAAGTCTCCTGCTGATCCATGCAATGCTAGAACAAACCCTTACAAATTCTTTCAAAATCTCATCACCAATCTCTTCAAAAAGGATGAAATCTATATTTCTACTCCTATTCTAAGATCTCTCAATATTCTCCACATTTTTCCTAACATTCCTTTCCCTTTTTGGCTTCAAAGTAGCTTTTAAATAGTGTAGGGATGAATTTCCCAAGAGGTGCTTGAAGAAACCTTCCAAAAAGAGTCCAGATTCGACGTATATGGCCAATAACCGCCCAAAAACGCACCTAAATCGTAAAAAATTGCGGCCAACATGTTTGGGCTCCATTCGGTGCTATTTTCTGCTCAAATCTCGTTTTCCTGTCTTCTAGCGTTGTCTAGCGCTAGTCTGTACAGCTCCACTATTTCACTCTGTTTGACTCTGTTTCAACTCCGATTCGCCCTGTTTCAGTTGCGTTGCATTCATATTAGATAGCCCTACAAAATAAGCATAAAAACAACATTTCTTTAAAGTTTAATCTCATTCAAAAATATTTAAGAAGTGTAAAAGAGATTAAGCAAAGAAAAACTTATCAAAATGTGTCAGACCAAAATTTGCTTTTTTACTCGTTTTTGCTCAAAATTGCACCATTTTTGCTTCTTTTTCTCCAAAAGTCATTTCTTCTTCCAATAATCTGAAAACATACAAAATACATTCATTTATAGTGCAATATCATCAAAAATAGGTACGAAATAGACATTAAAAAGCTATCAAAATTTCAATGGATCAAGATCCCCTAAACATAACTATTACTTGTCCTCAAGTACTTTAGTTAATACATAAAATAATGATCCAATGCAATGAAATTTCTTTCTAGAATACCATGATTTTGAATTAGATAAATACAGTAGTAAAATTTTCAGAAAGATATTTGAATAATTCAAGTAAATTCCGCATGTGTAAGGCTATCTAGTCATCAAGTCTAAGAGTTCTAGCATTCTATTCATTTCAAAAATGACTGCAGATTGTCCTATTAAGGCACTTAAAAGGATTACATGAAAAGAAGTTTATGAGAACACTACTAGTAAAGATTTTAATCCATACATAAAAGTTCAGGAAAGTAATTAAGTTCTCCCCTTTAGGTTGATCCAAGTGAAGCTAATTTTTGATTAGGCATCTTCTCATGCTTCTCCTCACTTTTTCTTTTCTTTTTCTTCTTTTTCTCTTTTATTTATTTCGGGATCATTTTCAATCCCCTTTTTTCACTTTTTTTTCTTTTTTTTCTTTTTGCTTTTTTCAAGTGAGGATTACTATTTCTGGATAGCCTTTAATAATTTTGAACCTCACCATTCTCACCCAAAATTTGGAACTTACCAGAATCCTTTACCTTATAGGCATTTCTTTAGCTTATTATTGATTCATCATAGAGTCCTAATCCTTTCCTTTCACATAAAGTTTTAAGATTCTTAATATTTTAAACATACAGTTTTTCTTACTTCGAATAGCTGACTATAGTCATATTCTCTTAGACCAAATATCTTAGCCTACAAAATTACTTTTCATTACAAAAATCTTTCATTTAATTCCACTAAAGTACTCAAATAAAATCAAAATACAATTATCTGAAATTGAGCTCTATCACAGGAAATCATGTTAATAGTTTTGAAAATACTGTTAAATGAGAACAACTAACAGTTAATTCTTTCTCTCCCCAAACTTAAATTAAATTTTAAAATATTTTACAATTAATTCCATAAAATGTAGCAGGAAGAAAAGTAAAGGAATTTACAAGCTAATACAGAATTCTATTAAATTCATATACATGTATAACCAGGATAAAATGACTGCAGGAGAAAGTAAATTTGGCCTGAAACATGCTTGTAATAAAATTACACAAAAAGGAAGTATACTAACTTTAAAATTTTATTTTTCTTCCTACCCCAAAGTTAATTTTTAACATATATAGCATTTAGTATAGAAAATATATGCAGAAAGAAAAACATTTTAGAAATTCTATCTGCCATTAATGTCTATCAAAAACATCTACAAGAATTAATTAGGACAGAACGATATGTAGCAAAAAGTAAATCTAAACTAAGCATGCCAGAATAATATTCACTAAATAAAAGTTTAATTAGCATAGCAGGTATCAGCAAGGGAATATTAAAATTTTCTTCAAGTCTTATATAAAGTTATAACACAAACACAAACACATATGATAAACGAGGACAATTCTTCCATTAACCCATCACATCTTACTAATTTACTTCCGATTTCTAATGGAATCCCTACAATAATAAATTAGGTACTTTCAAATGATTTTATAGATTATAATCCCAAAGATAAGATTATCCTTGATATATTGGTTAATGTGCACCAACCTTAGGCATCATCTAATCTCTTTAATTAAGCACCTTCTACAGTTATAAATTGTAGTGTAAGATCATCCTAATGTTATTCATCAAATAGGTTCATGAATCCTATCAAATGAAATCAAAGTCAGAGAAAGGAAGTAAAAAAAATAAGATGGATCTATCACTTCTCAAATTCATGATATCTCTTGTAAAACTGAAGTCTGGGTGAGACCCGAGTTGTAGTGGACTCATCAATCCAACTACTACAAGAGAACATACAAGTCTATCCATAATAAGAAGTTAAGGAATCACCTCCCTCATGACACACACAGATTAAATCAAACTACTAAAAATCCAAACATCTACGATTCAATAATCAAACTGATCAATCCATAATGACACATAATGATCAACTCAATCCACTAACAATCCAAACATACATTGATCGTTAATCAGACCGATCAATCCACATTAAAGAAAATACAATACAACACTAACAATCATGAATCCCAAGTATACTAAATCAAAGCACACTAATAACTATGAGTTGCCTCCCATAATGCGCTAGGTTTAACGTCGTGAGCTCGACAAGTGATTTTTCCCGGATCAAAATTCCAATTAAGTAATCCTTGATCAATCACCCAATCTTTTTTAGATCCAGAGATTCTTACAAAATTCTCAAATTTTAATTTTTCATTCAACTCTTCCTTTTCAGATTGATTTATATCATTGTTCCTCATATTTCTTTCTAGATCCAATATTCTTCTATTGATTTTCTTAATTTGCATATTAATATCATCCTTGAAATTTATAAGAAATGGATCTTTATAAGATAATTCAGGATCTCCCAAATTTTGGATTGAAATATCTCAAGATAATTCAGATTCAAGATCAAAATCTTCTATGTTACTCTTCTGTTTCAAGTTATCTTCCAATTCTTCCTCTTGATAATTATTAAATGATGGAGGAGATCTTTCTATATCTATCTTAGTTAAGGAAATAGGTTTTTCTAATTCCATAGGAATTTCTTCCAATGGTCTTTCAATATCCTTATCCTCTTTTCTCAACTCAAAGTTCTTTTGAAATATATCCTCAAATTCTCTTCCAAGTATTAGTTCAATAACTTTATCTTGTTCATCATTCAATTCAAGTTTTTCTTGTGATTGAGTTGAATCTGAAGATATAAAGACCGGTGGTGTAGATGAATTCCTTAAATAGGTAGGCTTTAAAATTGTATGGGGTACATCCATCTTAAGTTCATGAGATTTTTCAACAAATGGAATTAAAATATCACTATTTTTGTTAACATCCATTATTTCACATCTCTCATGAACATACATACAATCTTCTTTAGATAATATTTTCAACTCATCATGAAAATCCATTCCGATCTCATCTGTTAACTTACTCTCAAAACTCTCTTGGAAATGGTCTTTACTTAGATAATCAATTTCATCCATCCAAAAATAATCATCATCTTTTCTCTCAGCTGGATCATTTTTGTTCTCTTTAAATTTGATCTCAGTGTTGCCAAGAAGTGTTCCATGGGGTCTATTGCTAAGTAAATTAGCAATTTGTCCCAGTTGATTCTCTATATTTCTAATCGTAGCATTTTTCCTTTGCAACTAGTTTTCCATTTGCAATACTACTTCTTCTATTGACATATTCTCATCCTCAAATTGTTAACATTGTTAGAGTCCAGTGGATATGAAGGTCTGTAGCTTGTTTTACCATGACTATTCCAACTTCCATTAGGATTTGCATGATTGTTTTCCCATTCTTGGTTTCCACCCTCAGTAGTATGATTCCAGTTAAAATTAGGATGGTTTTTCTAAAATGGGTTGTAAAAGTTAGAATACGAGTTGTTTATGGTATTTAAAGTCTTATATAATAAGTTGGAATCAATCGTATGCCCTAATGAATTTTCCTCACTTACAGGAGTAAATTGAGGCTGGTTCATTCCAAATTGGTCCAACTTCCTTGATATTGCAGCAACCTGAGATGCAAGAATTGCAATCGCATATATATCATGAACACTGGCTACTTTTTTATGATTTATGCAGAGGGCCATTGAATATCACTTGTAGCCACTTCTTCAATTAATGCATACGCTTCATCAAATGATTTTAACATTAGTGAACCACCAGCAACAACATCAATAATGATTCTAAGGGATCCTACTAACCCGTTATAAAAAGTTTGAATGATTAACCAATCTGGCAGAGCATGATGTGGACACCTTCTTAAGAGTTCCTTAAATATTTCCCAGGCATCGTATATTGATTCCCTTTCATACTGACAAAATGAGATAATATCGTTTCTAAGTTTAGTAGTCCTTGAAGATGGAAAATACTTAGCTAGGAATTTTTGAGTTAACTCCTCCAAATTTTTAATAGAACCAGGTGCTAATGAGTATAACCACATTTTAGCGTTATCCCTTAGTGAGAAAGGAAAAAAGCCTTAGCCTAATAGCATCGTCTGACATGACGTTATAATGAAATGTAGCACAATGTTCTAGAAAACTAGATAAGTGTGAATAGGGATCTTTCGAAGGAGTTCCCCTAAACTGGTTGTTCTGCACAAGTTGGATAATCGCTGGATTTAGTTCAAATGAGTCAGCTTCTACGACAGAGTTTTGTATACTTGAGTGAATTACTCCTATCGTAGGATTTGCATAATCCCTTAATGATTTATGAAGATTTTCTAAGTTATTATTTTGAATGTTTTCCATTTTTATTTCTAGTTTTTCAAGTCCTTTCAGTTTTTTGATTTTGTTCCATTTTTATAACTCGGAACCATAAGACAAAAGTCCTATAGATCCTTTATTTTGCATACATAACACAACAAACAATACATTAACAATAAAACAAATAAAATGAAAAATATATTCAACACTACAAAACATTTTCACAAACACTTTATTTTTCACACAAACAGTTTTTTCACAACACTTTTTCATACAAAAAAAACACTTTTCACACAAAAACAATTTTATGATACTAAAGTTTTTCCAATTCTAAGCCTAATTACTTCAACTAAAATTCTCATACAATTCTTACCGAAGCTTCCCGGGCAACGGTGCCTAAAACTTGATGCGACTTTTTATATGCAAGAATTTATGAACCCAGATTTATATTTTTATAATGATTTTTCTAAAGTCACAATTTCAAATACAAGTATACGTATCGCTCAAGTAATACAGGGCTCTAGTGGAGTCCTGTTTATCGATCCCACAAGGAAGCGAGGTAAGTGGTTTTTTGTCAAATTCTAGTATACTATTATTAGACTATAGATTGGAGGGTTGATATAAGTGGTGTTTTATCTAGCAAATACTCCTAAATACAAATGATTATATATAAGGATAATAACTATTTCTAAATGCAAATATTACCTTTCTGGATGAGTTGGTTTGGTGAATTTTGAGATAATAAAATTTATTATTCTTATGTAGTGAATTGGATAATGTAAAGGAATGAGATACATTAAATATTGTATGTGCCAAACAGGAGAAATACTATTCTTTAACCCTAATAAACCCTATTAATCTTTAATTAAATTAGTGTAAAATAAAATTAAAACCTAATTAGGTTTAACCATATATTAAACCTAATTAAATTATCCTTTAGCCCTCATTACATTAGGCTTAGGATAAAATCAAACCCGAATTAAGTCTAAGACATAAAATTAGACTTAATTAATTAATTAAACCTTAATTATATTTGGTTTAATATAAAAATTAAATTAAGGTTAAGGACATATTAAACTTAATTAATTAAACTTTAATATAAAAATCAAATTTAATTAAGTTTAAAGCATATTAAGCTTAATTAATTAAACTTTAATGCAAAAAATCAAATATTAATTAAGTTTAAAGACATATTAAACTTAATTAATTAAACCTTAATAAAAAAATCAAATTTTAATTAAGTTTAAGAAGATATTAAACTTAATTAATTAAACTTTAATATATAAAAATCAAATTTTAATTAAGTTCAAAGACATATTAAGCTTAATTAATTAAACTTTAATATAAAAATCAAATATTAATTAAGTTTAAAGACATATTAAACTTAATTAATTAAAACTTAACAAAAAATAAAATATTAATTAAGTTTAAGGACATATTAAACTTAATTAATTAAACTTTAATATAAAAAAAATTAAATTTTAATTAAGTTTAAGGACATATTAAAATTAATTAATTAAACTTTAATATAAAAATCAAATTTTAATTAAACTTAATTAATTAAACTTTAATATAAAAATTAAACTTTAATTAAGTTTAAGGACATATTAATCTTAATTAATTAAACCTTAAAAAAATGAAATTTTAATTAAGTTTAAGGACCTATTAAACTTAATTAATTAAACCTTAATATAAAAATTTAAGCTTTAATTAAGTTTAAGGACATATTAAAATTAATTAATTAAACCTTAATATAAAAATTAAATTTTAAATAATTTTAAGGAAGTATTAAACTTAATTAATTAAACCTTAATATAAAAATTTAAACTTTAATTAAGTTTAAGGACATATTAAACTTAATTAATTAAACCTTAATATAAAAATTAAACTTTAATTAAGTTTAAAGACATATTAAATTAACCTAAACTCTAATTAAGTCTAACTCATTAGACCTAATTAAACCATTAAGTCTTAATTAAATTAGACTTAATCAAACATATATCTTAATTAGGTCTTACCCATTAGATCTAATTAAACCATTAAGTCTTAATTAAACTAAACTTTAACAAACTTTAAAACAATTAGACTTAACCCTCATTAAGTTTAATTAATCAATTAAACCTTATTCAAATTAGGTTTAATTAACTCTAAAAAAATTAAACTTAACTCTGATTAATTTTAATTAATCAATTAAGCCTTACTTAAATTAGGTTTAATTAACTCTAAAACAATTAAACTTAACTCTAATTATGTTTAGTTAATTAATTAAACCTTACCCAAATTAGATTTAATTAACTCTAAAATAGTTAGACTTAACCCTAATTAAGTATAATTAATCAATTAAACCTTACCCAAATTAGGTTTAATTAACTTTAAAACAATTAGACTTAACCCTCATTAAGTCTAATTAATCAATTAAACCATATCCAAATTATGTTTAAATAATCATTAAATCAATAAGGTTTAACCATAATTAAAAAACCCTTACCAAATAAAACTTATAACTTAGGTTTAACCTAACTTGAACTTAAGTTGACCTAAGCTTAAGTTCAACCCATATTGAACTTAAGTCAAAACATATAACTTAGGCTTAACCTAACTTGAACCCAAAGTTGACCTAAAACTAAACTTAACTCCAACTTAAACATAATTTAAAGTTAACTTAGATTCAATCTAAGTTAAGTTTAAATATAAATCTTAAAGATTTAATATAACATAAAGCGACAAAAATTTTAAGTTCAAACCAAATTGAATTTAATTGAACTAAAAATCAAACTTAACATAAAATCAAACTCATATTCAAACAAGATAAATCGACATAAAGTTTAACGTAAATCGAACTTAACATAACATAAAAATTCATTCAATATAACAAAAATCTTAATAAAATCCAACTCAACATAAATTTTTAAACAAACTCAATCCAAACCTGAATTGATATAAACAACAATATAATCTTCAACAAAAATTTTAACAACAAATCTCAAGAAAATAAATAATCTAACACAGTCCAACATTTAAAATCAACATTAAAACATAAATTAGTAAATAAAACTTAACATTTATTAAATTCTGAGATGACGACTGACTATTGTTTTCTGACACTATTTGCTTTGCAGGGTTGAAAACAAAACCTCGCTTAGATTTTCTTTGCATGTTATAGGGTGTATTAACTCTATTTTATAGGAAGATGAGGGCGAAATGACGACATTAAAACAAAATAAACAAAACAACATGACATATAACAAAAAAAAAACCCAAAAACCTCGTTTAGATTTTCTTTGCATGTTATAGGGCGTGCTAACTTTGTTTTGCAGGATGTCGACAATAAAAATAATAATAAAAGGCATCAAAATTAAACAAAAGAAACCAAACGACATTAAAATAGTATTAAACAAAACAATAAGACATGATAAAACAAAATAAAACAAAAATAAGACATGAAACAGTGACATGACAATTGACAAACAAAAACAATCATCTTATTCATATTATAAGATACCTCATGACATAAATAATTAACATAATATCTCATGACAAAAAAAGATAAGCATTAGGAATAAAACATTATTTTATGTTTGCTTTCCTAAAAAATATTCAGAAAACGAGTTTTTAACATTAATCTAGAGTTTTCTTAGGCAAAACTAAAATTGTCTGGAATGTATTTAACTATAGAAGCTTACTTCAATATGAGAAGTAAAAAAACTAAGAATAGGTTAGATACATAAAAATCTCTGGTTATCAGACTTGTAATTTTCCTAATAGGATAAAAATATTAAAGAGTTCTCCCTATAAAGATATCTTATTAACTTTCCTTGGTTGTCAATTTTGCTCCTTTTCCTTTTCTTTTACCCTTTTCAAAAACAGAATAAAGTTAGGGCAATATAAATAGACTGCCGACTCCTTGACATTTGACACGACACCCAGGAATTGGCGACGACTGCAATCCAGACGAGTTTCCATTGCCGACAGAGTTCAAAATGAGATTGAAGTAGAGAAAGAAGAGATTAAAAAACTAAAAATGGATGCTCCGAAAGGTTTGGAAAGACCTATTTCTTCACCTAAGATTGTTTTAGAAAAGCCACCACCTCCATGTCCTCAGAGACTTCATCAACAAAAGTTGGATAAGCAATTTTCAAAGTTCTTAAAGATATTTAAGAAGCTTACAATTAACATTCCTTTTGGTAAAGCCATAGAACAAATGCCAAGTTATGTGAAATTTATGAAGGATATTCTCAACAGAAAAAGGAAGTTTGAAGATAATGAAACTGTTGCACTTAGTGAAGAGTGCAGTGCAATAATTTAGAAAAAGCTTCCTAAAAAGCTTAAAGATCTTGGTAGTTTCACAATTCCATATGCAAACAGAGATAGATTTTATGGAAAAGCATTATGTGATTTGGGTGCAAGCATTAACCTTATGCCATTATAATGTTGAACTCAGTTTTGGTGAGGTCTAAACTTCCTCTTAGTGCTTAGGATCTAGCCATAAAATTTCCTCTTTGACTATCCTAGAAGACTAGAGTTGGAACCCAGCATTAGAATTTCCAACCACTTCTTAGCTCCTTTTGGAACCCTACATGGATGGTCACAAACCTCTAAATCACCTTGGAAGGTTAAAACCACCATTTGGAGACCCAATAGTGAGTTCCCATAGGAATGTTTGGACTTAGGGTAACCTTGGGTGACTTGAGCTTCTCTTGCACACACACAACCCTGAACCATTGAGTTCCCCTATCCCAAACCTTAAACATTATCTCTTCTACCCTTTAAGAAACTCACATGATCGAGCCAAAGCCACTAGTCTTTGATTAAGATGGCTAAGATCAATATGTGAAGGATCATAAAGTGGTTACCATTTGGCTTAATTTGGTCCCAAAGTGGTTAGACATGGCTAAGGCCCATGGACATATACCCCTAAAACCCTAATTCCATTCCCAATCCTAATTTTCAAACCACATTTCCCAAAATTTCCAAGATTCACCAATGAGTCCTAAAAAAGGCACCAAAACATTCCTTGTGTCACACTAAAAATTTGACTGTAAACTTGTCATACCTCCGGACAACTTTTTGGCATCTCGATACCAAAATAACAAATACTTAAATGATGTTCCAGGGATCATAAAACCCTCCACATTGATCAAAAATGGCCCCAGACATTATCATTTGCTCTAAAGTTCGTTGGGCCTTCAAATCAGCCTTTTGACCACTTTGACAAAAAATAAGAAAAATTTGCCAAATTATCAAAATACCCCTGGAATACCCAAAATTTCAAAAATCCAATTTTTATCCAATTAAATCCCAAAAAAAATTTGAAACATTCCCATGTCATCCAATTTCTCTAATTTGACCAATTTTGACCAATTCGACCAATTTTGACCAAAATCCCAATTTTTCCCTTAAATGGCCAAATCCCCAAATTAACCCAAATTTCCACCAAATTGATTTCAAAATTCTCTAATTTTATTTCTAAAATCAAATTCAACAACTTCAATCTTAATTGAAAACATTTTGAAGTCCAATTCAATTAATTTCAAAATCCAATTTTAATCCATACCAAAAATCTCTAATTTGGCCCAATCTTCAAAATCCACCAAATTGAACCTCATGATCAATCAATTCCCCAAAATTTCACTTTCTAAGCAAAATTAAACATGCCTAAACCCAATTTAAATCAATACCCATTCAATTTGATGATACCATGATTAATTACAAAAATCCAAAATCATTTCATGCATGTTAAAGGCCCATCTCCATGTGCATTTCTAAAAGCCCATTTCAAAAATTCTAAAAAACCCAATTTAAGCCCACATGATGAAATTTTAATCCTCCTTCATCCCATAGCATTTAAATTATTTTATCATGGCCTTATATGAGGCATCTCATGCATGAACATCACACCATACCAAAATTAGGCATGTTGACAAAAAATCCCAAAAATCATGAGATAAAAAAAATTCCTTTTGAATGAGACCTTTCTATAACTCATGGGCATCATGGCATGACAAGTGAAGCCTCTCTTAGCCATCCCAAGTCTACTTTTTGCGAAATGGGGCAAGGGGAAGTGACCACACCTCTTACTCACTCACTTGATTTTTTTCCCCCATCCATGAACCATTTAAACCCTCCCCAAACTTCCATGGAAGCCATCTTACCTCACCTAAATATGCTTAAGGATCTTAGGATCAACTCTAAGCACTTTGGGAAAGGATCTAGCCTATGGACCAAAGGCTAAACTCAAGCCAACCTAACATAACCCAAACTCTAAGTCCCCTTTGGATTTTCACCTCACTCTCCCATATGATATTTTTCCTTTTCCTCACTCTTCATTCATCACCACTCACTATTTTTTTTCTCCACCTCTATAACCTCCATTAGAGCTAAAAAAAAAAAAAAAGAGAGAGAGAACAAAAAAAAAGCTCTCCCTCACTTCTCTCCAACAAAAACTCTCCATTCACAAACTCACCTCTACCTCCACCTCCATAACTCAATCCAAGCTCCTCACTCGATCTTCAAATAAAGAAGGTTACTTCACTCTGAGCAGCTCCCCAACGACATTCCCAAACTGAGGTGAGTAATCCTCTCTCTCATCTCTCTTTCTTTCATTATTTTTCACTAATACCATCCTATTCTCATGTATTTACATATCTACCACCAAAGCTTTAATATTTACATACATGCCACTTAAACTTTAATATTTTACAAGCTTACTATATTATTCTTCTTTTTATCTTTACAAGCATGCCTCAATTCTTTTTTATTTACATAACTATTTAAAAAAAAAAGAATTTACATGCATGCCACATATTTATTATATTTACACGTATGAAAATTGATTTAAATGCATCATCACCATATGAATGTATTCTTCTATGTTAGATGAGCATCTTAAGAAAAACCGCACTCAATTTAGTTAAGAATCGAGAGAGATATTAAGATTCGAAAATGGACAGCCGAGATGGAGTCGGACCGTAGCTTAGTTCGTGAACACGCCGCCAGCAGAATCGCTCCACCCAATGAGAAATCAACACATAACAATGGGTACGAGGTTGACTAGGACTGAGCGGGAAAAGGGGTTATTTATTTATTTTTTACCCTAAACTTTGAAAAATCATAACTTTTCATAGAAAACTCTAAAAATTAAATTAAAAATATCTTCTTGCTCTGTGAAGTGAGGAGAATCATGTGGAATAAAGATCAAGATGTTTTTCTTAGTATTTTATTTTTAATTAATTAAAAATTATTTTAGGTCTTCTAATTCTTCATGTATATAGGCATAACACCATGTTTTGAAATTTTAGTATGTTGTTCTCTCTGTTATTAGGGAGATTCCCTGAGTTTTCCAAAGTCAAAGGAGATCTCTATGAGGAGATCTTTATTTTTCAAGTTTAGGTCTATTTTCTTGATAAATTAATCATAATAATTATCATGTTGCTTATAAAAATCCACAAAAATCTTGGTAGGTTACTTATGGCCAGAGGACTCTAGGAAAAGTATAACTTGGTTTAAATCATTAAAAATAACCCTAATTAGACTAAACACCTAAAACATAAATTAAATTAATTTGCACTAAATACACATCAAAATAAATTGAAACCAATTCTCCACTGTAATTTAAAGTTAAGAGAACCCCACATAAAAATTTCAAACCAATTGGAATTGATTTAAACCATTAAATGAATTAATTAAGTGAAATGACTATTTTGACGTTAAAAAAATCAGAAAAATAAAAATACAATTCAAAAATTCACCAAATTAATTTTGGGAGTTCTCTGTGGTCCTCTAGTCAATAAGAACCTCTAGTAATTTTTCTAAGGATAGAACTTTCACCTTGGTCATGTTATTGAATTTTCATTTAAAAATCCTATTTTCCAATAAAATAATTGTATAAATCAAATTCAAAAATAGAAAAATCACATTTTCCCTTCTGATGTCTTAATTGATATATGAGTGAGGTGACATAAAAATTTCAAAGTCATTTGAATTTGATTTAGTGAGTTATGGGGTGGATAAGCTTAAGAGGGCATCAGGGTAACTAAGGAACCTTAGCCTTAATTAATATTTAGGCTTAACCAAGGGTAAGGGGGAAATATTTAATTTTAATTGCCTTCTGTAGACCTAACTTTTGTGAGGATTATTTACAATATATATTAGAGTGGGAAGTCTACCAAAATTAATTCCCTAACTCTTAATGATGATCACAAAACCCTAACATCTAGGGTAAGACCCTATGAAACCTTTTTAACATAAATTATGATGACATCTTAAAATGATAAAATCAGTAATGACAAATCCTGATCTGATCAACTATTGACCCAATAGGTCAACTTTTGACATAAAAAGTTAACTTTGGTCAAAATGGTCAATCCCAACCCAATGACTAACTCTATTGACCCAATAAATCAACTTTTGACCTAAAAACCAACTTTGGTCAAATTGGTTAATTCCTGACCCAATGACCAACCCTACTGACCCAATAGGTCAACTTTTGACATAAAAAGTCAACTTTGGTAAAACTGATTAATTCCTGACGCAATGACCAACCCTATTGACCCAATATGTCAACTTATGACCTAAAAACTCAACTTTGGTCAAACTGGTCAATTTCTGACCCAATGACCAATCCTACTGACCCAATAGGTCAACTTTTGACATAAAAAGTCAACTTTAGTCAAACTGGTCAATTCCTGACCCAATGACCAACCTCACTGACCCAATAGGTTAACTTTTAACATAAAAAGTCAACTTTGGTCAAACTGGTCAATTTCAGATCCATTGACTACCCCATTGACTCAACAAGTCAACTTTTGACCAAAAAGTCAACTTTGGCCAAGATGGTCAATCCTTGACCCAATGATCACTCCATTGACTTAGATGGTTAACTTTTGGCCCAAAAAGTTAAAATTAACCAAAATCATCAACCCAACACCTAAAGACCACCATATTTACATCATTGGTCATCTCTGACCAAAAAGTTAATTTTCGTCAAAATGATCAAACTATGACCTAATGATTGTTGCATTGACCTTTTTTATCATTCTTTGACATAAATAATTAAGATTTGATCAAAATAATTCATGTATAATACAAAGACAATCACTCTGGCCCCCATTGGTCAACTCTTGACCTAAAAGGGTAAAATTTATCAAAATAGCTAAACCATGCCCCCTGACCATAAAATTGACTTCAATGACATACATTGACAAATCAACTTGATATTGATCAAAGTGATCAAAGGTTAATCCAAGTGTCACCACATTGAACACTGGATTAACCTAAACCCTAAAATTGGTCATTATGACCAAACCCAAACCCTTGGATTTTATGACTAACCCAAACCATGGCAAGGTAATGAAAATCAAAATTAGTCATCCTTGGACTAAAATGGGTTAACTTAGGTTATCCTAAATCAATTTGGGTCAACCTAAGTCAACTATGGTCAACCAAAGTCAAATTTGGTCAAAACATTCAATTTTGAACCAAATAAATAAAATTAATTAAAATGATTAAATCCCAAAAATCATTTTAATAAATTTATTTGTTAATAATATAATTTCATACATTTTTAATTAATTACATAATTAATTAGGAATGGAATTATATAAAAATAATCCTAAATTAAATTTGAATTTATGGCATCACACATGATGTCATAAATCCCTTTATTGATTTTTTTAAAATCTAAATTATTGCGAGCCACTAATGGGTTACCTAATACCCATTAAATCCATCATGACATGGTTGCACATTATCTAACTCATAACTCATCACCTTTAACCATGGTTAAGAATCATCATGATATTATCATGATGGTTATCATGATGGTTAGACATATGTGTCATCCCCCCTCAAGATGAGGTGTAACATGGCTTCATAAGTGGTAAGCACCATTTCCCCAACCCAATGGAGAAAGACCAAGACATACAATTAAGTTTCCACTAAGGTTAAAACCATCATGAGCAAAAAAAATCAAATAAAGGGGTAAGTAAAATATGTGTCATTTTCCATTCAACTTGCTTGATGATTCACCTCCTCTCATAAGGTGAGGTGGCTAACCAACATGTGTGACACCACAAACATGTTGTAGACTCACCAATGAGGGTGCAACATCACTTAAACCATCCCTATTACCATAGTAAAAGGCCATCATGACAAGTCATGGGAGATGGGGAATATGAAGCTTATGTACCTCCTCTTCTAAACCCAATGAATGACTCATGAGGCTCATATGAGGGAAGCTAATACAGATCATATGTAGAAGCCTTATCCACCTCATAGATGATCCAATAGAGGGAAGCCAAATTATGAATCAAACATATACCCTAGTTAAGCTCATAATGAAAAATTTGGGGAGAATCAACCATGGCTATCCCTTAGCTGAAATTTTATCCTCAACAATGATGGCATTGCTCAACACCTCCCCCAAATAGATCCAAGCTAACCTAGCCTCAGCCGTGGCCTCCCCATGGCTATAAATAAGGCCAAACCCGGGCACATGAGAAGAGGAGGACCAAAATAGGAGACCCCCAACCACTGCTCAAATCCCTTGACCTTCAACACAAAAAAACTTCATTAGGTCCTAAGCAGTTGATCCCCAATGAAATCAAGCTCTTAAACCTAGTGCATCAAGCCAATTTAGCCAACTCGAGAGCTTCAAATAAACCTAAACCAGGACAAATTTGAAGTATAAACCAACCTCCACAACTTCAAATTACCATCCCTGAAGCTTCCTTGGACCCTACGAAGACAAGCCCAATCAAAATTGGCCATCCTCATAGCTTTTAAACCACTGATTAATCAAGCCCATTCAAGCCGAGATACCTCGAGGACAAAGTCATATACAGACCCGATTTCACCTCAAATTGACTTAGGGAAAAGCTTTCTGAGGTCAAGACGAAGCTTCAGAACCATTCAATTTGAGCTTGCGTTGATTGAGGCCAAGGTATGGTTTTTCACACCCAACCCGAGCTCGGCGTTGGTCTAAAGTAGGGTTAGCCATTTCAAAACCCCCACATATCCGTATGAATATGATCGTCGGCTCAAGAAGATCGTGTAGGAACAAACTTCGCTCAATTTCATCAAGAATTGAGCGAGATATTGTCCCTAGATCACGAACGGTCTGCGGGATAAGGCGGGAGGAAGACTATGAACCAAGACCGGTTGTTCCCGTGTTTTGGGAATGAACGACCGAGATTAAATCTCCACGGATCCGCTGTTCGGATCCCCGCAGTGGATCAGCCGTGTTTTGACCCGTCCGAGGACACGCGACGCTTTAAGGTTTATTTGGATTTAATAAAATCCGTATAAACCTTAAAAACTTCAAAAATACATAACTTTGCATAGAAAAATCATAAAAATAAAATAAAAATACATCTGGATTCAGGACAATGAGCACTACAATGTGGAATTGAAATTTTGATTTTTTTAATTTATATTTGATTTTTAATTAATTAAATACTCTCTGGAGTATTTTAATTATTAAAAATTAAATATAAGTCAGAAAAATATGAAACTTTGGTGGATTAATCTCTAGATCCTTAGAAACAGTCTTTGATTTTTCCAAGGCTAGAAAAATTCTCTAAAGTAACTTGTCTTAATTTTCATGAGATTTGGTAATTATTTTTAATAATAATTCTAAAATCAAAGAATAAGAAATTTAAATTGGTAATTAGTTAGAAATTTAAGGGAACAAATTTTGAACCCTAAAATGACAGATTCTAACCTTTTAAAAAGTTCTAAAATGACAATTTTATTGTTAGGGTTAAAGATTTCAAAGTTTTAAAATTTAAAATCCTAAAATACTTTTAAAATTTAAAACTCATTTTTCTTAACTCATGACACTATGAGTTAGGTTAAATTTAAAGTCCAAACATTAAATGGAATTAAATTAGTACAAAATTAGGATTAATCTAAAATTGATTCTAATTATTTCCATTAAACCTTAATTAAAACAAGGTTAAAATAAAGATTAAACCCTAATTAGGCTTAACCTATATTAAAACTAATTAATTAACTTAAACCTTACTTACATTAGGTTTAAGGGTTCATTAAATCTTAATTAAATTTAACCTATACTAAACCTAATTAATCAACTTAAACCTTACTTACATTAGGTTTAAGTTTTCATTAAACCCTAATTAGGTTTAACCCATATTAAACCTAATTAAGCAACTTAAACCTTACATACATTAGGTTTAAGTGTTCATTAAACCCTAATTAGGTTAAACACATATTAAACCTAATTAATCAACTTAAACCTTACTTACATTAGGTTTAAGTGTTCATTAAACCATACTTAGGTTTAACCATATTAAACCTGATTAATAAACTTAAACCTTACTTACATTAGGTTTAAGTGTTCATTAAATCCTAAATAGGTTTAACCTATAATAAACCTAATTAATCAACTTAAACTTTACTTACATTAAGTTCAAGTGACTTTTAAATCCTAATTAGGTTTAACCTATATTAAACCTAATAAATCAACTTAAAACTTACTTACATTAGGCTTAAGTAAACTTTAAACTCTAATTTTAAACCTAATTAATCAACCTAAACCTTAATTAATTCTAAACCAATTAGACTTAACCCATATTAAGTCTAATTAATCAATTAAACCTTACCCAAATTAGGTTTAATTAATCCTAAACCAATTAGGCTTAACCCATATTAAGTCTAATTAATCAATTAAACCATACACAAATTAGGTTTAATTAATCCTAAACTAATTAGACTTAACCCATATTAAGTCTAATTAATCAATTAAACCTTATCCAAATTAGGTTTAATTAATCCTAAACCAATTAGGCTTAACCCATATTAAGTCTAATTAATCAATTAATCATTACCCAAATTAGGTTTAATTAATCCTAAACTAATTAGACTTAACCCATATTAAGTGTAATTAATCAATTAAACCTTACCCATATTAGGTTTAATTAATCCTAAACCAATTAGACTTAACTCCTAATTAAGTCTAATTAATGAATTAAACCTTACCTAAATTAGGTTTAATTAACCTTCAAAACCAATTAGACTTAACTCATATTAAGTCTAATTAATCAATTAAACCTTACCCAAATTAGGTTTAATTAATCCTAAACTAATTAGACTTAACCAATATTAAGTCTAATTAATCAATTAAACCTTATCCAAATTAGGTTTAATTACCCCTTAAACCAATTAGACTTAACCCATATTAAGTCTAATTAATCAATTAAACCTTACCTAAATTAGGTTTAATTAACTTTAAAAACTAATTAGAATTAACCCTAATTAAGTCTAATTAATCAATTAAATCTTGCCCAAATCAGGTTTAATTAGTCTTAAACCTATTAAACTAAACCATAATTAAGTCTATTACATTAGACTTAATTAAACTATTAAACCTTAACCAACTAAGGTTTAATCAATCTTAAACTATAATTAAGTTTATCACATTAGACTTAATTAAACTATTAAACCTTAACCAACTAAGGTTTAATCAATCTTAAACTATAATTAAGTCTATCACATTAGACTTAATTAAACTATTAAACCTTAAAAAAATAAATTTTAATCAATCCTAAACCTTACTTAAGTCTAATTCTTTAGGATTAATAAAATTATTAAACCTTAATTGAATAAGGTTTAATCAAATTTAAGCCTTACTTAAATTAGGCTTAAATATCTTTAAATTTTAGTTAGGTCCAATTTTAATTAGACTTAATTAAACCTTAAGTTTTACTTAAATAATACTTGAACGGTCTTTAAATTCTAATTAAGTCTAATCTAATTAGACTTAATTAACCTTTGATTATTATTTAAATAAAACTTAAACCTTATTTAACTAGACTTAACTCAAACTTAAATTCAACCCATATTGAACTTAAATCAACCTTATTTAGATTCAATCTAACTTGAATCTAACTTAAATCAAACCTAAATCAAACTTAAGTTTAACCCATATTGAACTAAAGTCAACCTTAAGTTTAGGTTCAAACTAACTTGAACCTAACCATACCTAAATCAAACTTAAGTTCAACCAATATTGAACTTAAGTCAACCTTATGTTTAGGCTCAACCTAATTTGAACCTAACCAAACTTAAAATCAAACTTAAGTTCAAGCCATATTGAACTTAAGTTCAGGTTCAACTTAACTTAAACATAACTTAAATCAAACTTAACTCAATATTAAGTTCCATCTAAATTGAACTTATCTTTTTGGAAACTTTAAGTTTGATCAAAATCAAACTTAACTCAACATTAAGTTCGACCCAAATTGAACTCAATTCAACATTAAGTTCAATCTAAATTGAACTTATCAAACTCAACTCGACATTAAGTTCGACTAAAATCAATCTTAATTAAGTTCAATCTAAATTGAACTTATTTTAATCAAGCCCAACTCAACATTAAGCGTAATTCAAATCAAACTTAAGATTCAATCTAAATTGAACTTATTTCGACAAAAATAAAGTTTAACAAATCTAACTTAAATCAAAATTTGATTTAAATCAAACCAAAATCAACATTATTAACTTAAGTTCAAACAGACATGAACTCAAGTTAATAGACATGAACTTAAGATCAACTCAGGTTGAACTGAGATTAAACTCAAACCACATCAAACTAAAAATAAATTTTGATTCAAACTACTTTAAAGATCAAATCAAGATACTCAGATTCAAACTACATTAAATCTGATTATCAAACAATTTTGTTTAAGTCTAACTCATATTTGACTTAATACTTCTTCTAGATTCAAAAAGATATTGAATCCAGAATTTTAAAATCTAACTTAGGTTAGATTTTGTAATTAGACTTAATATTAGATTCAAAAGACACTGAATCTAAGATTCTAAAGTCTAATTTATGACATTGAATTTAATTATTAGATCTAAATCTCTAAATTCAAACAAAATTGATTCTAAATTTCTAGATCTAATCAAATTTCAAAAAAATTATTTCTCAAATCTAATCAAAATTTCATATTTAATTGACAATAAATCTAAAAATCAAATTTAAAACTTTAAGTTCAAAAGACATCAAACTTAAAGATTTTGACATAAAATGACATAAAAATCGTAAGAAATCATAAATAACTTAAAAATTTTCAAACCTACAATTGGAAAAAGACACTAAAACTTAAATGAAACCTTAATCAACAAACATCACCAAATGCAACAGGAACCCAAGTGTTCTTAATGTACGAAGATTTCTCGGACGACACAATCCTGGTTGCTGACAGAAACCTTCCGGTCCTGGTTTAAACACCTTTCAGACTATGTAGATTAAGGCCGCTGATAGCCCTGGGACGATAGAGCCACTGATATATTGACCGGGTTATCGAAAAAAATAACTAAATAAAATAAAAGATTGAAGAAATAAAACTGACATTATTTTATTTAAATCTAACACTGTTTTCCTTTGTAGGATGAAGATATGTTTCGTTCGAGATTTCCATTGCATGTTATAGGGTGTGCTAATTCTATTTTGCTGGACGACATTCTTAAGACGAGACGAACGACAACAAAATAAAACAAAATCACAATGACATCAAAATAACAACATTGACAAAACAAAACAAAACAAAACAAACAATATTAAAATAACAAAACCAAGACAAAAAATAAAACCAAAACTTTTAGGCTAGCCACCAAACAAAAATGACAAACAACAAAATAAAAAAAACTATAAATAAAAAGAAATGACAAACAACAAAACAAAAATGATAAACAAAAAGACAACATGATAAAATTGACATAACAAAAATGACATTTAGGATTGATAGTGGGTACATCTTTCCTTAAAAACTTTCAAGAAAACAAGTGATTAACATTAATCAGAAGTTTTCTTAGACAATTATAAATTGCCTAAGATGTAATTAACTATAAGAGCTTGCTCCTATAGGAGAATTAAAGAATTCAGAATAGATATTATATCTAAAAATCTCTGGTTACCAAAATCCTTAGGATAAGACAATCTTGGAATTTTCATTTCGAGGATTATTACCGACACCTATTTTTCTACTGCTTTCTATATTATTAGCCCTCATTTTCTTCAAATTTCTTACTATTTAAAGATTCTTTTATAAGATTTATAGAAATAAGATTTATTGAAGATTAGAGCAATATTATAGACAAACAGAGTGACGACTCCAAATCGACATCGACAACCAAAAAATCTCCGACACAACGATGACACCGTCATCAATAGATTTTATTTTGGCGACTTTGCTGGGGAGTTTCTTTCTTCTCATCTTTTGTTATCACTTGTTCTCATTTAACATTTAGTTCTTTGATAAATAAGGACAACATATTTTCAAACTTTTAAAACAAATTTCCAGATTATAAATGAGTCAATAACATTCGTTTTCTTAAAATTTCAGAAAAGTTGCAATGGATTCTCCAAATTCAATCTTTTCTTATTATCAAGACTTCAATACACCAATGGAGGAAGATGTTTCCCTTTATTAGAATGATTTTGGATTATTTGGTGAAACTGAATTTGCATTAGATAATCCATACCAAACTGATATACACTCTTTTGAAGAATTTAATATGCAACCTCATGAAGACTTTCTAAATTTTATAAAAGACCTACCAGAATATTGATGCACTGAAAATATATACGGTTTTTGCTATCTAATTTTACCCATTTATTGTGATATCGTACTTTAAAGAAAGGTATTTTTCTTGATTTGCTGCAGGTATGATGATTTTAGGTGATTGGAGTGAAAAGAAGCAAAAAAGGAACGAATCCAGAGCAAAAAGGAGCTAAATGGTGAAAAAGTGTTCTGGCGTCGCCGGTGCCCAAATCCAGAGAGCACAACAATTAAATTGCACGATAGAGTGGAGTTCAAATTTGGAGAGTTTTTGCGACTTTTTGAAGGGATGTCTATGGAAACTCTTGGGATTTCATCCCTATCTTATAAGTAACTTCTTTTGGACAAAACGTGGTGTGTCTTGAGTGTGTCTTGTGTCTTATAGAGTAGTTTTGAGTGCTAGGATTTAGGAGTAAAGAGTGTAGAGTGAAGATTTGAGAGGGATTATTCTCCAAGGAGGGGACTAGAAGAGGTAAAGTGAGAGATTGCTTCTTCCTTTCCATTCTAAAGAGAGAATCAAGTGTTGTAAAGAAGAGAGAAGAGGATTCAAAGGAACTTCAAGAGAATTGCATTGCGGAAGAGAAAGAGATAAGCTGTATTTTCTTTTGTGATTTGTATGACATTTCTTTTATATATAAAATCCATGTTTTATTGTATCTTCTCCATGAATTTTGAATAGTCTCCCTTGTCTTTCTTCTTGCATAAGAGATGTGATGATGGATTGATGTGGATTTGATGTGCTTTTAATGTAATGAAGAAATTGTGATGGTTTTTCATTTAGAACTTAATTTACTCTCTATTTGGCCAATTGAAATGTTAAAATATGTAGTTGAACATTAAGTTTGAAAGGATTTAATGTCCTACAACAATAATGAAAGATCCATTTAATTTCTATGGATGAATTGCGTAGTTCATGGGAATTGAGTGCAGATAAATAGGGAAATATGTTTTGATGGACTGCAATGTGGAGATTTCATGGTGACTGGCTGAGATCCCTTAATTGGTTCTAAGATTTGTAAATAATATCAATGGTTAGCCTTCGAGTGAAGGGTGTGTGGGAGCTCCGGAATGAGAGTCGGTATCCTCCCAGCCTAGCCTTAGAGTTAGTGATTAAACATATAATATGTCAATGTTCTTTTCTTACTTAGAAGAGGGGGTACTTTTTTAAGGGTAAAGAATCATCTATGCTCCTATTTGGCACAATAATATAGATAATTATTCCATATTAATCCACACATTATATTCTCATTGCATGAGGAAAGATACTTTCTCATATATCAAAAACCTTCCAAATACTTAGTTTAGTATGTCTGTTAGTTAATCCTGTTCTTAAAGTTATTAGAAGTAGTTGTAGTTAGTTAATTGTTACTGCTTTGTTGTTCTTACTATTTCGTGCATAGTAGTAAGTAGTGAACCTTAACTTCAGAGTTTATTACACATTGTGTAACGTTTTCTTAAAACTTCAAATATTTCCCTGTGGGATCGATATCCAGGACTGCATTAGAGCCCTGTATTACTTGATACGATACTTATACTTGTGTTGAATGCTTAGACTTAACAAAATTATTATATATCTATAAATATGAGTTCATAAATTCTTGCAAAATATTAAGTCGAGCATCAAGTTTTTGGCACCGTTGCCGGGGAAATAATTAACGAAGTTAGGAAATAATTAACGAAGTTAGGACATAATTAACGAAGTTAGGAAAGCAAAAGTGAGTAACGAAGTAAGTTTATTTTGTAGTGTGTAATTATGTTTACCTTTATAAAAGTAGTGGATCTATAGGTTTAGTGCCTTACGATTCGGAGTTAGAGCGTACTGTCAGAAAAATTAGAAAACAACAAAAATAAATTGAAAACCCCTGCAAAATGGTGAATATTCAAGATAATCAAAGAAATAAAATTGAAAATTTGCCAAGACCTTTAAGAGATTATGCTAACCCAACAACAGATGAAATTCATATAACTATTCAAAATCCTGATGTTGCTGCTAATTCATTTGAATTTAAATCTGCTATTATCCAAATGGTACAAAACAATCAATTTGCTGGAACACCTAATGAGGATCCAAATTTACATCTCGCTAGTTTTTTAGTAATTTGTGCTACTTTTAAATATGATGGAGTGTCTAGTGACACTGTCAGACTTAGACTTTTTCCTTTTTCATTAAGGGATAAGGCTAAGGCGTGGTTAAATTCATTAGCACTAGATCTATTAGAACTTGAGGAGAATTATCTCAAAAGTTTCTATCAAAATATTTCCCTCCATCAAAGACTGCTAAACTAAGAAATGATATTACATCTTTTTATCAGTTTGAAGGAGAGTCAATATATGAAGCTTGAGAGAGATTTAAAGATCTTCTTAGGAAGTGCCCATAACATGCTTTACCAGATTGGTTAATAATTCAAACATTTTATAATGGATTAGTGGAATCATTGAGATCTATTATAGATGCTGCTGCTTGTGGATCATTAATGTCAAAAACTTTTGATGAAGCATACACATTAATTGAAGAAATGGCCACTAATAATTTTTCATGGCCCTCTGAATGGGTAAATCCTAAGGGAGTAGCTAGTGTTCATTATTCAGATATGATGAATATGGTAGTTTCTCAAATTGCAGTCCTTTTCAAAGAAAATAGATCAATATGGAAAGAATTATTCTCAACCACCGCCAGTGTTCGAGGAAAATTCATTTGGACAGATAACGGAATCTCAAACACCTTATGAGACCTTAAATGCTATTAATAGACCTAACAATCCTTATTCAAATTATTATAATCCTGGCTGGAAGAATCACCCAAACTTCAATTGGAATAATAATAATGCTAATGTTAACCCGCATTGGGCTAACAATTCTATGAATCCAATTGGAAATTCGAACAATCAAGGAAATTCTAATTTTAGACCATCTTATCCCCCTGGATTTAATAGTAACCAACAATTTAAGGATAAGAAGTTGTCTACTGAAGAAATGATTCTGAATATGGGAAATCAATTACAAGCTCAAGGTGTGCTATGAAGAATATTGAAAATCAATTACGACATATTTTCACTGCAGTTAATAATAGACCTTTGGGAACACTTCCAAGTAATGTGGAGATCAATCCAAAAGATCAAAATAAGGAACAACTTAAGGCTATTCAATTAATGAGTGGAAAAGAATTGGAAACTAGAGTGCAAAAAGAAGTTGAAACAGAGAAGGAGAAGGTGGAAATTGAAAAAGGTTCAAACAAGATTTATCCATACTTAGATTATCCTCATGAACCAATGAAGATAACTGTTGAAAAGCTACCACCTCGATTTCCTCAAAGATTAAAGAAACAAAACATGGATAACAGATTTGGAAAATTTTTGGAGATCCTTAAGAAATTAACGATTAACATTCAACAGATGCCTGACTATGCTAAGTTTATGAAGGATATTATAAGAAAGAAAAGAAAGTTTACAGATATGAAACTGTTGCACTTAGCGGAGAGTGTAGTGCAATTATTCAGAAGAAGCTTCCGGAAAAACTTAAAGATCCTGGTAGTTTCACTATTCCATGTGCTATAGGTGAAAATTTTAAAAGAAAAGCTTTATGTGATATGGAGCAAGTATTAATCTTATGCTTTTATCAACTTTCAAAATATTTGGAATAGGAGAAATTTCTCCTACATCTGTGACTCTTCAGTTGGCCGATCATTCCATTACTTATCCTAAAGGAGTGGTGGAAGATGTGTTAGTGAAAGTGGATAAATTTATCTTTCCTATGGATTTTATTGTACTTGATATGGGGGAAGATAAAGAAATTCCAATCATTTTGGGAAGACCATTCCTTGATACTAGAAGAGCGGTAATTGATGTTCAAAAATAAGAATTAACTATTAGAGTTAATGATCAAGAGGTGAACTTTAATATTTTAAAATCTATGAAGTATCCCTCAATGGAAAATGATAATGAATGTTTTAGAATGGAGGTCTGTGATTACTTGAGAAACAATCATTTTAAAAATATATTTGAAAAAGAAGAAGAATATAAAAATATGTTTAAAGAAGAAAATGAAGATGAAGAAAATTCAGATAGTAAGAAGATTGAAGATTTGGAGTATGTTCAGGAGAGATTCGAAATATTAGACACTATGGATGGTGGGAATAAAAGCTTAATTCCATCTATCGTAAAACCTCCTGAACTTGAAATGAAAATTCTCCCTAATCATTTAAAGTATATGTTTTTAGGAGAATCATCTACTTTGCCTGTTATTGTATCTTCGGAACTAAACAAATACCAAAAACAGAAGTTATTGGAAGCTTTAAAAAGATACAAGAAAGCTTTTGGATGGACTTTGACAGATATTAAAGGAGTTAGTCCTTCGATTTGTATGCACAAAAATTTATTAGATGAAGAACATAAACTGAGAGTTAATCCGCAAAGGAGACTGAATCCTATAATGAAGACGCAGTTAAGAAAGAGATTTTAAAATGGCTGGATGCTGGAATTATTTATCCTATTTTGGATAGTACTTGGGTATGTCCAATACATTGTGTACCGAAAAAGGGAGGAGTGACTGTTGAAGTGAATGAATGCAAAGAAATTATACCCACGAGAAAAATTACTGAATGGCGAATTTGTATTGACTATAGGAAATTAAATGCCGCCACTAGAAAATATCACTTTCCTCTTCCTTTTCTCGATCAAATGCTAGATAGACTTGCTAGACACAAGTACTACTGTTTTCTGGATGGATATACTGGTTACCATCAAATACCTATTGCTCCTGAGGATCAAGAAAAAACAACATTTACTAGCCCTTATGGAACCTTTGCTTTTCGAAGAATGCCTTTTGGACTGTGTAATGCACCTGCAACATTTCAGAGATGTATGATGCCTAACACCGTCAAAATAACCATCCAAAATTCGTCAAAAATCTTACAGAATTTTGTATTGAACTGGCGCTTAGGCGCCGGATTCTGGCGCCCAGGCGCCAGGCCAATTATTTTGATAATTTTGCATTTTGGCTCCATTTTTGCTCCTTTTTGCTCCTTTTTCATCATTTTTTCCTTCTTGAACATTTTTGCATCACCTACATCCAAAACACAAAAATAACTTTCATTAAAGAATAATATCTTTAAAAATTTGATAAAAATCAAGGTATAAAAATAGGTATTTTTTTCATGGATCAAAATCTCCCAAACTTAAACGTTACTTTTCCTCAAGTAACGCTTTTTACTATATAAAATGTATAACAAGTGGAAATATTTAAGACTTCTTATAATTTTTGATTTTATAAAGGCTTTAGTAAATCATTAACCAAATTTAACTAACTAAGTTTAATTTTAAGAATTTAAAGAATATTTAACTACCAAATCATAAGATTTCAAAATTTTTTCATTCACTTCGAAAATAATTGTAGTTTATTATATTAAGATCACATAAATTATTTACAAGAAAAAGATCTTCATAAAAATCTTTTCTAATAAAGATACATGCATAAAAATTAAGTAAAATATGTAATCAGTTTTTTTCTTATAAGCCAATTCAAGTGAAGCCAATTTTTGATTAGGCATCTCCTCAAGCTTCTCCTCTCTCTTCTTTTTTTTTTTTTTACAGAGATGATTACTATATCTGGATAGCCTGTTAATGGTTTTGAACTTCTCTATCCTTAACTTATATTTTCAAACTTATACATTTTCACTTAATTACTATAACATGAATAGATTTCAAAAAGAACTTCAATCTTTTCTTTTTCAAGTTATAATTTTTGATTTCTTAATACTTCTAAAATTCAATTATTTCTACTATGAATAGAAAAATTTCATAATCTTACTCTTCTTTAAGTTCAATAATTCTATTCTTGAAATCAATCAAAGTTATTAAAATTTTGGTTAAGTCTACTAAATTATTTATAATTTCAAAAATTTAAATGATCTTAAATAGATTCTTCATTCCTTATGTTATGTTAATATTTTTTTAAGAAAAATATTAGTTCATTAAGGACAAATAAAATTTAAATTTGCATGTATTTTCCCTTCCCCCAAACTTAAGTTTTGGTATATCATAAAAAAATTTAAAGTATGAGAGAAAGAAATGTATAACTTAAAAATGAATTTTATAAGTATGTAAAAACAATCTAAAAAGAAAAATTTACTTCTACACATGCTTTTTATGAATATTACTAAAATAACGAAGCATATATAAAAGTAAGCAGGCTCATCATTTTTTTTATATTAGTAGCTGAATTAAATGACTATACTACTAATAAGTAATGTAAACGTAACAACATTACTAACTATTTAAGAATACTAAAAAGTAGGATGAAATAGAAATAAACATTAATTCATCCAAATTTCAGTCTTCAACACAATACACTAAATATTTAAAACAGTCTCAACATCAAACAACCCACACAAAGTGTCATAAACAAATCTACACTAACAAAAAATAAACAACAAACAACACTAGCAAACAAGAAATAAACTAACAACCGAATCAACACATCTCAGAGGTAAATCAAGCTACTAATCACTATTTGTAGCTTCGTCATCGTCATCACCAAAAGAAAACTCCACATCCTTTGGATCAACATACTAGTGAAAGTCCAGGACGGTAGGAAACCGAACATCATGCTCACCCTTCAAGAATCTCACTAAAGACTCGAATACTCAGCATCATACTCACTTTTCCTTTGGGTAAACTCGGATAAATGATCAATCTTCTTGTCTATAGTATCTACTCCGTAGTGAGTTAGAAATAACTCATTCTCGTCGCTCCGAAATCGATCATTCATCGATTCCCAAAAACTAGATGGTGGCTCAGCAGTAGAAGTAGAAGGTCTAGAAGTAGAAGCTCTACCTGAAGTATGTACAGAAGTAGAAGGACCAGTAGATCTCTTGCCTCGAAGACGATCATAAATGCTAACACTCTCCTGCCCAATTGGCTTTGTAGACTTCAACTTCTCCTCTGATATATCAGCAGAAACTCCATTGCTCATGCATAAAGAATGAATCAAGGATGGGAATTCTAATACCATAGAAGTACTGAATCTAGCAATCGATTCCACTGAATCATAAATAATATTGCCAACATCTATCGGCTTCCTCTCCTGAATGCAATAGTTCAGGATAGCTCGATCTCTGGTAACTTCACTCAGGTTGTTGGAAGGTAGAAGTCTAGCAGAAATAAAATAATGTCATGCCTTTGAAATACCATTTAGCTTAGAAGATTTGAAGTTTACCCGTTTGTCGTTCCGGATCTTCCAAGCTCCAGTGCCATCAGTCAGATAAGCAATAACCATCTCAAGATGTCCCTCAGATGGAGATAAACCAGAATAGTAGCACTCGATAGTAGGTGGCAGGCCGTAGAAAATATTGATCTGTTCCGGAGTAAATCCTACTCCGACACCTCTAACGAAGACTTCGTAGTCTTTCGCATCCAAAAATTTGGCATAAAACTCGCGTACAATAGGAATAACGGCAACAACAGTGAAATAACAGAATCATTGCCAGTTGTGTGCAACGATCTGTTCTCGTTCATTTCACCAGGATTGTAAAAACTGTGCTCCGAGATAAACTTTCTTGACGTCGCAAATTCGTGATAACGAAAATGCGCTGCCACAGTCGAAAACTTGCTACTATCAAAATTTTTTCGTGCCTTTCCTCGCTTAGATTTTGGTGCCATCTAAATGTGAAAGAAAACACAAATAAATTTTGGAATCAAATATTTAAACTCTTTTTAAGCTTGAGAAACTTAAAATGAGTTTAAAAATCCATGGAGAAACTCTAAAAATCAAAATTTTTCTCAAATTTTCAGTTTTTAGCAAAAATAGAAAAAATAATGGTAGAAATCAAAAATAAATGGATTAGAAGGTAGATCTGACCTCGAAATGAAGAAATCAAGTGATTTCAAGCTCAAAAACTTGATGTATTGACCTTATAATGGATCTAGGGGGTGTATTTTTTGCGAAAAAGAGGAAGGGGATGAAGCTTAGGCGTCAACCATGGCTAATGGGATTTAAATGCTAATTTTCGGTAAGCACGCTAAACCGGCGCCTAAGCGCCTGACTCGCCTTTCACAAAAATCACTTTAAAAATTTTATTTTCCACCAAAACTCATAAATTCAACTTCCAATTACTCATATTAGAGTAGTGCTTCAGTTTCCAACTTCCAAAATATTTCCCAAAAATTTTAAAAATTAAAAATTAAATCCACCAATTAAACACAAGGTTTAAATCAAACTCTTCTAGTTCCATTCATAAGCTTCAATTTTGGCTCAATACAATACATATAAGTATAGTAATATGATTCAAGTCCTAACAAACAATCAAACTACACAATTTCAAAGCAAATACAACACACATTGAACAATAAAACAAACACACAAACAATACAATCGATTTACCAAATCGATACAATGACAAACTAGTAAAAGTCTAGATCACACCACAATAACTATCTAATCTTCAAATTAGAAATTTCCATTCTCTTCGCAAGGAAGATTACTAGGCCTACTTGGGAAGAATACTAACGCCCTCGGAAAATCCGTAGTCGTTTTCTCGTCGATCCATTGTTCTTAGCATACATCTCCACTTGAGCATCTTGATAAGCCGCATATGATCAAATTGAAGCTTCACCTGCCATTCCAGATGTTCAATTTGATGATACATCTCATGGAGGTGATCTCTAATACTTTTGAATTCTGCTTCAAATTTATCTAGACGACTTGAAATTTTCTCCAAACTTACAGCGATAAAACCATTGAAGTAGGGTTGAGGATCCTTTGAACCTTTGTCTCTAGCCTCTTCTCCAAAATTTCTTCTCTTTATTTCTTCAAAAATCCTCTCTAATCTCTCAAGAATGAAGTGTCTACGTTGTAATTTTGGTTGCTTAGGGATTGGGGATGAAGATGGGGTAATTTAAAGGAGAAAATAGTGTGAAAAACGGAAAATTTTTCAGTTTTTACACGATCCAGTAACTGTGGCGCTTAGGCGCCGGACCCATCGATACACAGTTTTACTCTAGCGCTTAGGCGCTAAATTTCGGCGCCTAGGCGCCGGAACCACGTTCAACTTCGTTTCGCCTATCGTCAAATTTCAAAGTTTTGTTCTCCAAAATAGGTAAATTAGAATGGTAAGATCAATATAGACTTAGTAACACAAATTATAAACAATCATAATGAAGGTTAACTTGATCTCCTTTTTACTCACATATGAAATGGAGTGATCCAAAGTCCAAACTTTATATACTTCGAGATAATTTTTAGCTAAAGTCAATAAAGACTTGTTAGCGTCCAATTTTCTAAAGTTATATAAAATTAGTCAAGACCGAGGCATAACCTTACATTAAAAATGAAAAAAACACACAAAAATAATTATGGGTTGCCTCCCACAAAGCGCTTGGTTTAACGTCGTCAGCCCGACCTAATTAAGTCTTTAATCAGGTAGACTCAACTCGTAAGCCTCTTTATAAATCATTTTAATGTCTCCCAAATAAGGCTTCAGTCTTAATCCGTTAACTTTAAATATTTTTCCTATTCTGGGGTCTTTAATATCCACAGCTCCATAATGGTATACTTTCTCAATTATATATGGTCCTATCCATTTAGATCTTAATTTTCCAGGAAGAAGTCTTAAACGAGTATTAAATAATAATACTTCTTGTCCAGGCTCGAATCTTTTTCCTGAAATCTTTTTATCATGTAACATCTTCATTTTAACTTTATAATTTTTTGCATTTTCATATGATTCATTTCTTATTTCATCCATCTTATTTAATTGTAATAATCATTTTTCTCCTGCAGTATTCAAATCAAAATTAAACTCCTTTATCGCCCAATAAGCTTTATGTTCAAGTTCAACAGGTAAGTAACAATGTTTACCATAAATTAACCGGTAAGGTGACATTCCGATTGGTGTCTTATAAGCTGTTCTATAAGCCCATAATGCAGAATCAAGTCTATCAACCCAATCAGTTCTTTTAGGATTAACAGTCTTCTCTAAAATTCTTTTAATTTCTCTGTTTGATACTTCAACCATTCCACTTGTTTGAGGGTGATACGCAGTTGCAATTCTATGTTTGATTCCAAATTTGTCCAGTAATGATTGAATTCTTATATTTCTAAAATGACTTCCACCATCAGTGATAATTACCTTAGGCATTCTAAATCTTAAAAAAATCATTTTCTTTAAAAATTTTGAAACACTTTTGTAATCACAGTTAGGTAAAGCTACAGCTTCAATCCACTTTGAAACATAATCAACTGCTAATAAAATATAAATCTTTCCAGATGATGGTACAAATGGTCCCATAAAGTCTAAACCCCATATATAAAAAATTTCAACTTCCAATATATAGTTTAAAGGCATTTCATCTTTTCTAGATATATTTCCCATCCTTTGACATCGATCACATGTTTTCACATAATGTCTCACATCTTTGAACAAGGTAGGCCAATAAAATCCTAAATTTAAAATTTTAAATGCAGTTATATCTACTCCAAAGTGTCCTTTAAAATCGGAATCATGACATTTTTTAATAATAGCAAAAGTTTCTTCATAAGGTACACATCTTTGAATTACAGAATCTCTTCCTAATTTAAAAAAATGAAGATCTTCCCAAATATAAGATTTAGCATCATTTTTAAATTTCTTAATATATTTGTTATTCAATCCATAAGGTAGAATATTGCTAACTAAATAGTTAACTATATCCGCATACCAAGGTGTTTGGCATCCTTGAATAACATATAAATGTTCATCAGGAAATTTCTCAATTATATTTTCCTCAGTAATAACATCATTCTTAATTCTAGATAAATGATCAGCAATTTGGTTATCAGTTCCTTTTTTATCCACTATTTGAAAATCAAATTCTTGTAGAAGTAAAACCCATCTTATCAGTCTAGGCTTAGCATCTTTTTTTGACATTAAATATTTAATAGCGGAATGATCAATATGAACTATGCATTTGGTACCAAGAAGATAAGGTCTAAATTTATCAAAGGTATAGACTATAGCTAAAAGCTCTTTCTTAGTAGTAGTGTAATTTCTTTGAGTTTCAGAAAGAGTTTTACTAGCATAATATAAAAATTTAAAAATTTTCTCATATTTTTGTCCCAATACAACTCCAATTGCAAAATCACTTGCATCACACATTAATTCAAAGGGTTTATTCCAATTAGGTGCAATAATTATAGGTGCAGTTATTAATCTTTCTTTTAAAATATTGAAAGCATTAATAAAGACTTCATTAAATTCAAATTTAGCTTCTTTTTCCAATAAATGACTAAGAGGTTTAGCAATTTTAGAAAAATCCTTTATATATCTTCTATAAAATCCAGCAAGACCCAGAAAACTTCTCACATCAGTAATAGTAGTAGGTGGTTGCAGTTCAGCAATAATTTTCACTTTTGCTTGATCAACTTCCATCCCTTTTGTGAAATTTTGTGACCAAGTACAATGCCTTATGTGATTATAAATTGACATTTTTCCCACATCAGAACAAAATTTGTTTCTTCACATATTTTCAGAACTTTGGAAATATTTTCCAAACAAGATTCAAAAGAAGTTCCAAAGACTGAAAAATCATCCATAAATATTTCAATTCCTTTGTCAATCAAATCACAAAATATTGACATCATACATGTTTGAAAAGTTGCAGGTGCATTACATAAACCGAAAGGCATTCTTCTAAACGCAAATGTTCCATAAGGACTTGTAAATGTTGTTTTCTCTTAGTCCTCAGGAGCGACAGGTAATTGATGATAACCAGAATATCCATCCAGAAAACATAAATATGAGTGGCCAGCTAATTTATCAAGCATTTGATCCAAGAAAGGTAAAGGAAAATGATCCTTTCTAGTGGCGTCTTTTAATTTCTGATAATCAATGCAAATTCGCCATCCACTAACTTGTATTGTAGGAATTAGTTCATTTTTATCATTGACAATGATAGTTACTCCTCCTTTCTTCGGAACACAATGAATAGGACTTACCCATTGACTATCCGAAATAGGATAAATAATTCCAGCATCTAACCATTTTAAAATTTCTTTTTTAATAACCTCTTTCATGATAGGATTTAATCTTCTTTGAGGTTCAATAGTAGGTTTAAAATCTTCTTCCATTAAAATTCTATGCATACAGATGGAAGGGCTTATTCCTCTTATATCAACAATAGTCCAACCAAAAGCTTTCTTATAATTCTTTAACACTCCTATCAGTTTTTCTTCTTGATCTAAACTTAGTTTAGAAGAAATAATAACAGGTAAAGTCAATGAATTTTCAAGAAAAGCATACTTTAAATGTGCAGGTAATATTTTTAATTCTAGTTCAGGGGCTTTTTTAATTGAGGGTAAAAGTATATCATTTGTGTTATGTCCAAAATTTCCCAGTTATCTTTAATATAATGAGTTTCTTTAAATAATTCTTCTTCTTTTAGTTCTTCATTTTCATTAGTTAATAATTCAATTTTTTCTTCAGAAATGACTTTACATCTTTCTTGATAATGTTTTTCAATTATATAATCAATAATATCCATTCAATAGCATTTTTCTTTATCAGGGTACTTCATTGATTTAAGAACATTGAATTTAATCTCTTGATCATTAACTCTCATGGTTAATTCTCCTTTTTGCACATCAATCATAGCTCGTCCGGTAGCTAGAAAAGGTCTCCCTAAAATAATTGGTAGTTTTTTATCTTCTTCTATATCAAGTACGATGAAATCCACGGGAAAAATAAATTTATCCACTTTAACAAGAACATCCTCTATAACTCCTTTAGGGTAGGTGATAGATCTATCAGCTAACTGAAGGGTTACAGTGGTGGGAGTAATCTCTCCTAAATTCAACCTTCAAAAAATAGAAAATGGCATGAGATTAATACTTGCTCCTAAATCACATAAAGCTTTTCCACAAAATGTTTCTCCAATAGCACAAGGTATAGTGAAACTTCTAGGATCTTTAAGTTTCTGAGGTAATTTCTTTTGAATTATTGCACTACATTCTTCACTTAATGCAACAGTTTCAAAAGCTTCAAAATTTTTTTTCTTACTTAAAATATCCTTCATAAATTTTGCATAAGTTGGCATCTGTTCCAAAGCTTCAGCAAAAGGTATGTTAATGGTAAGTTTCTCAAAAATTTCAAAGAACTTAGAAAATTGATGATCAAGCTTCTGTTGTTTTAGTCTTTGAGGAAAAGGTGGTGGTGGTTTTTCAACTTCCACATTAATAGGAATAACAGTCTGATCTTGACTAGGAGAAGGAGTTTCTTTAGGTTTTTCAATCTTTTCAACCTCAATCTCATTTTCAATTTCATTCTGCATTCTTTTTTTTAAATTCCTTTCCACTTCTAAGTTGCACAGCTTTAACATATTCATGTTCTTTTCCAGTTTCTTTTGGATTGACTTCAACATTACTAGGAAGTGTTCCTGGAGGTCTGTAATTAATTAAATTAGTGATTTGTCCCATTTGATTCTCAATATTACGAATAACAGTGTTTTGATTTTGTAATTGATTACTCAGTTGTAAAATTAAATTTTCTATAGATAACTTTTTTTGTTGATTATTAAATCCAGGTGGTTTATAGTTTGAATTTACTTGATTGTTCCAGTTTCCAGTTGGATGGGATTGATTATTACCTCATTGTTGTTGTGAATTATTCCAGTTAAAATTAGGGTGATTTTTCCATCAAGGATTATAATAATTGGAATAAGGGTTATTTTTACTAGCAATAGCTTGTAAAGTTTCAATAGTTTGAGAATCTTCAATATTAGTAGAGTTGTTATGTGATATATTAATAGCAAAATTATCTAATTTCTTAGATATTGCAGCTACTTGTGAAGCTAAGATAGAAAAGGCTTCGTTATCATGAATACTTGCTATTCTTTTATGATTAATCCTTTCAGAAGGCCATTGAAAATTATTGTTAGTCATTTCTTCAATTAAAGTATAAGCTTCTTCAAATGATTTAGCCATTAAAGAACCTCCAGCAGCAGCATCAATAATTGATTTAAGTGATCCAATTAGTCCGTTATAAAATGTTTGAATAATTAACCAATCAGGTAAAGCATGATGAGGACATTTTCTTAATAGTTCTTTAAATCTTTCACAAGTTTCATAAATTGTCTCTCCGAAAAATTTACTAAATGAAGTAATATCATTTCTTAATTTAGCAGTTTTAGAAGGAGGAAAATATTTAGCAAGGAATTTTTGTGCCATTTCAGCCCATGTTTTAATAGAACATGTTGCTAATGAGTTCAACCACATCTTTGCTTCATCTCTTAAAGAAAAAGGAAAGAGTCTAAGTCTAATAGCATCATCAGAAATATTGTTATATTTTAAGGTAGCACAAAGTTCTAAAAAACTAGCAATGTGTAAATTTGGATCCTCATTTGGTGTTCCCCCAAATTAATTATTTTGAACCATTTGAATAATAGACAGTTTAAGCTCAAAAGAATTAGCATCTACAGTAGGTATTTGAATACTAATATGAAGTTCATCAACTGTAGGGTTAGCATAATCCCTTAATGGTTTATAAACATTTTGTTCATTAATTTCAATTGGATTTTGTAAACTATTAAGTAAATTAGCCATCTCTTGATATTTTTGAATTTGTTTTTCTTTTTTAATTCCTCTAACAGTTCTTTCTAATTCAGAATCTAAATGTAATAATCCTTCAGATCCATAACTACGCATAAAAAGTAAATAAAAAGTAAAATAAGCAAGAAATAAAATTATTATTATTTTTTATTTTTATTTTTGTTTTTGTTTTTTCTGTTTTAAATAAATGTTTTTGTATTTTATATTTTTGAAAATAAAAGAAATAAATAAAATAAAATATTTAAAATCTATAAATTTTGCCTCCTCGCAACGAGCGCCAAAAACTTGACCCTCGATCCGCAGCAATGCACCAAAAATTGGTTTGCAATCGCCAAACAATGCAGTAATTTATGCTATCAAAAATATGTTATAGCCAATACTTTGACTCAAATAATATTAGCGGCTAGTTTATATAAATATAATTTTATGGAAAATATTTTACACACTAGGGGTACTACGCAAGTATACGTATCGCTTCAAGTAATATAAGGCTTTAAATAAAGACCCCAATTATTCTAACAGTTCTTTCTAATTCAGAATCTAAAGGTAATAAACTTGACACTCTATCCACAGCAATGCACCAAAAACTTGGTTTGCAATCGCCAAACAATGCAGTAATTTATGCTATGAAAAATATGTTATAGCTAATACTTTGACTCAAATAATAATAACGGCTAGTGTATATAAATATAATTTTATCGAAAATATTTTACATACTATGGGTACTATGCAAGTATATGTATCGCTTTAAGTAATATAGGGCTTTAAATAAAGACCCCAGTATCGATCCCACGAGGAGGATTATAGATTTTTTTTTAAAAATATTTTGATTTTATTTTTATGTATTTCTTTTAAAGTTAAAAAGTTGATATTTATTTTACTAGATGCGAGAAAAAAGCGATAATAAAGTAATGATTGATGTAAATAAAAATAAGCAAACAACTTTCTTCCTTTCAATTAATTCAAGACTTTTTAGATAATGTAATATTCATAGAGAATATAAATTTATGGTATTGTGCCAAATAGAAGCATTCCTATTCTTTACCTTCGCTCGATAGTATAAAGAACATTGGATAATCTATAGATCAGGTCTAAATGTATTGTTAGTAGAATGGGTTAATCTAGGCTCACACTACTAGATGTCCAAGGGTGGCTATGGTCGGCCCTACTAGTGACCCTTTCCTTCTCTATAAACCAAATTACAAGAATTTAGCCTATCACTCTAAAAACTTATCAATTCTACGGCCATTAAATAATATCTTCCTATTTATTTGCACTTCACCTTGAATAACCCGCGCAAGGCCTTCGACTACCCAAGGATTCATGTGATATCAACTAGTTAAGAATTCATCTCCTTCTAGGTCTCAAAACTCTTCAACAGATTTTAACATTTTAAATGGCCAATTTAAATAGTAAATTAAGATTCGGTATTAATATCATCACAATGTTTAAAATATATATATAGTTTTTAATTCTCCAACAAATTTTATATTATCTTATTTATATTTTCATAATTGAAAGGAGAAAGTAAAGTAACTACTCAGAACACATTGAATTTAAACAACAAAACATATAAATAAAACTTTGAATCAAAATACAAATACTTATCTCAAGTATTTCTCCAATCGAACCTCTCGAATCCTTCGACTCCAAAGTAAATAGACTTCAAAAGCACCGACTCTTCAAATACTCTCAATGCAAACTCTAAAATAAACTCACTAATTAATAAAAGAAACTATAAATATGGCCCTTAAAATATTTCTCTAATTTCTCTCTCTAAATGGAACTATGCGGCTAGGGGACTAGGTTGGGCGTTAGTGGTTTTGTGGGCCTTTTCTTTGAAGGAGTAGCCTTCTATTTATAGGCTTTAAGGGTTGCCTTGAGGCACCTCTTCAAAATGTGTCCATGTTCAATGAATCTTATAGAAGGTGTGTCTGGCGCCAGGCGCCGGAATCTGGCGCCTAGGTGCCGGACTCTGCGTCCAGTTTTTCGCACCTCTTCCCTTTAGATCACACCTCTTCGCGATCCTAACCGTTTCCAAGCGTCCAAATACAATGTATCACATGTCATATAATCTAGGAATAACTGCCAATCTTCTAGATGGTCCAATAACCGCTAACACTGTCAAAAAAATTGTCCAAAAGTCATCAAAAATCTTACAGAATTCTATATTGAACTGACGCTTAGGCGCCGGATTCTGGCACCTAGGCGCAAGGCCAATTATTTTAACAATTTTGCATTTTAGCTCCATTTTTTCTCCTTTTTGCTCCTTTTTCATTCTTTTTTCCTTCTTGAACATTTTTGCATCACCTACATCCAAAACACAAAAATACCTTTTATTAAAGCATAATATCCTTAAAATTTTGATAAAATTCAAGGCATAAAATTAGGTATTTTTTTCATGGATCATTGGCCGACAATGGTGTTGTCTTGAGGTCGCGAAGAAATGTCATCGGTGTCAAATACATGGAGTGGTCTTACACCAACTGCCAAATGTATTACACCCAACCATAGCATCAAGGCTATTTAAATGTTGGGTTACTAACATAGTGGGCTCTATAGACCCTCTATCATTTAAAGTTCATAAATTTATTTTAGCAGCCACTGATTACTTCTCAAAATAGGCAGAAGCAATACCACTTAGAGAAGTTAAAGCAAAATATTCTTCATTTCTTCAAAACACACATTGTCTATAGATTTGGAATTCCTCGAAGGGTTATATCAGACAATGGATTGGCCTTCAAAAATACAAAAATGAATAATTTTATTCAAAGACATAGTATAAACTGGAGGTATTTAACAATCTATTATACAAAAGGCAATGGTTTAGCTGAAGCCTTTAATAAAAAATTGGTTCAAATTTTGAAAAATACATTAATCAACAGTTCAAGACAATGGCATGAACAATTAATAGAAGCTTTATGGGCCTATAGAACTACATACCGAACACCAACACGGTCAACACCGTTTGCTCTGGTATACGATTCTGAGGCTATTTTGCCACTCGAAGTGCAAATCCCTTCTCTCAGAGTTACGATAGAAAATAAAAAAACTGAAGAAGAAAATGCCAAATTACGACTTCAAGAACTTGAGATTTTAGAAGGCAAACGTCTACAAGCTCAGTAAAATCTTGAACTATATCAAGCAAAAATTATACGTGCCCATGACAAATTGGTTCGACCTAGAACCTTTTGAATTGGCGAATTAGTTTTAGTTCTCTGAAGTCCTATACTAGCTCACCGAAAAATAAGTGGAAAGTTTGAACCAATATGGGAGGGCCTATATGCAATCAAAAAGACATATTCTTGAGGATCTTACCAACCGGTAGATTGTCAAGGAGAAAGAATTTTGCCTCTGATCAACAGGCATTTCTTAAAAAAATATTATGCAACGTGAAAAATGATGACTTGTTTATAAACTGGGATAATAATAAAATTTTTCAAATCAACTTTGTGATACAAATCTTGACTTCTGTGTTTTGTGATATCCTTTTTGCTTATTAAGCAAGTGCTTACAATAATGATTCCTTAACATAATAAAAGGAGTCTAATATGTTACATTATCCTGTTGTTTTCAGGGAAAATATCTAACAACAGACTTCTTTTTACATTTTGAAGTGATGTTTATCTGGCTTTGGACCGATGATGTATTGAAAAAGGATCTAAAATCCATTTTGACTTCGATCTTTCTTAAGTTGAATTACTCTATGATGGACACTTGTTATCCATTACCAATAAAGAAGAAGCAAAAGGAAAGCCCTCTGTATTAGAGTTTAAATTTTGTCAACAAACTATTGAGACAGAAAATTTGATGAAAAATTAAAGTCAGTAATAGTAGCTCCATCCCAAAAAATGGAACAACATCTGCTAGCGGAGTGAAAAATTAGCCTCTAGGATGACTAGAGCCCAGAGAAGAAATCACAACAAATGACTCAAGAAAATTAAGGATCAATAAGGGCAAAATACAAAACCGATGGAAGAAGACAATGAATTTGAGTTTCTAGCACTTGAAAATATTCCTAAAGAGACATATTATATCTTAGGAGAAGAAATGATTGGAGAAGAGGAGAGAATTGAGAGAACAACATTCACTCCCACTCCTTATGAACCAGCATTAGATCTTACAGTAACAGAGACATTAACTGACAAACGGATTGCTTCTCAAGAAGAAGTGAAATGTATTCGAGCCATTAAACGATAAACGTTTAAACAATTCAAACATATTAATGGTCGAACTATTAACATATTAAAAGGCATTCAGTTATTTACTGGAGTTTTTGATGAAGTTGAAAAAGGTGCCATTGTTGAATATGTAATGGAAGTACGTGATCGCGGACGAGTTGGACACTTAAAAAGAAGAACAAATTCTGAACCTAATAAATATATACGTGGCAAGGACCAGATGTTGATCCCATATGGGTGTTGTTACAACTATGCCATAGACAAAGATGGCAATCCTCCGGGAATCTTACGACATGAACAAGTGGATCCGCTACCGACAGCGATCATTCATATTATCAGGTGACTGATAATATGGAACATAATGCCCTCTGATTGTATTCCAGACAGCTGCATCATGAATATATATGAGGAAGGAGATTGCATACCACCTCACATTGACAGCCACGATTTTGAAAGACCTTTTTGCACTTTGTCACTCATGAACAAATGTTCTATTCTGTTTGGAAGAGAAGTACAAATTGTGGGACCTGGAGAATTTCAGGGATCTTACCAAATTCTTCTACCATGCGGATCAGTTTAAGTCCTAAAAGACAATGGAGCAGATGTTTCTAAACATTGTATACGAAGTGTAAGCTGACAACGCATTTCAATAACATTAAGAAGGATGCGTCCTGAGAAGCGTTCTAATGGATACCAACCAATACCAGAACTGGAAGGTTTACAACCCTTAGAGCTGCCATGAACCTACGAATATCTAAACACCTAAGACATATTCGATAGACAATGTCTCAGAAAGTTAGATATTTGTGGTAGGTCTAGCAGTATCCGAGAACTTTTGACATGATATTGTACAAATAGTTTGCAGTGTGTAGTGTATAATACATGAAGTACTGTTAACTTCTACCACCTATGTACATTATTGGGTGTGAAATAAAATCTTGTGAGATATTTCCCAGTTAACGATAATACATCATCAGGTCGAAGAGTGCTGAAATGAACTAAAATGATATGATGAATAACTTGTGATAATTAATATGAGAAGTATTATTTGACCTATATGGGTCAAATGCCCAGCTGGAGTCCCCAAAAGATATATTTTCTTTAAGAGTAATCTTCTCTCTCTACAGTTATTGAATATAAGTCATTTCCTGACACGAAAATTATGGCATTCCTATAACTCGACATTTGACATTTCTGAGAGATGATATAACATCTTCTCTCTCTATAATTATTGGATATAAGTCCTTATCTGACATGAAAATTATGGCATTCATATTCCTCGACATTTGACATCTCTGAGAGATGATATGACATCTTCTCTCTCTATAGTTATTGGATATAAGTCCTTTCCTGATACGGAATTTATGGCATTCCTATTCTTCGACATTTGACATTTCTCAGAGATGATATGACATTTTCTCTCTCTATAGTTATTGGATATAAGTCATTTCCTGTCACAAAAATTAAGGCATTCCAATGACTATTCTCTTGAGAAAGGATATAAGTTGCATAGCATTCCTTCTCGAAACCGACATACATACATATGACATTCCTTAGAAATAATATAACATCCATTCTTTTTTCTAATCATTACAAGACATTTTCCAACAAAATGATAATGAATATTATAACATCCAGATAGTTTCGGTCAATGCCAATATGTGTGGCATATTGATGCAGTATTCCACACATATTGGGGGCCCCTTTGTTGACCTCACTTTTGTGAGGATTATTTACAAAATATATTAGAGTGGGAAGTCTACCAAAATTAATTCCCTAACTCTTAATGATGGTCACTAAACCCTAACATCTAGGTTGAGACCCTATCAAAACTTTATTAACAAAAATTATGATGACATCTTAAAATGATCAAATCAGTGATGACAAATCCTGATCGGATCCACTATTGACCCAATAGGTCAACTTTTGACATAAAAAGTCAACTTTGGTCAAAATGATCAATCCTAACCCAATGACCAACCCTATTGACCCAACAGGTCAACTTTTGACCTAAAAACTCATCTTTGGTCAAACTAGTCAATTCTGACCTAATGACCAACCTTACTGACCCAATAGGTCAACTTTTGACATAAAAGTCAACTTGTATCAAACTGGTCAATTCTTGACCCAATGACTAACCCTATTGACCCAATAGGTCAAATTTTGATCTAAAAAATCAACTTTGGTCAAACTGATCAATTCCTGACCCAATGACCAACCCTACTGACCCAATAGGTCAACTTTTGACAAAAAGTCAACTTTGGTCAAACTGGTCATTTCCTGACCCAATGACCAACCCTATTGACCCAATATGTCAACTTTTGATATAAAAAGTCAACTTTGGTCAAACTGGTCAATTCCTGACCCAATGACCAACCCCACTGACCCAATAGGTCAACTTTTAACATAAAAAGTCAACTTTGGTCAAACTGGTCAATTTCAGACCCATTAACTACCCCATTGACTCAACAGGTCAACTTTTGACCAAAAAGTCAACTTTGGCCAAGATGGTCAATCCTTGACCCAATGATCACTCCATTGACCGAGATGGTTAACTTTTGGCCCAAAAAGTCAAAATTAACCAAAATCATCAACCCAACACCTAAATACCGTCATATTTACATCATTGGTCATCTCATACCAAAAAGTCAATTTTAGTCAAAATGATCAAACTATGACCTAATGATTGTTGCATTGACCTTTTTGATCATTCGTTGATATAAATAATCAAGATTTGATCAAAAAAATTCATGCATAATACAAAGACAATCACCCTGGCCCCCATTGATCAACTCTTGACCTAAAAGGGTAAAATTGGTGAAAATAACTAACCCATGCCCCTTGACCACAAAATTGACTTCAATGACAAACATTGACAAAATCAACTTGATATTGATCAAAGTGATCAAAGGTTAATCCAAGTGTCACCACATTGACCATTGGATTAAACTAAACCTTAAAATTGGTCATTATGACCAAACCCACCCAAATGTACAAAACCCTTGAACTTTATGACTAACCCAAACCCTGACAAGGTTAGGAAAATCAAAATCAGTCATCCTTGGACCAAAATAGGTTAACTTAGGTTAACCTAAATCAATTTGGATCAACCTAAGTCAACTATGGTCAACCAAAGTCAAATTTAGTCAAAACATTCAATTTTGAACCAAATAAATAAAATTAAATAAAATGATTAATTCCCAACAATCATTTTAATTAATTTATTAGTTAATATTATAATTTCATAGATTTTTAATTAATTACAAAATTAATTAGGAATGGAATCATATAAAAATAATCCTAAATTAAATTTGAATTATTGGCATCACACATGATGTCATAAACCCCTTTATTGATTTTTTTAAAAAAATCTAAATTATGGGGAGCAGCTAATGGGTTACCTAAAACCCATTAAATCCATCATGACATGGTTACACATTACCTAACTCATAACTCATCACCTTTAACCAAGGTTATGAATCATCATGATATTATCATGATGGTTAGGCATATGTGTCATCCCCCTCAAGATGAGGTGTAACATGGCTTCACAGGTGGGAAGCACCTCTTCCCCAACCCAATGGAGAAAGTCCAAGACATAAGATTAAGTTTCCACTAAGGTTAAAACCATCATGAGCAAAAAAAAATAATGGGGTAAGTAAAATATGTCATCTTCCTTTCAACTTGCTTGATGATTCACCTCCTCTCATAAGGTGAGGTGGCTAACCAACATGTGTGAAACCACAAACATGTTATAGACTCACCAACGGGGGTGCAACATCACTTAAAACATCCCTATTACCATAGTTAAAGGCCATCATGACAAGTCATGGGAAATGAAGAATATGAAGCTTATGTGTCCTCCTCTTCTAAACCAAATGAATGACTCATGAGGCTCATATGAGGGAAACTAATTCAGATCATATGGAGAAGCCTTATCCACCTCATAGATGATCCAAAAGAGGGAAGCCAAATTATAAATCAAACATATACCCTAATTAAGCTCATAATGAAAAATTTGGGGAGAATCAACCATGGCTATTCCTTAGCTGAAATTTTATCCTCAGCAATGATGGCATTGCTTAACACCTCCCCCAAATAGATCCAAGCCAACCTAGGCTCAGCCATGGCCTCCCCATGGCTATAAATAAGGCCAAACCCAAGCACATGAGAAGAGGAGGACTAAAAAAGGAGACCCCCAACCACTGCTCAAATCCCTTGACCTTCAACACAAAAAACCTTCATTAGGTCCTAAGCAGTTGATCCCCAATGAAATCAAGCTCCTAAACCTTGTGCATCAAGCCAATTTAGCCAACCCGAGAGCTTCAAATAAGCCTAAACAAGGACAAATTTGAAGTCTGAAACCAACCTCCATAAAACTTCAAATTAACCATTCCTGAAGCTTCCTCAGACACTACGAAGATAAGCCCAATCAAAATTGGCCATCCTCATAGTTTTTAAACAACTGATTGATCAAGCCCATTCAAGCCGAGACACCTCAAGGATAAAGTCATATATAGACCTAATTTCATCTCAAATTGACTTGGGGAAAAGCTTTCTGAGGTCGAGATGAAGCTTCAGGACCATTCAATTTGAGCTTGCATCGACTGAGGCCAAGGTATGGTTTTTCACACCCAAATCGAGCTCGAGCGAGGTCTAGTGTAAGGTTAGCCATTTCAAAACCTCCACATATCCGTATGGATATGATCGTCTGCGCAAGAAGATCATGTAGGAACAAACCTCACTCAATTTCATCAAGAATCGAGCGAGATGTTGTCCCTAGATAACAGACGGTCTACGGGATCAAGCGGGAGGAAGACGATGAACTAGGACCGTCCATTGATACATCCTAAATTATGCACATTTTTATACCTATTTTTGATGATATTGCACTTTAATGGAAGGTATTTTGTGTTTTTTGTAGGTATGATGAAAATAAGTGATTATGATGAAAGGAGCAAAATTGGATCAAATTTGGAGCAAAAAAATAAAAAAAATGAAAATTTGGACTTTGGCGGCCACAGTTAAAAATCAAATTTTCTTCATTTTTGGCACCAATTTTAAGGGGTGTTTGAAGCAACTTTAGGTGGTGACTTCCTTAACTTCCCATGGGCAGCAAATTTGAATGAAAGGATGCATCTTTTAGTGGATACATTGAATCTGGACATTATTTGAAGAGACACCAAGGCACCTTTTGGATTATTATTAAATTATGTCATGAGAGTCTTTAGGGAGTTAGTCTTTTTAGTGTGTGTGTGTGTGTGTCTTAGTCTAGTTTTCAAAAATCTTTTCTAATTTTCAGAGTCATCTTCTAGTTTTTAAGATTCTTTCCTAGTTTTACTTTCAGTCTTTTATTGTTGATAGTTTAGTTAATTTAGTTTTAGAGGAGAAAGGGTTGGTGTGAAACTTTATTTCCACCAATTTTTCTTTCATCCATTTATCTTGTTTTTATTGAAGTCTAAAGTCAGAGTTGGACTCAACAAAGTTGGGCACCAACCTTTGCAGTGTTATCTTATGGAAAGTCAAGTTTGAAACGAACTTCCGGAATCTTGTGGAGAGGATTTTCAGATAAGTGTTTACTTCTATTTTTATATTTAGTTTTTCTTATTGTGTTTTATTTATGATTTATATTTTCAAATCAATGTGTGCTCGTGTTTTCTCAAGGAATTCTGAGTAGTTTTCTTTATCTTTTTCTTTCTTAAATGAAGAAGTAATTAAATTATGTAGAATTTTTGTGGAATGTATAAGTGTTTAAAGTTGAAATAAGTTGTGAAGATTTAATTCCATGAACTTAATTTACTTCTTAATTCGGACATTTAAGATGTTAAATTTGTTGTGAGATTATGCAAGATCCAATGTGGCATTGTCTCAAACAACAATTGGTATAAATCACATGCAATTATATGGATGAGAATTGTAGTCTAAATAATTGTATGCAATATATTAGGAGATGTGATTTTAATGGGGAGTAAAATTAGAGGTGTTTAGAGTGACAGGCTAAAGCCCCCTAATTTGGTTTGATATTTTAAATTTTATTATGAGAAGTTATCCCCTAGGTTGAGGAAATCCAGGGAACTCTAGAGTGAGAGCTAGTATCATCCCTGCTTAACCATGTTCAAGATTTTAAAATTTTAAATTGACCAATGTTCTTTATAGAACCAAGTAAGGGTAAAGAATAAATTTGCTTTATTTATCACAACACATTTAAATACTTCCACAACATTACTTTCATAATTATTACACTTTATAAGAGAAAGAAAAATATATTTTATTTTCTAGTATTTTATACCGCATTTTAAAGTTCTGATAATATTGACTTCCTGCTTAGCTTCATATTAAAAATACCAAAAACAACTTTCAAACTTTACAAATCAAAACATACTTCAAAAGTCATTTAAAAAGTAAAAATATAATTTTCTTATTTCTTTAAAAATTTTTTACATTTCCCTGTGGGTTTGATATCTTGGGGCTTAATCAGAAAATCCTATATTACTTGATAAATGATACGTATACTTGCGTAGTATCCCATATTATAAAATTATAATTTTCATATCTAAATAATCAGCACATATATTCGGTGTGGAGTCAAGTTTTTGGCGCATATATATTTATCGGGGATCAAGTTTCTGGTGTCGTTGCTGGGGAAATTAATTAAAACTGCATTTTTAAAGAAAATTAAGAAAAACTTAAATTTTTACTTTTCTTTGTTTTGTTAATGTGTTGTGTTTTGTTTTATTTTGTCGTTGTATGCGTAGATCAGGTTCTGAGGGACTTGTGCCTTACGATTCTGAATTAGAAAGAACTATTAGAAAAATAAAAAAAAATTTTAAAATTTTGAAAAAGATAAAAATATAAAAGAAATGGAAAATCATCAAAATCAAAATGTTGGCATCCATCAAGAATTTAGACCTTTAAGAGATTATGCTAACCCTATAGTGGATGAACTTCATGGTAGTATTCAACACCCTGCTGTAGCTGCTAATTCCTTTGAACTTAAACCTGTTATTATCCAAATGGTGTCTAATAATTAGTTTAAGGAGCAACAACTGAAGATCCTAATTTGCATCTTGCTAATTTTCTAGAGTTGTGTGCTACTTTTAAATATGATGGTGTTTCGGATGATGCTATTAGACTCAGACTTTTTCTTTCTCACTAAGGGATAAAGCTAAGATATGGTTAAATTCATTAGCATCTGGATCTATCAGAACTTGGGATGATTTAGCACAAAAATGTCTTGCTAAATATTATCCACCATCGAAGACTGTGAAGTTAAGAAATGATATTACATCTTTTTGCTAGTTTGAAGGTGAATCAATATATGAAGCATGGTAAAGATTTAAAGATCTCCTCAGCAAGTGTCCACATCATTCGATACTAGATTGGTTAATAATTCAAACCTTTTACAATGGATTAGTTGGATATCTTAGATTAATTATCGATGTTGTTGTTGGTGGATCATTAATTTCTAAACAGTTTCCTGATGCTTATGCTTTAATTAAAGAAATAACTATTAATAATTTTCAATGGCCTTCTGAAAGGTTAAATTTTAAAAAGGTAGCCAATGCTCATGAAAATGATGCTTTTGTAATGTTAGCAAATCAAGTTGCTGCAATTTCAAGGAAGATAGACCAATTTAGGATGAATTTTTCTCATCCAAATTACATGATTGAAGAAAATTCATTAGGCCAAATGGTTGATTCTTATTCTTCACCAGAAACTTTAAATGTTATAAGCAAGCCTAATAACCCATATTCCAATTATTATAACCCAGGTTGGAAGAATCATCCAAACTTTAACTGGAATACCAATAATCAGAGTGGTGTTAATAAACAATGGGGGAACCACCAAGTAAACCCATTGGGGAATTGGAACATCTAAGGAAATAATAATTATAGACTAACCTATCCTCCAGGTTTTAACAATGCTTTACAATTAAAGGAGAAGTTGTCTATTGAAGAAGTGGTGTCACATATGGGAAATCAATTGCAAATTTAAGGAGCAACCATAAAAAATATTGAAAATCAATTGTGGAAAATTGCAAATTCTTTAAGTAATAGATCCCAAGGAATGCTTCCAAGTAATACTGAAGTGAATCTAAGAAAAAAGAATAAAGTGCATGTAAAAGCAATTCAACTGAGAAGTGGAAGAGAGTTAGAAGGTAGAGTTCAGAAAGAAACTGAAGTAGAGAAAGAAGAGATTGAATAACCAAAAGAGGACACTCCAAAAGGTTTGGAAAGACCAATTTCTTCACATAAGTTTGATTTGGAATTGCGACCACCTCCATTTCCTCAGAGACTTCATCAACAAAAGTTGGATAAGAAATTTTCAAAATTCTTGGAGATATTTAAGAAGCTTACCATTAATATTCCATTTGCTGAAGCCTTAGAAAAAATGCCAAGCTATGTGAAATTTATGAAGGGTATTCTCAACAAAAAGAGGAAGTTTGAAGATAATGAGATAGTTGCACTTAGTGAGGAGTGCAGTGCTATAATTCAGAAGAAGCTTCTTGAAAAGCATAAAAATCCTGGTAGTTTCACAATTCCAAGTGCAATTGGAGATAGATTCTATGGAAAAGCTTTATCTAATTTTGGTGGAAGCATTAACCTTATGCCTTTATAAATATTCAAAAGACTGGGAATAGGAGAAATAACCCCAACTACTGTAACTCTGCAGTTATCAGATCGTTCGATCACTTATCCAAAAGGAGTTATAGAAGATGTTTTGGTTAAAGTGGATCAATTTATCTTTCCTGTTGATTTCATTGTACTTGATATAAGGGAAGACATTTCCTAGATACAGGCAGAGCAATGATAGATGTGTAAAAAGGGGAATTAACGATGAGGGTTAATGATCAAACTGTTACATTCAATATTTCAAAATCGATGAAATATAATGCAATAGGTAAAGATGATGAATGTTTTAGGATGGATGTTTTCAAATATTTGAGTGAATGTCATTTCAAGTCAACTTATGAAGAAAAACCTGAAAGTGAAGAATTAGAACATAAACAAGAAGAGGAGTTACATCATTCTGAAGATTTTCAAGAGGAAGAATTAAATTATGTTCATGAAAATTTTGAATTGTTGAATATGACTGAAAAAGATGAATCTTATGGTCCATCCATTGAAAAGCCTTCTGAACTTGAGTTAAAAAGCTTCCTGATCATTTGAATTATATTTTTTGGGTGAATCCTCAACCTTGCCTGTTATAATTTCATCTCAGTTGACTGAAAAAGATGAAGAGAGTTTGCTTGAAATTTTGAAGAAGTATAAGAAATCCATTGGATGAACAATTGCTGATATTAAAGGAATCAGTCCTTCAATTTATATGCATAGAATTCTTATAGAAGATAATTGATGTGACTTTTTTTTATATGTAAGGATTTATGAACAATAGATATATAATAATTTTTATAATGTCACAATGATCCAACGCAAGTATACGTATTGTATCAAGTAATGCAAAGCTCTAATGGAGTCCCGTTTATCGATCCCACAGGGAAGCGAGGTAAGAGGTTCTTAGTCATATTCTAGTCTACTACTAACAGCATTAGTTTGAAAGGGTGATAGAAGTGGTTTTTCTAACAACTACTCCTAAATGCAGATGATTATATGTAAGAATAATAACTACTCCCTAATGCAAATATTAATACTAAAGATAACCCTTTTTAGGAAAATTGGTTTGGTAAATTTTAATATAATAAAAACTATTATTCTCATGTAACGAATTGGATAATTTATATGAATGAGATGCTTTAAATATTGTATGTGCCAAATAGGAGCAATTCTATTCTTTACCAACTTCTAAGTACCCCCTCTTCAGAGTGCTATAAAGAACATTGGCAAATCCTAGGCATAGTCCCTAAATCTAAGGTTAGGCTGGGAGGATACTGGCTGCCACTTTAGAGCTCCGACTTCCCTTCACCTGAGGCCTAACCCTAGTTTTAGTTACCAAACTTTAGGATCAAATTGGGGATCTTAGTCTGTCACCCTAAAATCTCCAATTCGACGCCCATGAAACCACATTTCCCTATTTATTTGCACTTAATCCCCATGAACTATGCAATTCATTCACGGACATTGAACATGGTTCCACTTTGTTGAGAATTACACTGCTCTTTCGGGTCAATGCAATGTGCGGCTTATTTTTAGGTTGTGTGTTTTGAAAAGGGGGTCGCTTACAGAAGTTGTCGGCGATTTTTAAATTTAATTTAAATTTAAATATATATATATATATATATATATATATATATATATATATATATATATATACAGTTTTAGAAAGAAGCATTTGCTTTTGAAAATAACTTCAAGTTTGAAAATTTTAAGATATGAAATCAAACCGATCTCACATTCCAAATAGTTTATTGTTGACCTCATTTTTGATGAGGTCTTCTCCTCTTCTCTTTAATACTTAGGATCTAGCCTTAGGCTTTTCCTTTGACTATCTTAGAGGACTAGAATTGGGACCCACCTTTTAGAAATTCAAACCACTTCTTAACTCCCCGCAAACTCCACAAACTTGACTATAGACCCCTAATCACCTAGAGGGTTGAAATCAAATGTGGAAGCTTAAAGGATGAGTTCCTATAGGACTCTTTGGCCTTAGGACTGCCCTGGGTGGCCTGCTCTGGTGAAGGGTTGACTTGTACACACACTACACTTTCACACACCTCCTAAAAACACACCCATACCTGACTTGACCTCCTGACTCATGTAGGTGATTCACATGGATGGTCGCTCAACCCCTAAGCCTTTGGCCAAGAGGGTTAGGAACAACATGGTGAATGCCTCAAAATGAGTCCCTTCATGGCTCATGTGGGCTTGATATGGCTTCATGGCTCAACAAGAATGATTTCATTTCACCTACATCCACCCAATCTTCAATTTTCCAAATTTTCAATTTTTGACCCCCGGGACCCAACACCCGCCAACCTACCCAAAGCCCTGAATAGCCCAAATTTCTCAAAAATTTCCAAATCACCCAAATTTCTCCAAAATCAATCTCAAACATTTCTACATTACTCAAATTGGTCATCCATGCCCAAAATGTCAAAAATTCCAAAAATACCCCCCAATACCTTCCAAATACCCAAAATACCCCTTTTGACCCAAAAATCCAAAAATTCAGAAAATTCCCAGAAAATTCCAGAAAATCCCAAATATTCCCAATTTCATTTTGTTCAACTACACCATGGGCCAATTTTGTCAATTTACCCCACTTTTGTCAAAACCCCCAATTTGACCCATTTTAACCCAAAGTAAACCCAATGTCAAACCAAACCTACCCAATTGACCCAAATTCTGGTCCAATTCAATTCTAAACTTCAATTCAACATCCCCAACACCAATCTAGACCAAATACAAGCCCAATTTGATTGGCATTGGGGTCCAATTTCACTTTTGGCCTTAAAGCCCAATTTGGACCTATGACCCAAACCTAACCCAAACTCACCCAATTCAACTCCAATTAACCCAATTCAACTCCAATTAACCCCAAATCTTTTCTAAACCTTCCTTGACATCCCCATAAACAAAACACTAACATGATTTGCCCAAAACTTTGACCCAAACCCCACTCAAATTCAACCCAAAATCAAAAAGCCCAATTTTGACCTAAACCTAAACCTAGCCCAAATGAGCCCAAACCCCAAAATCAAAACCTTTGAAACACTCCCAAAAACATTTCCCAACATTAATTTCACATCAACTTCAACTCTAGCCCAACTTTGGCCCATGGTAGCCCATTTTGGCCCACTTTAGCCTCTTTACCAAAAAAGCCCATATCCAACCCAATTCAAACCCAAATCACACCAAATTGACTCCAAACCACTCATGACACATCCCTAAACCAAACTCAACAATTTTTGGCCCAATATCTTTACAAAATTTCTATCCATAAATTCATTTTCAAACCTAAAAGCCCACTTCCCTTAAACCCTCCTAAAAGCCCATTTCCTTCAAAATTCAAAGGCCCAAAATTGGTCCCAAAGCCCATATGACATTTCCCCTCATCATACTTTCAATTAAACTCAATACCTAAGTCCTAAATTCATCATTGGATTGTTCCAAATTAAACCTCATGACAACTCTCACCAAAATGCCAAAAGTCACAAAACCCATTTTCATGAAATTGACTAAACTTTTCCCTAAGCCACATGGAGCCATGCATGAGCCATTCACAAGCCATAGGAAGCCATGAAAGTTTGGCATGTGACCATACCATTAATGGTAAAAGGAGGGGCTCCTTTTCTAACCTTTCATTAAGCCTTTTTTACCTTAAGCATGTCACACTCTAAACCATGCTTTGCCACCTAATCCATGGATGGAGACTTCACCACTCCATGGCAGCTGACCCAAGTGACTCTTTTCAGCCCAAGACCGGACCTTGGGTGGTGCACCTAGCCCAAAAGGATGGGTTGACCCAAACCTAGCCAAAATGGCCTCTTCCCCATTCCATTCCAAGCCATCTCCTTTACACTTGGCCATTGCCGATTGCTTGCACAAACACCCGACCCCGACCCACTCGACCCCGAGGGTGACCTCGCTCGCCGGCCGACCACCCGGTCGTCGGAAAACACCATGGCCGAGACCTCGGGAGGAGCCAAATTTTGGAATTCCACCTTGCTGAGCTGCCTCACTCCAAATGGCCATTGCGACTGTTCTTCTCCTCACCGAAGCGGCTGATCCCAACCATTAAACCCCCCGGGAGAGCCTCCGACCATGCCTATTTAAGCACCACCCCCTCTCGGCCATGAGAGGAGAGTTGCACAAACCTTGCCAAAACTCGCCAAAATTGTTCCGGACCCCTCCTCATACACGAGCACTTGACCCCCAGAGTGAGATCCCCCGCCATTTCTTCTCCGCGAGCTCGATTTCGGAGTTGAAATCCAAGCCCAAAACCGGGACACTTCCCCACGGTGAACCAATCCCCAAATTGATTGGTCCTACACCTTCACTGCACCGAGGGAAGGTGTCCACCAGCAAAAGCCCCATCTCCGAGGCCACCCAGGTTGCTCCGGACTCCAAGCTTTGTGATCGGCTGTGGTCGAAGTTCAACCTAGACAATTCACCGCGACCGGGAGACTTCATCCGGAGCTTGCGGGATCCAATCGAAGGTGCAACAACTCTCGGATCGAAGCTTCACTTCTCCGAGCAAAGGTATGAGCTAATTCTTCATCCCGAGCTTCGGAGATTCTCCATTTCAAATGCCTTAATTTCAATGCATGTTTACCGTATGGATGTGTTCGTCTCTTCAAGACGAATCCATGGAGCATAAGAACACGAAAATCCATCGAGAATCGAGTGAGTTCTTAGGGTTAGAGTGTGGACGGTCACGGGATCACACCAGTCATGGACGATGAACGGATGCCGTCCATTTAATACACGCGCGGATGGACGGCTCAGATGGCGTCGGACCAGGAGACGGTACGAGAACCGCGGGGCCCGGGCTGCTGACTCAGATGGCGGCGTCGAATGGGAGCGCGACGCGTGTGAGTTCGGAGATGCCGAGGATGCGCCGGCGCCGCGTCACTTAAGTAGATAAATAGGAATATTTTCTATTTATTTAATTCCCGTAACTTTAAAAATCCATATCTTTGTGTAGAAAAATCACAAAAATAAAATAAAAATATCCCCTCGCTCGGTGAACGGAGGAGAATAATGTGGAAAAGAAATTAATTAATTTTGTCCAGTATTTTATTTTTATTTAATTATTTACTCCCTGCATTGTTTTAATTCTCCATGCATGTATACAATTCACCATGGCATGAGACTATAGGGCTTTTGAAGCCTCCGAACTTAGGGACATTCCTTGAATTTTCCAAGGTCGGAGGCCATCTCTGTGAAAAGTTATTGATTTTTCAAATGCATGTTGCTATTTTAAGTATTTTAATTCCAAAAATTAGCATGTTGTGAAATAAATTCTAGGAAAATTTGGTGATGTTCCTTATGACCAGAGAACCCTAGGAAAAATAGGATTTGAGTTAATTCATTTAGATTAACCCTAATTGGCTTAAATCCCCAAAATAGATCTCTAATTAATTAGAGTTAACCATAGATCAAATTGACTTGAAATCAATTCTCCACTGACCTTTAGGATCAGAGGAACCCATCATAAAAATTTGAGGTCAATTGGACTTGGTTAGCCCCACTAATTGGGTTGATTAAGCCACTTAGTCATTTTAAACTTTAAAAATTCATAACTTTCAAAATATCTTTCAAAAATTCACCAAATTGGTTTTGGAGTCTCTCTGATATCAGGGGAGTTTAAGAAAATTAAAATTTCAATTTTCTAAAAAAGTTGATTTTTAATATTATTTTAATATTTTTAATAATTAAAAAATAATAAAAATCACAAAAATAATAAAATTCACTAAAATGTTATATTTTGAATTTTAATCACTTGGGAACAAGTCCCATATTTTTCCTAGGTCTATTTAGTGGGATATTAATTTTTAAAGCTCTAGGGTAATTTTAAAATTAAAAAAATATATTTTCTAGCATTTTCACCAAAATAATTATAATAAATCAAAGAAAAATCAGAAAATTGCAAAGTTTGGTTCTCTGGAATCCTTGATATCAGAGAGAATTTTAAAAATTATAAAATTTATTTTTCAACATTTATTTTATTTTTTAAATTAATTAATACTCCAGAATTTAAAATAATTCTAATAAATAAAATATAATTCAAAAAATTACAAAATTTGGTCCAAGTGGTCCTCTGGTCATTAGGAATGTCCCCTAATTTTCTTAAGGACAGAAACTTTCCCTTGGTCATATTATTGAATTTTCCTTGAAAATCTTTATTTTCTACTAAAAATAATTATATAAATAAATTAAATGCAGAAAAATCACATTTTCTCCTCTCATGTCTTTGTTGACATATGAGTGAAGTCACATAAAAATTTCAAGTTCATTTGAGTTCAATTTAGTGAGTTGTGAAATTATTAGGCTTAAAGGGCAAAATGGTAATTAAAATTTTAACCCTTAATTAAAACTTTAGGTTTAATAAAAATTAACAAGTAAAATATTTTGATCCTAATCTGATTTGGATGATTGAAATTAAATAATTAAAGGGTAGAAACCCATTAAGCAATTTAAAATGATTAAACTTTAATTAAATAATTAATTGAATTTGGAGGAATAATAAAATTGGAATTATTAAAATAGGGATATTATTAGGGAGAGATTTATTCTTTAATTTAAAAATCCCTAAATTAATCATCTCATCAATACTCAACTCTTAATTAAAATGATAACTCAAATTTAAAATATTAAAAGACTTAATCATTAAATAAAAATTAAATCATTAAACTCTTTCAAAAATTTTCAATTAAATTAAATTAAATTAAGATTAAAAGTTGAATTAAATTAAAATTAAATTAAATTAAATAAACAAATTAAATTAAATTAAATGAATTAAATACATTAAATTAAATAAATAAATTAAATTAAATTAAATTAAATTAAATTAAATTAAATTAAATTAAATTAAATTAAATTAAATTAAATTAAATTAAAATTAAACTAAATTAAATTAAGAAATTAAATCAAATAAATTAAATTGAATTAAATTAAATCAAATCAAATTAAATTAAATAAATTAAATTAAAATAAATTAAATTAAATTAAATTGAATTAAATAACCTCACTTAAGACATGAAGAAATAAATCTAAAATAACTCGAACAACTATTCCAAACTTAAATCATTAATTTGAACTTAAATTTGAATCACAAATCATTAAATATCATTTTGCCTTTAGGAGCTTTAGTTATCATAACTCCTAAATAGAACATTAAAATGAAATGTTACTTCACTTATAGGACATTCGAAATGTCCTAGTTCACTCGAGCAAGTTAACAAAACTTGAAAACCTCGGACGATCGATTCATTTACACAATTAAATTCATTTGGACTTGAAACAATCCTAGAAATATTGAAAAGATGTTTAAGATTCTTCTTAAGCACTTCCTCAATATGATAGGATATTTACAAGAACAATTGAACTTAATTGTTCTTTGATGAAGAAAATCGTCTTCAAACCAAAAACACAAAGAACCTAGACGTCATAGGAAACGACTAGCTATAGGATTAGGAATTTGGTAGAAAACCATAAACCTGTCCCTCAGCTTTACCTAGGAACTTGCTTAAATATTCTAACTGTGTTTTAAGTGCAGCTTGGGATGACGGGAAGACCCTCCAGTACGCTTTTATCTTATTGCAGTTTATTTTATTGCAAGTGCACTTTATTTTTCTTGCATGATAAACAACAGTTGCATGAAAACCGACACCTTTAGGACAGAAACCAAAGCTGAAACCCAAAATTAAAATAAAAGACACTACAAGATAAAATTCACCTCCACAACATTTCAAAATATAAGACAACTCAAAATTTAATCACAAACGAACACAAAACTACAATTACAACTAAATTAAAACGTCTTGTTGGATGATCGGGAATACCTCGGATGATGTAACCTACGTGTTGCTAACGGGATTTCCCACGGTCTAAATGAAAGTGTGGAACTCATTCAGTTGAGTTTAGCAAATTCATCTGGACTAAGTGAATCCGATAAAAATAATGGTGCCGGAAGGATGGAACCGTGGGATCTTAACCGGTGTCGTTATAATCAACTTTAAGATTTGTTTTAATTAAAACACAAAAAACACTTGGAAATTAAGACTTCTCTAAACCAGAACACTTCTCTCATCTCTTGATTTATGATTTCTAAAACTAAACCTCTGCAACAACAAGGAGCTCGGAGCATGGTGGGCGAGCACGGCCATCGTCATCAGCAAAACTTGAACCTACTTCAACAAAACTTTCTTAGAATTAAATAACAAAGCCATAGGACTTCGAGGTAGTTTGCCTAGTGCAACATAAATCCTCAACTTTTCGTTAGGCATTTGCATTGCAAATTAAGCCCTAACCGGTCTTAGGATTCCGAGGTAGCCGTCCGATACGACATAAACCCCCACATCTTCCAGACAATTTGTATGATTCTATCATATAAATATAAGCCCTAATTAACTAAAATTGGCAAGATTAAAACATTAAATAAACATTAGGACTTTCCTAAATCCAAGCCAAACAATAGGATAATCGGGAGATTACCGAAGTCCGCTTCGAATCCGTGATCTCTCCTACTTTCCTTCCTTTGAATTCCCAAAATAAAATGTTCTAAATTTGATCCATTCCCTATTGAAATTCCAAAATTCAACCCCTTGAAAACTTAAACTTTGAAATTCTTGAGAGCAGAATTATTGATTATTATCGAGAGTTTTCTTAGGTGATTCCCGTCACTTAAGATGTAATTAACTATAGGGGCTTGCCCTTATAGGGAACTTTAAGAACCCAAGTAATATAAACCCTGCTTAATTCATTTATATTAAGCAGGGGAACTTGTCGGCTTATAAAATTGGTTCGCAGACCAAACGGATGTCATAAACCTTTCTAGTTTATTTAATCGAGCCCCATTACCAAGTAGTGTGTCTATTCTTCGGGATAGATACACGGTTTGTGGTGCGACGCTCGTTTATATAAACTATTCGGGATATGAGATCAGTTTGATTTCATATCTTAAAATTTTCAAATTTAAAATTATTTTCAAAATCAAATACTACTTTTCAAATTATTTATTTAAATTAAATTAAAATTCGCCGACAATTTCTGTAGGCGACTCCCTTTTTCAAAATAAAACACATAACCTAAAAATATGCCGACATTTATATAAACGAGCACCGCATCACAAACCGTGTATCTATCCCGAAGAATAGACATACTACTTGATGATGGGGCTCGATTAAATAAACTAGAAGATTTGTGACATCCGTTTGGTCTGCGAACCAATTTTATAAGCCGACAAGTTCCCCTGCCTAATATAAAAGAATTAAACAGGGTTTATATTACCTGGGTTCTTAAAGTTCCCTATAAGGGCAAGCCCCTATAGTTAATTACATCTTAAATGATGGGAATCACTTAAGAAAACTCTCGATAATGATCAATGATTTTGCTCTCAAGAATTTCAAAGTTTAAGGTTTTCAAAGGATTGAATTTTGGAGATTTCAATAGGGAATGGATCAAATTTGGAACAGTTATTTTGGGAATCCAAAGGAAGAAAAGTAGGAGAAGCTGAAGATCCAAGAAGAATCTTGGCAACTTCCCAAACTATCCTATTGTTTGGCTTCAATTAGGGAAAATTATTTAATGTTTCAATCTTGCCAATTTTAATTAATTAGGACTTATATTTGTATGATATAATCACACAAATAGCCTCGAAGATGTGAGGGTTTATGTCGTACCAAACGACTACCTCGGAATCCTGAGACGAATTAGGACTTAATTTGCATAATATGATTATACAAATGCCTAACAAAAAGTTGAAGATTTATGCTGCACTAGGCAATCTACCTCGAAATCCTATGGCTTTTTTATTTAAAACTAAGGAAAGTTTTGCTGAAGTAGACCCAAGTTTTGCTGATGAAGATGGCAGTGCTGCCCACCAAGCTCCGAGCTCCTTGTTGTTGCAGAGGTTTAGTTTAAGAAGGTGAAAATCAGGAGATGAGAGAAGTGTTTTGGTTTAGAAATCTTAAAGTCGAATATTTTTAATATTTTAATTAAAACAAACCTTAAAGTTGTTTAAACAGAACCGATTAAGATCCCACGGTTCCGTCATCCCGACACAGTTATTTTCATCGAATTCACTTAGTCCAAATGAATTTTCTAAACTCAACTGAATGAGTTCCACAGTTTCATTTAGACCATGGGAAATCCCGTTAGCAACATGTGGGATACATCATCCGAGGTATTCCCGATAATTTAATGAGACGTTTTAATTTAGTTGCAATTGTAGTTTTGTTGTTCTGTTTGTGATTAAATTTTGAGTTGTTTTATATTTTGGAATGTTGTGGCGGTGAATTTTATCTTATGGTGACTTTTAATTTAGTTTTGGTTTCAGTTTTGTGGCTATCCTAAAGGTTTTAGTTTTCATGCAACAATCTTGTTTAACATGCAAGAAAAGTAAAGCGCAGTGCATGTAATTAAATTGCAATAAAGTAAATAACAATAAAATAAATGCGTACCTGGAGGGTCTTCCTGTCATCCCAAGCTGCACTTAAAACACTTGTTAAGGCATTTAAATATTTACAACAAGTACCTAAGTAAAGCTAAGGGAAAGGTTTTGGTCGTCTACCAAAGTCCTAATCCTATTGCTAGTCATCTCTTATGACGTCTAGGTTCTTGTGCTTTGTTTAAGGATGATTTTCTTCATCAAAGGACAATTAAATTCAATTGTTCTTCTAAAACATCCCATCATATTGAGGAAGTTTTTAGGAAGAGTCCTAAACACCTTTTCAATATTTCCGAGATTATTTTGAGTCCAAGTAAATTTAATTGCACAGGTGAATTAATCATCCAAGAGTTTAGTTAAGCTTTGTCTCTTGCTCAGTGAACATGGGCATTTGATTACCTGATGAATGAAGTGACGTCTCACTTAATACTCTATTTAAGAGTTATAATAATTAAAGACTTTAGGGGCAAGTTGGTTTGTTGAGAATTTTAATCATTCTTAATTTGAAGTTTAAGTTAAAGGTTTAAAGTGATTTAGTTTAATTATGAGGTTTTATTTAATAATTTTAAGTTTGGAATAGTGTTCAAATTATTTTTGGTTTAAATCTTTATACTTTAAGTGATCTTAATATTTTAAGTTTGTTTTACTTTTATTATTGAATGATGTTAATTTAATGTAATTTAAATTTAATTTAATTGAATTTAACTTAATTTAATTTAATTTAAATATTTTAAATTTAATTTAACTTAATTGTTAAAATGTTAATTTAATTTAATTTTAATTTTAATTTTAATTTAGTTTTTACTTAATTTAATTTAATTTAATTGTTAAACCACTTAACATTTTGAGCTTTCCCTTAATTTAAGGGTTATATTTTTTTTTAAATTTTTTTTATTTACTTAGTTTGGATTATCATTTTAATTAATTAAGAGTTAAATATTATTGAAGTGATTTATTTAGGGATATTTTTATTAAAGAATTAATATCCTCTCAAGTTATATCCCTATTTTTAATAATTCAAATTTTCATTAATCTTCCAAATTTTAAATTGTTTAAATAACTAAAGTTTCATTTTTGGTTTATTAAAAGTGATTAATGGGTTTCTACCCTTTTAATTTCCCAAAGTTTCAATCATCCAAGAAAAATAAAATCAAATATTTTTCCTCCATTTTAATTAAGCCTAAAATTTAAATAAAGGGGTTTAAATTCTTTTATTACCTTTATACCCTTTTAGGCTTATTTATTTCATAACTCACTAAATTGAGTGCAAATGAATTTAAAATTTTTATGGCACCTCACTCACATGTCAATTAAGACATTAGAGGAGAAAATGTGATTTTTCTGAATTTAATTTATTTATATAATTATTTTTAGTGAAAAATAGGGATTTTCAAGGAAAATTCAACAACATGACCAAAGTAACATTTATGTCCTTAAAAAAATTATGGGATGCTCCTAATGACCAGAGGACCACTTGGACCAATTTTGGTGATTTTTTAAATTATATTTTATTTATTATAACTATTTTGATTTTTGGAGTGTTAATTAATTATAAAATAAAATTGAAGTTGAAAAATGGATTTTATATTTTTTTTAAATCTCTCTGACCTCAAGGAGTTCAAAGAAAAATTTTACAATTTTCTGATTTTTTATTGATTTATTGGAATTAATTTAGTGAAAAGGTTGGAAAATACATTTTTAATATTAAAAAATATTTTGAGCCTTTAAAATTCTATATCTTTACTTTGAGGCTTAGGAAAAATATTTGGTTTGTTCCTAAGTGATTAGAAGGTGAAATATGACATTTTTATGATTTTTAATATTTTTGTGATTTTTATTATTTTTTAATTATTTAAATATCAAAAACATCATTAAAAATGAAAAATTTTAAAAAATTCCAATTTTAATTTTTATAGACTCCTCTGATATCAGAGAGCCACAAAATCAATTTGGTGAATTTTTGAAATGTATTTTTGGAGTTATGAATTTTTAAAGTTTAATTTTGATCCTGTGGCTTAATTTATTCATTTAACGGGGCTAATCATTTCCAATTGGCTTAAAATTTTTATGCAAGGTTCTCTGTATCCTAAAGATCAATAAAGAATTAATTTCAAGTTATTTTAATGTGTGGTTAACTTTAATTAATTAAAGTTAAGTTTTGAGTAATTAGGTCAATTAGGGATATTCTTAATGATTTAACTCAAAATATAATTATCCTAGGGTTCTCTGGTCCTAAGAAACTTCCCCAAATTTTCCTAGAATTTATTGAGCAATATGCTAATTATTGGAATTACAATACCAAAAATAGTGACATAAACTTGAAAAATACATAACTTTCTATAAATATGGCCTCTGACCATGAAAAATTCAGGGAATGTTCCCAAGATCCGAGACTTCAAAAGCCCTATGGTCTCATGTCATGGTGAATTGTCTATGCAAATAGAGAATCAAAATACTGAAATGAGTAAATAATTAATTAAAAATAAAATACTAATCAAAATAACTTGATTTCTTTTCCACATTATTCTCATCTATTCACTGAGCAAGTGGGTATTTTTAGTTTATTTTTATGATTTTTCTACACAAAGATATGGATTTTCTAAGTTCTGGGTATTTAAATAAATAGAAAAAATCCTATTTATCTACTTATCCGACTCAGCGCCGCGTCAACCTATGGCAGATCGAAAGACCATGTGGCGCGCTCCCATTCGACGCCGCCATCTGAGTCAGCCGCCATGCGTCCCGCTGTCTCACTCCGTCCTCTGATCTGACGCAAACTGAGTCATTCAACCGATACACGCGCGATCGGACAGCGCCTGGTCATCATCTACGACTGGTGTGCACCCATGACCGTCCACACTAAAACCCTAAGAACACTCTCATTTCTCAATGGATTTTTGTGTTCTTGTGCTCTATGGATTCATCTTGAGGAGACGAACACATCCATATGGTTTACATGCCATGAAATTAACTGAAATGAAATGGAGAATTGCTAGAAGCTCGGAAGGAAGGAATGATCCATACCTTTGCTCAGATAAGTGTAGCTTCAATCAGAGAGTTGTGTCACCTTCGATTGCACCCAAGGAAGCTCCAGATGAAGTCTCTGGCTCTGAGGAATTATCTAGGTATGAAAGTATCCACAGCCGATTTCAAAGCTTGGAGGCTAGAGCAACTGGGTGGCCTGGAGAGGGGGCTTTCACTAGGGAACTCCTTCTCTTGGTCCTGTGCAGGTGTGGGTGAGTTTAATTTGGATTTGGTGGAGGTTTGGGAGATGTCCTAGTTTTGGGCTTGAATTTGAACTCAGAAATTGAGCTCAGCTGGGGGAAATTGGGGCTAGAATCCAATGGGGATTAAGTGCTCTATGTGTGGAGAGTGATCTGGAACAACTTTGACAGAGTTTCAGTAGGATTTGGTTCAGCACCCTATTTGGCCGAGAGGGTGGTGGGTTTAAATAGACATGGCTGGAGGGCCTCCCAGAGGGAGTTGAGGCTTGGGATCAGCAGCTCTGGTCAAGGGAAGAACAGCCATGGTGTCTAATTGGGTTGGGACAGCTCAGTAAGGAAGAATTGAATTTTTGAACCAAATGGGTGCTCTCGACCTGGTGTTTTCCGGTGACTGTGGTGGCTGACCAGCCAGGGCAGGTCACCCTCAAGGTTAGGGAGGTCAGGGATGGGGTTTAGTGCAGTCAATTGGCCATGGACATGTGTAAAGGAGATGAATTGAAATGGAATGGGGGGAAGACTATTTTGGGTCCAAATGGGTCAACCTATGGTTTTGGGCTAGGTTCACCACCCAAGGCCTGGTTTTGGGCTAAAAAGAATCACTTGGATCATTCTCTGGGTTTGAAAAGATGGATTTAGACTGGAATTCAATTTGAGATTTAGGTTCATTTCATTTGTCCTTTAGCGATCTGATTTTATTTTTGTTGTTCATTTGGTGTTCATGTGAATTTGGAGTTCATTTTAATATTTAGATTTTTAAGGAAAGTTCTCATTTATTTTCTTTTCTCTTCTGTTCTTTGTTCAAACTTCATTTAACTCTAATGGCGTTTCCCAGTTGATTTGCACAAAAAGAGGTGAAGGCAGAATATGACGTAGTCGGTTGCATTCCAACTTACTGAAAGTACATCATACAACTTGATCTAGTCGTGATGACATTTTTCTCAGAAATTTGATGTCTCATACAATCCATGTAACTCCAAAACGATCTGTATAAACTTCTTGCTGATCCATTCGGAAGTGTCTATCAAAAATTCATGTCCGAATAGTAAGAAACATGGGTAATAACATCACCTTCCAAGCCACCCTTGGCAGGAATGCCGCATGGATGTGCATTGGAGGTGTGTTATTTCCCATGTAACTCACGACTCATGGGCCGGAGACTCTCCAATTATGGATCCGGTCTGGAAGTGGTAAGGCGTCTTTCTGTCGTCCATCCTTCTAAAAGTAACGGAGATCCGCTCCAGTGGCACTCCCGGTATACAATGTTTTGCGACGTCTGCTCCATTTCCTTTTAATATCATGAAGGAACCTACCGGAAGTGGTATCTCCACCGGCCCTCGGAACTTACCTGGGCCTGCTATCTGGAGGTCAGATCAGAACATGATATTGCATTGGTTGACGAACGAAACTGTGCAGAAAGGTCTGACAAAGTCGTGGTGGTCTATGTGTGGAGGTATGCAGTCGCCTTTCTGGTAAATATTGATGATGCAACTGTTGGGTATGCAGTCTGCTGGAAGTACCCTCCACGTTATCATTCTTTTCACCATTCTTTTAATTATCCTCGGCATTAGATCCACCTCACTATGATGGAGTATCCCTGGTGGATTTTCTTTTCTGTCCTCTGCTAAGTTATAGCAACATCTGCACTGTATTGTGACTCTTCCTTTCCCTGACATCCATCTCCGGGGTTCTGAATAAGTCTTTTCCCTCAGACGGCCTGCTCGACCCATCTTCTGAAGTTCTAAGATGCAATCCACAATCTGTTGTTGCTCATATTCTGAGAATACATCTGTGTGTAACTCGAGGCCTTCCAAAATTTTGATTCTCTTGCCTTTAATCCTTTCAAAGTATTCGAAAGTCTTCTTCTCAACATTTTGCATTCTTTCTAATTCATATTCTGGGATGATCTGCAAGTGACGAGGCCTAGTAACGTCATTGCGGGATGTATGGCTCAATCCCGTCACGTTCTCCTGCATACCTTGGCTCCTCGGGGATTGTCTCTATCGGGACATCCTCCGGGGTTGCTTCCGCAACAAGGTTCTTCAGATCTGGTATCTCTGTCTGGCGTCGAGGCACTAACTCTGTTTTTGTTCTTCTTGGCACTTCTTCGATTTGTTCTGATTTTCTTGGCATTGACTTTCTTCTTTCTGGTTCCTGACGAACCGGTATCTTTGAAATGTGTGTACCGGCAAAAGCAGTTGTTTCCTCGTGTTGATCTGCTGCTAGTTTAGTCAACATCTTGCGGATACGGCGATTCTTATTCCTTCTTTGGGTAGCAGTGAGAGTAGCTCTCCTTACCCCTTGAATTCGCGGGCGCGGCGCCGACAAGCTCGCCCTCTCGCCGTGGCAACTACGGACTTGATTTTCTTGCTTTCCTCGATGTTTGTCTTTCTTTTCTTGTTGCTGGATTGGTAGCTTGGGCCACCCATCTTCATCACTATCTGGCTGTGAAGCTCTTCTTGGTCAACTGGGACCCAATCATTTTCTTCGTACCGTAGGCTGGCTGGTGTGAAGTCAAAATCAATTTCTATCACTGCTCCATCCTTCACCCTCTTTTCATCGAGTGCGAGACTCACGTCATTTCTAAAGTTTAGGACCAACCACCCGTTCGACATTTTCCTGCGAAAAAGACAAGGAAAGGATCAGGGGTTGTACTAAGAACAAGAACATTAAGAAAATATTTATCACTGAAGATTCTTATTCACTTATTTTAACTTTAAGGAAAGTAGGAAAAGATGAGGAAAGATCAGGAACAAGATTTGATTTGAAAGGAAGGGTAAAAATTTATTATTATGATTTTAAATATTTTATTTTGAGCACATATTTTTTTGTTAGTGATTTTTTGTCATCCATTTTTTATGTTTTTGGGTTCAGACCCAGTCACAAGTGGTTACTTCACCCGTGTTTCTAGGGATGAGAATTCATTCCTTCGAAACATCAGGTTGCATAATACTTCTTCAAATATCGTCCGTTGATTGGAAGCATTTGTCGTTCTCCTTGGCAATTCACAAGTTGGTAGGAGCCTCCCAGGTAGACTCGTCTCGACCACAAACAGCCCTTCCCAAGTCGGTTCAAATTTACCTCCTATCTTGTGGTGTGCAAGAATAGGTCTCTTGAGGACAAGAACTAAGTCACCAACTTTGAAAGTTCTTGGGCGGACCAGTTTATCATGGGCCTGGATCATCTTAGCTTGGTACAGTTCCAAATTTTGCTTGCTGCTGCAAGTCTTTTCCCTTCCAAGCTTTCCGATTCTTCCAGTCGTACTCCGGCATTTTCTTCTGTAGTAATTTTATTTGCAACCGCAATTCGAGTGATGGAAGCCGAACCTCCAAAGGTAAACCGCTCG